>OZ007586.1:229808055-230215555 GCA_963931845.1 Maratus michaelseni | reverse complement strand
TTGTCGATGGAATTTTCTTGTAAAAATACAAAGAATACGTTAAAGAATTGTTTTCTTAGAAAGTAACGTCTGTCTTTTATATTAAATGGCAATGATCAGGCTCTAAGAAAAACTTAGCTGAGTATTTACATTCTAAGCGCCAAAAGTGGACGTGGCAATGAAACTTTTTATCATTATTTGTGTTATAAATTTTTAGCCCTAATTAGCGTAATTTAAGATTTTTTTCTGTTTTAATATGAGCAAAAATACTACTCTTACATATATATGTTTCTCTGAAAAGCGAACTTTTTTTTTTTTAATCTAAGAGTAATATGCCCCTTTAAATAAATTTCTGGAATTTAAAATACTTTTTAAATGTTAAACTACAACGTTTCACTTAATGAAGATATATAAAACAATTAATAATAGTTTATCACCATATAACATTCTATCCTTTTGAATAGTAGGCCTATGAGCTGACGCAAAAATTGTGCCTGTTGTTGGCACAATTTTTTCAGCTTTTGGCACGGTCCCTTGAATTTGAACTCCACTTTTTTCAAAAAGTATTGTTTGCCTTATTTAATCATTTAAAAACAAGCCAAACAATATTTTTATAAATTACTGGTATTAAATTCGTGGAACTGATACAAATCCGCCTACGATGTCATTTTTGTTTTAGAGCATATAACTCAGAGCGCTTTATTCTAGTAAATGATCAACCGTAATTCCTGGCGTATAATCCGCGGATCAAAAAATCATGTTTCTACCCGAAAATTTTATCCAATTATTGAGGTCTAATATTTACAATGATCTAGTTAGCTACCTTTAGTAAAATAAAATTGTCTGTCATTCTGTAAAATTCTGTGTCAAAACAGGATTGTTTGATCCACGAATTATACGCCGGAAATTACGGTACAACTTGTGGTTAAACTGCGCTGCGCGTAGAATCAATATTTTATACATAAATTTTCGTAATGATTAATCAAAGAAATGCAGTGATTAAATAAGGCAAGATTTTCTGTAAGAAAGTCGTAAGGGCTGTAGTTGGACCACACTGATGTATATTATGTTAACATATTGTTATCCAGTTTCGGTAGCAAATAGATCTCTTTTTGCAGTCATTTCGGTAAACTTGTGTTTTTTTAAGACTAAAAATGCATTTCATTTCATCTCCTGCCAAATCATTTTCATACACGGTTCGTCAAAATATCTTACGTTGAGTCCCATGCCTCAACTAAAGACGGCGAACATTATATTTTTTTCGTCATTTTAAGCTGAAAATCTTGGCTTGTTATTTCGTTTATTGCTGCTACATTTGTATAAAGACTTTGGAATTGATTTCTGTGTAGGTAGACTTTCTTTCTAAGCAGAAGATTTAATTTAAAAATATTAGAAATAATACAAACGTCTTTAGTGTGTTCATTTGGAGACTGTTTAACATATATAAGAGTACTGGTTGTAGGAATTTTAATTTTCAATTAATAAAGATGTTTATTTTGCCCTTTAATATTTGTATAGGGGAAGGCCGGGCAAAGTGGTCACCCTAAGGTTTTGTGATTTTTTGTTACCCCTTAAAATACATATACATAACTGACAATTTGCTCAGAACTAGAGTGACTACTTAGAAGTGTTAGTGTATTTATAATTTTTACGAAATAATAAAGTGGATGTGAGAATTTGTTTTTTTCCAAAAAAGGTCAAAATGACCACTTTGCCTCACAGGTGTAAAAAGACTATCAAAAACTATGATTAGAACATTTTTATTTTCATAACAAACCGTATGAAACATAATGAAAGATTGAAAATGGTACGAAAATCCAATAAGAGTTTGACAAACCCAAATAAAAAATTATAAATCAGAATCAAGCAAGGCATTTTTCGCAAATGAACTCCACGTCATCTTCTTCACGAATTGAACAGACCTCATGAGCCCAGAGGTGGCAAATATTGCACCTGATCCAACCTTCATCACTTGATCCAATTAAACGGCCATTACCCTGACCACAGGTTGCCAGTTTTGCCTTTTTTTAATTACGAAATTTCGCATTCATACCAGAAATTCTCAACAATATTATTTTCTTTATTCAATGACAGACATTTTCTGATTAGTTAAAGTAAAAAAAAAAACAGAATTTCTGGTAAGAATTCGAAATTTTTGCATTGGAAAAAAAAGGGCCAACCTGGCAACCCTGCCTGACCACTTTGCCAGTTTGTGAGCCATGACAGAAAATATGTTCTACAGTGGAAACTAATGAACAGTCAGCGACCACTCACCCACCAATGTGAAGCTGAAAACATGCTCTTTCCTTGCACATTCAATAAATAAATGCAAAATCAACAGGTTATTGTTAATTGTGTGTAATATAAGTCACTTACCTTAGATCACAAACTTCAAAACTGTAAAAACTGCTCTAAAATTATAAAACATGGAACCACCTTGTTCAACGATTGTCTGGTTACTCACTGCCATCAAACGAAATAGTTTGACCACAAACCACGCAATGGTGACATCATTATATTCAGTGGCGTAGCGTCAGGGGGGGGGGGCACGATCATTTTACTACCAGTATAATTATATACTACATTTAGCCTTATTTAATCTTTGAACGGTAAGAAATAAATAAGGCCAAATATAGAATATAAAAATACTGGTAGTAAAGTCACCCGTGCCCCCCTTGACGCTACGCCTCTGATTATATTGGGTGACGACCACTTTACCCACCCTGGCCACATTGCTCGGCCTTCCCCTACTATGCGTTTTACATTTTTTTTAATTATGTAATAACAGTATTTTACCTCTGAAAGCGTAAAAACTTATCCTCGGATCCGCAGACTGTTTACATGCGCCCTTTTTAACGAAGAATAAATTTAAAATTATCAGATGATAATTTTAATTTCAAATAATAACCTGTTGCCAGATATTAAATCCCAAAAATATTTGTATCTTTTAAATTCGTCAGCAAAATTGTTCAAAAAAATGTGTAAACGTCCTCTGTCTATGTGGAATCTCTTAACTCTTAGATACTGAAGCCACCATGTTCGCGACAACCAATTTTTTTGTACAAACATGTTGTTTTTCATTTTGCACCAGTATTTTTGCACATAAAATTTCTTCTAATTTAATCTCAAATTTCAGCAAATAATTAATGTAAAAAAATGTTTGACAGTCATAATTGGAAATAAAATATGGAAACAACACACTAGGTAGATAAAAATAGGTTGTCATGAATATGGTGGCATTCGTTCGTATCCTCTGAACGTAGAAACTGCAGTACTACTTTGCCTCTGAAAGCAGAGGCAAAGTAGTATTTCAGTTGCTAAAATGTCGGAATGATTGAATGACACCAGGATTTACGAACTTAAAAAAAGATAAGTAAAAGCTTTTCGTCACGCACCTTATAAAAACAAAACTGTATTCAAAAATTCTGGTGCCCATATGGCTTTTAGAATTTAAAATTAAATGTGATATTTGATATATAGCACAGCCCTTTAAGTAGTTAAGAGTTAAATTTGTTTATAACACTGGTCTTCAACATGTGGTACGAAGGCCTATTTTAGAAAAAATAAATTGTCTTATTTAATGAAATTTGAAGCATTTTTTTTATGCATTGCTTACGTAGGGATCACCTTCTATGTTAAGAAGCATAGCTAGCTTGCTTATAGGCATTGCTTTATGAGATTTGTTTTAAAATGCGCAGAGTTGTTCTTACATATACATGTTCATCGAATAATAAAAATTTTAGGACGTTTAGGAGGAGTATTTCCCCTTTACACCATTTAATTTTAATTAAAAATTAATAACAAAATATTTAAATAAAATTTCGCATTAATGAATTACCTGAACATTTTTTTAAAATGAAATATTTCGAAAATTCTGATAAGTTTCAATATGACTGTAAAAACAAACTTGTCCCTGACAGGGGTAAATAATGAATGACGAATTAATAAATTAAACAATAGAGGTAAAAATTCAGAAAATAATTGTTCAAAGAAGTTATACCAAGCAAAGCACGTGATTTCTGAATCACTTTCAGGATAATTATTCTAAGCGACTTCGTGGACGTGTTTATTATTCATCAAGATAAATACTAAATGCTTATGACCATTTTAACCGCTTAAACATGCAACACACGAATGAAAAGGAGAAAAGAATATGTGGAATGAAAAGTTTTTTTTTTTCAAACTACATTTGCTGTGTCCTGTCAAACATTTAACGTACAAATGTAGAACTTTATGTTTCTTTTGTTTGTTTTTTTAAATAAATATTTAAAAATAATATTTAGTTTAACCCCTTGGTTGGTGGTGGGATATTTTTTATACCACTAATTTTAATCAATATGTGTACAAGAATTTTTCAACAAATGTTTGCTTATAGAATATTGGCGGCAAAAAGCAGGCATTATGCATTTTCATGCTTTAAAGTAAACGTCTTCGAAAATATTTGTGTGAATTCAACATTACAAAAACACATCTAATGGCACCTGAAAGGGTTAAAGTAATTTAGATATTATTCTAATCAATTCTTTCAGTTTTGTTTCCACTTTTATTTTGTGTGTGACGTATGTTGAACATTTTTTCCATTCAAATTCTTTTTCAGTAAGTATTATACTATAATTTAAGATTAATATTATTTAAGAATCAATACTAACCCTACATACGTGAAGCGAAAAATAAACGTTTGATATTCTTATTTTGCTTACCAGTTTACTTACAGATCCACTACGAGAGGGAAAAGTGACTACCTCTGTAGGTTTTAACATCCCTCGAGTTCTGGTGAAGTAAGTACAGGTCGGAAAAAACCCGACTTAAGGCCTAGGGCCTGGTTCCCTTGTGGGTGACCAGCCCCGAAGCTGTTGTGGGACGCCGTCCCGTCCCCAAGTTTTTCGTGGTGACTCTCCTACTGGGTTTGACCGCGTATCGCAACGACTTACGTCGTGGACACGTGGGTTTAAGGTTGCAGGGTCCGCAGGTGGCGGTCCTCTGGCCCCCGAAGCGCATACGGAGAGACAAATCCGGTCGTGCGCGATAAAAGTCCCTCAAGACTTTGGTTCGGTGGTCGCCTGCGCTCCTCAGCAGCTTTCTTTTACCAGTTTTTACATGTATTCTGTGTAATTATTTCTTCAGTAGTAATATCACCAATCTCACTCTATTGTTGAAGGAGAAATGGTTTTTCCTGCTGTTCTAATGAAGAGTGAGAAAGATTCAGAAATAAAAATAAATTTCTTTTGCTGAATAATTCAGTTACAAATGCAAAAAAGAACAAAAATAGATTTTTCCTTCTTTAAATAATTGCAACACACGTATGAATTAAGCTACATAGTTAAAGCTATTTAAACAAGGAAGAAACGCCAGTTGTTAAAACATGTAATTACTGAGACTACATAAAAATTTTACTTGTTATTAATAATGGTTTGTAAAATTACTAATACCGTAATTTCCGGCGTATAAGCCGCAGCTCAAAGAGTCGTTTTTCGACCCAGAAATTTTATTCAATAATTGTAGTTTAGTATTTACAGCGATCTTTTAAGTTACATTTTATAAAATACTATTTCTGGATCGAAAAACGACTCTTTGAGCTGCGGCTTATACGCCGGAAATTACGGTACATTTTATAAGCCTATTTCAAGGCTCCCAAATGGTCCACCAACTGAATACCAATAATTTTTAACAGAAAATTTCATGGTAGGTTTGTACAACATAGTCGCAAAAATATATCTCCGAAGGTTGTTTTAGCAAATTTTGCAAGAAAAATCTAAAATGAAATTTTCTCCAAGAAAATACAGGTATTCAAAAAGCGGACCATTTGGGAACCCTGCTATTTAGGTAATAGGTATCGTTTGTAACATTTATGTAAAAACTCGGAAGAAATAAGCATCTCTACAATTAGTTTTGCAATTACGTAATTGAAGATTTTTTAAAGAAAAAAATACATATTTTACATGCAGTGAAATAACTTTATTCAGTAACATGTCAATTTTTGTAAATGTCAATTTGTCATATTTTAGGCAGCATCGTAATTCCATGTTCATATTTTTTTTTGGCAAAAAACTAAACCAAGTGCAAATTGACATCATCGTCATTATTTAAACATTTACCATTCAAGAAATTTTTCTAAGTACGAAATAGACAGTAATCTGCCGGTACACAGTCAGGACTATATGATGGATGTGACAACATATCCCAATAAAAAACTGTAATAACATTTTCTGGGTGACTAAAGATGAATCTGTCCTCGTATTATTACTGTGGACATACAAAACCGCTTCAACTTTCTAATGCTTGTTGCTGTTTTTAAATTGCATTCTTCAGTTTGGTTAGTTGCTGAATGTACAGGCCACCAAAAGCAAAAAAAAGGAGATCGCCATTTATCAGGAAATTATGTCTTTTTGCAATGTATGTTAGACAAATAATCTTATGGGGTCATCTTCATACAGGAACTGTACAAACTTTAAAACATTTAATATCAACACCTAATTTGGACAGGGGTTTCAGCTTTGTCGATACATTTTACCTTAAGATAATAAACGGAAAATCAATTGATAATAGGCGTCCACTTCACGTAGGCGAAATCTGCAATCAGACACATTTTTAGCACTAATTTTAAAGGATTTGTTGTCCTATTTATTCATTGTGATTAATTAAGGACAAAATATAATTTAAAAATTAGTGGTGGAAGATTTCCTGTTTTTTCTTAGTCATCCTGTTTAAGTTGGCATCTATGTATTTGGTTCAGTCTTTTAGGATTTATGAACGTTTAAAGTTTGGAACATCTAATTATAAATTCATTTGTAATCGTTGAAAAACACATAGCATTACATCTTCTAAGTTGCGGCGCAGCCAGTTTTGGGGTTCATAGGCATTGAATACCGCTTTTAAGGAATAAATTTAATTAATCTTATTTTATTATATTTTTATTGGAGAAATTCTTTTTAAATTTTAGGAGATTAGTCTGTTTAGAACACAGAAAATATCTAGTTCACAAAGAGAAAGTCTGTATCAGATTAACAGGATTACTCTATATAAATAACTGGGTAAAACTGACAGTACTGCTGGCAATATTTTTCTGTGACATATAAAGAATTTGAAAAAGCCGTTGAAAAACACTTTTTTAAGATGATTCCACTGTCTTTCGAGGAATAACTCAATAGACATGTCAGTTGAGATTTATTAGAAGAAATAGTTTTACGTGCTGTGTTTATTAGATAGATTCTAATCAGGATAAAGATCTATCCAATATCTGTCACAGAATGTTATCTGAGTAGCTCAGATTCTTCTAATGTGCTCTAAAAAGAATTTTATCTACTGCGTTGAGGTGAAATGGTTATACGAATATCGTGAACAGAGTAGTTATCACGTTTCTCACAAACTGAATTCTTAATACGTACGTTCATTCAATATGTAACACCAATTAGTAAATTAGTTAATCATCTCCAATATCTAAAGTCTCTAAAGAGTTTCATTCTATTAGAATTTTTTATAAACTGAAAGAGATAGAATTGTTTATTAGCCTGATCTTTAAGGTACAGTAGTTTAATTATATTATACGTTTTATTATTCATTTATTGAAACGCATAGAAATAACGCAAAGCAATGGAGACCATCAAAGATAATTTATCTTTTTTAAATAATTGAAAATGAGAATTAATTGATTTGTTATTAGAGTTTTAAATAATATTTTTTTATTCCAAAATACTGTTCATAACTATCAAATGACTGTCGTCCAAATATTTTTTATTTAAATATTAATATACAATTTTCTTTTTGTTGGTTGCAGAAATTGACACTGCGTTAAATTATCTTGAGTTAAGAGAAAAATTATTCCTGTTTATTAAAAATGCAGAAGAGAAACCATACGTCACATATATATCACATATGTACTTCACATGTAATTTTTTTGTGATCGAAAATTATTTTAAAACAAGAATTTTTTTAAAACAAGAAAAAGTTTCTCGGATGAATTTTTAGTGTATTTCTGGCATTGAACCTTTGCAGTATTGCCAGATTAAAAGAATTTTTCATTCGAAATATCTACCAGTTTTTTCGACTAGTAATCGTCGCTTAACTTAATCATGCAATTGATGTTATTAACACATTTCCATCCGCAGCGCATATGTGTATTCATCACAGGAATTTAATTTCTATTCAGAAATTCCGAAATAAAAAATATTTAAACTAATCGCGAAACGTCTGTCGTTAAATAAAGCAAAAACTTACTATTCAAAATTTGTGGTATAAATTCGGAATTTCTGAAAAAAAAAAGAAATTATCGAAAAATTATCGAGAAATTATCTAAAATTATGAAAAGCAATCTTCGGATGCAACTAAATTAAATAATACGATGATCACTAACCGCAGATTCTGAAATAGTAGTAGATAGTTTAACCCTTCTTTGCATAGTGATGTAAATTTCCATCACTGTTTATTTAACTTTTAATAAATAAATCAACTTCTTCGCCACCACTATATTTATATAGAAATATTAATCCAGTAAATTTCCCGTCAACTATGTTGCTGAACAAAGTTAAAAATCTATCTTAAAATTTCTGGTTTCTAATATTTAATTTATGTATAATAAAACACAATTGTAAAAGAAAAACTCATGCAAAGAAGGGTTAATTAACAGAATTCTCCAATATAGCATCAGTGAAAATTCTTTGCAGATTCTCGGAACATCGATTTCCTTTTAATCTAAGATATACTTCTTTCAGTATACAAAATATATATTTACTATGTCCATTCACATTTCAAAAATTCATAATTAAAATATATATATATATATATATATCGCGTTGCAGTACGGTTTGCAACGTAAGTCTTCTAAAATTGTCGGTTTTGGGGCAAAAGAATAAAACGGTTAAAATTTTCATTGACATATTTTTTGCTACAACAGTATATAGTTGCCGTGTAGCAATTAACACAGGAAAACTCAACAAAAGGAGCCACTATTCGGAAATAGCACGTCGTAAACGAAGGTTTGCGATCCGCAGTTTAGTTGTTAGAATCCATTGCTATGCATGGATTTGGATGTATTGATATTGAACTACAGCGCCTAGAATACATAGTGTGGAAAACGGCTACAAAATAGTACTAAAAATTAAATCCAAAAAATGTAGAACGATGCTGAAAAGATAACGGGTCGATCACAGCGACATCTTCTGGCAGTGGCGTAGACAGGATGGAGGTCCAGATGGTTTGGGTACTACTAATTTTATAAAAACATTTTTGCCTTATCTAATCGAAGAATTTTCTGCGATATTGAAGGGGAAGAAAACTTTATAATATTACTGGTTTCCATAGCATTTGGACCCACCTCTCTGGCTATGTCACTGTCTGCTAGCTTTTTTCATCGTATAAGAATCGAACTGAGAAAACGTTTCAGCTGGTGGTAAATATTTTAAATTATTAAAATATACCCTGTTTCCTTTTACTTGGATAGTGATTTTTATAAGCTTTGAAAATATGAATGATATTGATCATGGCCAAAAAACGTGATACGCATTCTTTTGTGCATTCTCTCTGGTTGCAGTACTCGATACAAGACAGCAAACTAGAAACTATCCCTATTTAACACACCAAAGGATGAATCTCTGCTAGAAGAGTGGAAAAGATTATTTCCCTGACATGATAAAAAACTAACTTCAAAATCAGTTACATATGAAATATACACTTACAAGAAGATTTTATTAACGAAAATTATGTTCATGTTGTGAATAGTGAAACGGTTACTTTTGCTATAGGTAAATCTATTTTTAAAGCTGATGTCGCTGCGATCGTCCTATTACTGTACCACATCGTTGCACAGTTATCGGCTACAGATTTTTAGCACTTTTTAAAACACTAGGGGGCTCTGTCCCCTACGAGCTACGCTCACCAACCCCCGTTCTGACACCACAAACTGTAAAAACACTCTGATTTGATCAACCTTAAAACGATTGCGGAAGATTGAATTATAATTAAACGACCTGCTGTAATCGTCTGCTATAATCGGTCTTGTGTAATCGGCTGCTCGCTGTAATATCTGCTATAATCGAGTTTCCATTCAATTTCCTTTGACCAAGGGATTTTAACCCCTCAGGGACAAGCGACACGTATACGTGACGTATAAAATGCTCAGAATCCTCGATTATTCCCACCAGTTACTTTTTAATGTAAGTTTTGCCTTATTTAATGACAGCATTTCTGCGATTCAATTAAGCGAAAATTACTGTTTTGAAAAACCGGTGGTAAAAGATTAAAAATTCTGTAAAGGACGCTCGTCGCGAAGGGGTTAAACCCGAATCAACTGCTGTTGAGACAGCTAACAACTGTTGATAAAATAAGGTTAATTAAACATTTGAAAATCAACTCGTGCAAAATGGTTAAGTAAGCAATATCATGGCATCGGGAAATTTTATAACAATGCTATTGAAAATTGGATATTACTCCATTATCCCGACTACTACTTTCTATAAAAGAAATGAACTGTCGCCAAAATATAGGGTTTAAAGCCAAAAGTGCGGCGCACTCAATTGATACCAGATGCGTTACGCGTGGTAGTTATGTCATCGAGTGATCTATAATTCAACGTTTATCTGTATTTTTAATTACATTTTACCAATTTATTAGTTATTTCGTTGATTTAAACGTAATTATTAAACGTAAAAATAAAGCTTTTAATTGAAGGAAAATATTACTAATTACGCTGTTTTAAAATTTGCAATAATAGATAAAATATCTTGTCGAAATAAATCAATCTTACTCTACTTAATGCTTTGAAAACGCGGAATAATTTAATTATTTATCTTTTTAATATTCACGCGCAAGTATATTTTTTATTCCGTTATTTTCTACATTTATTGCTTTTAACACGTGATCATTTAATTATTATTTTAAAGTTTTATTTCTGTTTGTAATAGTCACGTGTTAATACATTTCTTAATTGAAAGGGAATATTATTACGTGCGCTATTTTACAAATTGGCAACGATTCAAATAATGGAATTTATGAAATATGAAATAAATCTTCGTCAAAATAATGAAAATTTTGAATAAAAAATTGAAATATAACCTCAAAAAATGAGTCAAATTGAAAAAAATAATTGCAGTCTGCACACCTCAACCTTATCAACTATATCCTTACAAATTATGGTTAAATTCCTGTGCATAGTTTTCGTTTCTATAAAACTTTTATAAGAAAACTGTTTTGACCAACTTTGATTTTAAATATCTCTTAAAATAATTCTTCGATTTAAAAACTGTCTACTTCAGCGTGTTTATCGAACATTTCTTTATACAACTACCAATTTTTAAATTTTTATTTGCAATAGTTTTCTGGATATTAGTCCAGAAAGACTTCAAGGCACAAAATCTTAATTGACAGCGGCGGCCGCGGCGGTGGTTACTTTTTTTTTTAATATAGAGAGATTACCAGTTTGGCTTTTTTTTCCCCGAAATTTCGCATTCATACCAGAAATCCCCTCTAATGTTCTTTTCCTTGCTTAATGACAGATATTTCGTGACTTCTTCAAGTAAAAGTTCGTGTTTCAGAATTCCCGATTTGAATTCGAAAATTTTTTATTAAAAAACGGTAAATATCGGTTTTCACACTATGTATGTATGCTAGGCGCTGTAATTGAACTAAGTAAAATTAAAAACTGATACCTACGGAAATTTCCGATTCTAGAGAATAACTAGCTATTTCTGAAAAGTGGTTCGGCTTATTTAATGACAGAAATTAGAAATTAAATAAGATAAAACTTACACTGGTAGGGGTGTTAAGTAAACGCAGGAACTGGTGTTTACTATTTTTTAATCCAATATCAGAATATATTAATAATCACCTTATTTAATCGCAAATTTTCTGAAAATATGTAAAGCCAGTTTACTATATTTAAATTTTTATTTAAAAAAATGCACGTGAGCTCTTCACATAATTCAACAGTACTTATTATTTAGAAAGAACGTCGGGAAAGAGCCATTCCCAGCTGGCATTTAAATATTAACTATTTGTACATACTGGTACTAATAAATCTAAATGTTTAACAGCTACGGATACCTCTCCTAATCTCAATGTGTTGAAATAATTATATATTTATTTAATTGTTAACAAAAGCGAAATATTGGAAAGCAGTTTTCATAGGTTCATATATCAGGGACACTGTTGCCAATTCAGCAAATTTTGTTAATAAGAAATCGAACGCTATTTCCAAATAGTAATTTTTGTTTAATTAATGGCAGATTAAATAAGAAAAATGCTACTTTAACGAAAAAAAAAAGTTTTTTTCAATAAAAATCCGCTAATCTGCGAACATTCTTTAACAACGGTAATATTCGCCATATGTAATGACAAAAATTCTGGGGATAAATAAAGAAGATTTTACTATTCAGGAGTAGTGTTCACAATTGCCCAGCTTGCACGCGGGTTCATACCAGTTTTGGAGACTTTATTGATAAGAGCAATGTAAAAGTCGGAACAGATGCGGAATCCCTGGTCACGGAATTTTGGCGACTTTTGTTTTGACGTGCCTCTCAGAATCGCGCCAACGATCTACGAAAAAGAACTAAATCCAGCAATTTAACTACTGCTGGGTTACCATATCAGCAATCACAGTCCTCCAAATTTGGCGACTTTTTTCCTTTTTTTTACATATTAAAAAATAAAAAATCCTTGACCAGGGATTCCGCAATATAGCCTGAAAGGGTGCCAGTGAGTGTTGTTATCGTGAGTTTCAGGGCTTCAGGTGTGAAGGGGGGAGTTATGGATGCTACTATTTCCAAAATAAATTTTCGGCTTATTTAATCGCAAAATTATAGGATTAAATAAGGGATTAATCCCTTAAGAGCCTACGCTAGTCACGCGAAGAAATGCTCAAGCTAATGTGTAGTCTATGAGAAGGTTGAAGCGCGATTTCTCGCTCGCATTTTAATATTTTTAAATGATTTTTTTGCATAGGATATCTGAGGTCGATCTGCAAAGTTGTTAATTTTTACTTTTTTGATTTTGGTTAAAGTTTTTTTTATAAGCGGACATTTTAAATTTTGGAACCGGTTGGAACCGGTTCTGAAAATGAAAGTACCCTTATATAAAAAAACTGGAACCAAAATCAAAAAAGTAAAAACTAACAACGTTAGAGATCGACGTCAGCTATCCTATGCAAAAAAAATCATTAAAAAATATTAAAATGCGAGCGATAAATCGCACAAGAACATTCCCATAGACTTAACATTAGCTTGCGCGTTTTTTCGCATGACTGATGTAGGCTCTTCACAGTATTTGACTAAATAAACTAAACAAAATACGCAAGTACCACTTTTGCAAAATAAAATATTCGCCCTATTCAAACAAAACATTTCCGTCATTAAACAGAACAAAAATTAGAATTAAAAAATACTGGTATTCAAAATCTTTAATTACCCGATCAAGCGAATTTTCATCCAAATTGGAAACCCTTTGACATGTTGTAACATATATGTCCTGTACCAATTTTTGAGAAATAATTTCCGCCACGCACTTATACTGTGATATTTTCAATAGAAATATACTACAAGGAAAAATTTCTGTAAATTGCGGTAAGCTTGAATATAAAAGAAAACGCCATTACTGACCAGTGGTCAAATGGTTAAGCGGTGTTACGTCACCGACAGGGTTCTATGAGCTTTATTCCAAAAATACATTGCCGTCATTTTTGGCGGAATATACATGATTCACATTAATTACACCTTAACTTATTACACATTACTATGTTGTGGGATGGGATGGGATAATTTAATTAAGGCAAATTATATACGCACAGGGAAATTATTACACCTTAATATGTTATAGTATTATTTGATTAAGACTAACTATATACATCACATTCTCGTGCTACGTAATTGCCAAGTCACAAAATAATATTTAACGACAGATGTACAGACTAGGAGTGATTTGAGAATGAAAATTTCAGAGTTAATAAGATAGTTAAACTTGGCTTTATACGATCTCAGTACTTTTTACGGCAAATGAGTTACGAGACTTGGCTGCATTTTTTACAGGTCACTTTTTGATAAGATTTCACTTCCTTTTGTAAGTAATTCCTCCTTTTCTTGATTTTTGGTTCTTTTTGTAGATCACTCACTGATTTTCGCTAAGCCCACACTCTGTCCCTATTTTTTACAGGTATAAAAATTTTGAAGCTTTAGTTTCGTTTGCAAAGTACTGTAGATAAAAAGGAATTTCAGGTAACTAGGCAAGCACTAAGTTATGGGAGGGGAGAGTCAAAAGTACTCTCAACTGCTTCCAGGAAAGGTGCTATCGATCTGAGATATTACTCGCAGCCTAGATACATGATATTTAGCACAAACAAAGCCATTAAAAATTAAGCCCAGTCAGATAGAGTTAAATTTGTTAGCGACACACTAGCGCCAAACCTCCGCTGCGGAAGGAGGACAAAACAGAAGTGCGTCGCAGAGAAACGATACGATTTATTTATATCGATATTTTGTACGATTTTTATCTATTTTTTATTTTTGCACTTCCTTTAAAAGCTTGCTAATTATTGGGATCTTTTACATTAAAGCTAAAACTATAATGAAAAAAAAATGTGGAAATTTACTGGATTAATATTTCTATATAAATATAGTGGTGGCGAAGAAGTTGATTTATTTATTAAAAGTTAAATAAAAAGTTATGGAAATTTACATCACTATGCAATTAACCCTTTCCGGCACAGACAAATTCTGTTCGTAAAATGTGAAATTACTGACTGACACCGGAATTTACAAACGACTTTCTTAGAAAATATGAACTCCTTATTTTAAGCTTTAATTTTAGAGGCAAGATTTTATTAAAATATTCTTGGTGCCGAATGCAGCACTCCCAACCGCTAGATGGCGCTATTTTCAACTTGCGAAAAGTTTCCCATTCATCTGACTGGGCTTATTATTTAATGGCTTTGAGCACAAAAGTACTGTTTAGGATAAAAAGAAAGCTAAAATAAAAAATTTCGGAAATTTTCAATATATCAAACTATATTTGATTTTTCGAAGTTTTTTTTTTTCCGGATTTTTAAATTTTTCCTTATTTTGTATCCTAAACCCTACCTTTCTGCCAAATGTCAAGCAGGTAAGACTACAAAATCGAATTATATTCAAACCTTCGACTTTTTATAAATTTATTGATTTTTCGATTTTACTTCTAAGTTTCCTGATTGTCATGCCAGTATAGTAATTCTTTGATCCGTATTCTAAGGATCATTTAGGTTCAATTTAAAGGTAAATCAAGATAATCTTAGAGTCACCATGATTTTATTTAGAAAGGACTATCAAACCATAACCAGCCAGTAATGTCGGGAGGAGAGGGGGAGCTGTGAAGATTTTTTTGGTGCTAACATCATTTAACAATCCATATTTCATATGCAAATTAAATAGAGTATAACCTGTGGAAGAAAACAAATACGTCTTTAAAGGAACCACCCATAACGTAACCGGTCTGTAGCGGAACTTTTCTATACCGAAATTCGTAAACAAAAGGAAAAAACAGCATAATCCGGGGAAAAAAACATAAAACAATTATGGGCGGTGAACTAGCTAATAGGACAATTATCTTAAAACTCATGTTTCTAGAACTAGAAAATCGAATTGTTTTCGAATTTTCGATTTTTTACAGATATTTCGATTTTTCGATTTTATTTTCGAATTTTAGAAATTTTTAAAAGTTTCATTTTCGAATCGTAAATATTACCTTTACACTACATTTTAAGTCTCTAACAAGATCGAATTATTTTAAATTTTTTATTTTTTTTTTAATTTTGTTTTCGAATTTTCCGGATTTTTTAATTTTTCCTTATTTTGTATCCTAAATACTACCTTTATTCCAAATTCCAAGTTTCTAGCGCAACAAAATCGGATTAATTTCAAATTTTTGATTTTTTTCGATTTTTTAAATTTTTTTATTTTATTTTCGATTTTTATTGTGTTTTTGATATATTTTTTCTGAATTCTAAACACTACCTTTACACCAAATTTTAAGTTTCTACGACTACAAGATCGTATTATTTTCAATTTTCAATTTTGTTGGAATTTGTTGAATTTTCGAATTTTTTGGATTTTATAATTTTTTCTTTCTTTGTAGCCTAAACACTACATTTATTCCAAATTTCAAGTTTCTAGGCCTTCGGGATCCACCTAATCTTTTTGATGACGCGTGAGTGAGTGAGTGAGTGAGTGACAAAAAATCGAAACTTTCAGTTCATGTATCGTTTGCACTAGAAAATACAGAAATGTGAAATTTTAAATTTTGGTCTTATTTGCCACATACTCTATATAAACGAAGTTTCCGGTTTTTGGGATACATCAGCTCAAAGCTATGGGGACGTCAAAAGTGCCCTGAGTTGCTTCCAGAGAAGGATGCTTACGGCTGTGCTCTATCGACTTGGCGGAGGCACTGCCGTGCTTCCAGATACAAAATTAAAAATTCAGGAAAATTCCAACAAATCAATCTTTTTTAAATTTTTTTTTCGATTTTTTTCAAATTTTCGATTTTTTGTTTAATTTTTTGGATTTTTTAATTTTTTTTTCTATCCTAAGTACTACCTATATTCCAGATTTCAAATTTCTAGTTCTACAAAATCGAATTATTTTCAAATTTTCGATGTTTTTCGATTTTTTAATTTTATTTTCGGTTTTTATTGTGTTTTTAATTTTTCCTTATTCTGAATTCCAAACACTACCTTTACGCCGAATTTTAAGTTTCTAAGGTTAAAAGATCAAATTATTTTTAGTTTGTAATTTGTTTTCGAATTTTTCGAATTTTTTTTTTTTTTTTCGAATTTTCTGGATTTTTTTTTTTTTAATTCTTTTTTTGTATCCTAAATACTACCTTTATTCCAAATTTCAAGTTTCTAGAGCTACAAAATCGAATTATTTTCAAATTTTCGATGTGTTTCGATTTTTCCGATTTTTAATGTGTTTGTAATTTTTCCTTATTCTGAATTCCAAACACTACATTTACGCCGAATTTTAAGTTTCTAAAGTTAAAAGATATATTTTTTTCATTTTTTTCGAATTTTTCGAATTTTTGAATTTTTGTTTCATATTTTCTGTTTTTTTTTTTTCTTTCTCTTTCTGTATCGTAAATACTACCTTTATTCCAAATTTGAAGTTTCTAGCGCAACAAAATCGGATTGTCTTCAAAATTTCGTTTTTTTTTTCAATTTTTTCGATTTTTTAAATTTTGCTTTCGATTTTTTTGGTGTTTTTGATGTTTTCTTTTTCTAGATGCTAAACACTACCTTCACACCTAATTTTAAGTTTCTAAGACTACAAGATCGTATTAGTTTCAATTTTCAATTTTGATGGAATTTGTTGAATTTTCGAATGTGTTTTTTTTTTCGAATTTTCCGGATTTTGTAATTTTTCCTTTCTTTGTATCCTAAACACTACCCTTTTTCCAAATGTCAAGTTTCTAGGGCTTCGGGATCTACCTAATCTTTTTGATGACGCGTGAATGAGTAAGTGAGTGAGTGACAAAAATCGAATGTTTGAGTTCATATATCGTCTGAACTAGAAAAGGCAGAAACTTGTAATTTTACATTTTGGTTCTGTGTGCCAAATACTCTAGAAAAACGAGGTTCCGGGTTTTTAGGAAACTCCAGCGCAGAGATATGGGGGGGTCAAAAGTGCCCTAAGTTGCTTCCAGAAAAGGATGCTTACAGCTGTGCTCTCTCGACTTGGCGGAGGTAAGTGAATATATGATATATATATTCACTATATAAACGGTCTATATATATTATATAATTAGGTAAGTGAAAATATGTTCCAAATTGGGAAAATTTTGCTCTCGCACTCTTTTACATTTACAGAAAAACAGTTAACGAGTTACTATTCAGGAACAATAAAAGCACACACGATCAGTGTTGCCAATTTGAGTTTTTATGAAATCCAGAAATTGTGAATTCAAACCAGAAATTCCTAATAAATTTTTTTACTTTATGTAATCATGGAATGTTTGTCATTAAATAAATCAAAAATTACTATTTGGAATTTCTAAATAGAAAAAGGCAAATTTGGCAACAATGATCCCTTTTGAACCAAATGTCATGTTGCGATTTCGGAAAAACAGCCAATATTTTTATTTGTGTAAATTATTCTCAAACCACTATTTGCGAAAATAAATATTCTCCTTCCTTAATGCTAGAAGTTCGGAGATTACATAAGGAGAAGATATATTTTCGGAAAAGTGGTAACTGACGTAAAAGTATTGTTAGTATCGCCAATTCAACGAGTTTTTATTCTAAATATCTACAAGAATTTCCGTGCAGTAATGTTCGTTTTATTCGAACAAGCTATATCTGTCATTACATAAGACGAATATTATTATTCGGAAATTCTGGTAGATATTTTTAATATAAAACCAAGGCACGTAAACTCATTAGGTATTTCCAAGAAGTCTAGCACAACATTTTCAGATCAGAAATCATTGTCCAATATTTTTTCTTTAGGCTAAAATATATAGTTGGAATTAACCCTTTCGGCACAGACAAATTCTGTTCGTAAAATGCGCAATTACTGACTGACACCGGAATTTACAAACGACTTTTTTAGAAAATAAGAATTCCTTATTTTAAACTTTCATTATAGAAGCAAAATTTTATTAAAATATCCTTGGTGCCGAATGCAAGTTCGGAATTAAAATGAAGTGTGCCCGAAGTGGGACCACTGGGCCGGAAAGGGTTAACCCATTACCCGCTGGTGCTGCGTTAACGCAACATTCAAAATAAAAGTGTTTAAAAAAAAACTTGCCATGCTATCACTATTTTAATATGTTAAAAAATACTTTATTTAATGAAAATAACTTCTGTATTAAAGATACCGAATATTATCTTTCAGAATTTTTGGTGGGAATCGAATTTCAGTAAAGATATTGAAGGCTCCGCCCACATAGTTTTGGCGGTTAATGGGTTAAATAAGGCAAAAAAATGCTACACGATAATTGTGGTATATCTATACACTTCCTGTAAAAAACACTAAATTGCCAACATTGAGTGTAGTATGTGCCTCTCAACATAGTGAATTTTGCTGAAAAAATGTTTCCTATATTGTCTTTCTAGTGCAAAATGCAGAACGTGTTCCAGTATTCCAGTCAGTAAGACAAGCTGCCAGACGTTCTGATTTTTTAGTACTACTATTTCCGAGTAGTAATCATATAATCAAAATTTTCTGTCGTTAACCCTTTCAGTGGCAAAATAATTTCATTGTTAAAATGTTGAAATGATTGAGTGACACCTAGATTTACGAACAAATTTATTTGAAAATAAGTAATACCGATTCTTCACGTACTTAATAAAAGCAAAATTATAATGCAAATTTCTGGTGCCTTTGTGTCATTTAGGGATTTAATTTATGTGGTACAAAAATGTTCTGACGCTCTTCAATGGGTTAAATAAATTGGGTTAAATGGGTTAAATATATATTTTTAAAATAGTACTGAAACATCGAAGAATTGACAGCTATGGACACGGGACTGCATTCGAATCAAATCAGTGTTGCAAATTTAGCAGTGCTTTTATTTACTATGAATTCTGCAATTGTTTCCGAATACTAATATCCGTCATACTGATTAAATGAGACGGATATCGTTATTCAGAAATTGTGGTAGATTTTTGAACAAAACCCACACTAAATTGTCAACACTGACTCAAAATTGAGTCTAAACCAATCCCCAAACATTAAATCATATTTGTCAACTGGTGTGATTTTATCACCCCTATTTCAGAATAGTAGTATTCTTTTCTAATCTCAGAATTGTACAATAAGAAAAGGCGAAAATTGTGTTTCATAAATTGTGGCCTTTCCGTTAAACTTACGAAACAATGACAGAACATATTTGTAGCTACTAACAGCTACGAATTTTGGCCACAACTACGAAATGTCTGTCGTTAAATAAAGCAAAAGTTATTATTCGTGACTTCTGGTACGAATTCGAAATTTTAATAATTCGAATAAAATAAACAAATGAAACTAGCAACTTTGGTCGGGCGGCTAGCATAGTATAGGCACTATACACACAATAAACGTGTTAATTTAATATGTCACGTGGTTCTTGTATACCATAAATTATTAAGCAATATTCCTTTATTTGACTTGGTCAAATTGACACAATTTTACAGTATTATCAGGAAGTTGGCAGCTATGTATAAAATAATCTTCGCCTTATAAAATCTCAGAAATCTTCTATTACAAAAGTCAAATATAACTTTACAGTAAAAGTAGTGGTAAAAAATATATATAGAAGTTCGCAGCTATGGCTATTATTTAAAGATGGCTCCATACGTCTTCTCCTATATATACTATGCAGAATCTTCCGGAAAATACTCTGATAACACTACAATGCAGAAAATTGCTTTCAGATCTTCATTGATTGGTTTTGACAACAGCTATTGACCTTTTCTTTTTTATTCATAATAGTTGTTCTCAAAATGTGTATTTTCCATTATGATAGCTATTATTTTCTTTTATTTGGTGATATGATGTTTTTATCCGCATGTCAGTTTCCTTAGACACGTATCCGAAAATACCGTTTTTAAAAAAAAATTAAAGTCTTTAATATTCTTTGGTGTTGTTTGTCATACTCTTTCTTCTTTACAATAATATTTTCAATATCTTCACAGCACGTATCCTGTCGTTTGAAGTACAATAAGATTAAAGAAAACAGTTCATTCTTTAAGGGAAAGGGCAAACTACATAAAGAAATTCATCTGCTACATAAACAACCTGAGGCGATATAATAGTTTTTGATAAAATAATTCAACATATCAAAAAAGGAATGAATTCATTTAAATTTTAGAAGTAAAAAAAAGTAGTACGAATTTTTCTTACTCTCTGACAAGTTTAAAAAAGATTTTCTCTTGTTAGAGTTTTATGCAAGACAGCTTCATGTAGTTCGGCAAAATACTATACTCCTTGCAGGGATGCCACTGGTGACAATTTTTTTATTCTATCTCGCAGCTCTTTCTCAAAAAAAATTTTTTCGCATAACCTTTGACAACATAACATGCGCAAGAGAAATATTCTACACAAATTTATTTTTAAATAGTGGTGTGAATAAAATATAAAAATAGTCGCCAGTGGCAGTCCTGTTATTATCGAAGCTTGTTTCTTCATGAAGCAAACATTTAATGGTATCCTAGGTTATCATTTCCTTGCTTAACATTGATGTAAATTGGGCTATGAACACGAAAATTAAATGTAAGTATTTGTGCTTAATAATCAATTTATAAAATTAAAATGAATAACGTCTTAGCTAAATATCGGATTGACATAAAATTATTATCATTTATAGATCTTCCGTAATAGAGTCTATAGCCAATTGCCATATTTTAGATAGCGCAGTTTGGTGCAAAATTAAATGCATTGCTGTAATACGTTTTCTGTTTTTTATGAGGCAAACATATAATAGCATCCTAGGCGATCATTTCTTTGAACTTTAGTGATGAATACCTTCACTTTGAACCCGAATATGAAATATTAGCTCCTTAAACTTACCAATCGCGATTTTAAATTAAAATATATGTCATAAGCTAAAAATGTAATTATAATAATTTATAATTCTTAATTAGTCCTGTAATTCGTCGTACGATTCCTTAAAATCTATCAATTAGTTCACGAGTTATTGGGTATAAAAAATTGGTTGATTGGTCGATTCTGCCTGTTTATTCCCGTTTTCTCAAAAACCCTTTTATATATCGGAGTACGTTAAACTGCAAATTGTAGCTAGTGTTTCCAGCCAGCTACTTTTTTTAAATTCAGATTGCTCAATTGCCACCAATTTTTAGAAAAAGTATAATTCTCCCTTTTTTTTCCCCCCATTATTTAATCTGTCATTGAATAATGAGAATTTTGTTTACTTTAAAAAAGTGGTGGCAAACAATAAATCTTAATTTAAAAAAGTAGTGAACTGGCAACACTGATTGTTGCCAGAAAAACTATCGACCTGCCCCTGATAAGTTTATGCTATTTATGCAACTGTTTCTATGCCTTTTCCGACAAACAAAGAGACATAAAGAAAATTAAATAATATTTTTGTATATACGTAGGTCATTTATTTAGTCGAATGAACTTTGAAAGATGTGTTTTTGAAAATCGCAGACAGACACTCTAATACCATATATGTGTATAGATAATGACTATAAATATGAAGCTTACATAAACAACCCTGCTTTCAGACATAATGTATGGAAACTCTAAGTTATTTTGTAAAATGTCCATTTTGAATAATAACATTTTAATTTTATCTCACTTATTGGACAAATTTGCAAAGTATATACATATTATTTAAAATATTGTTTCTAATTTTTAAAAGGTATCAGGGTTTTCAAACATTCAATTTTGTACAGAATAACAAAGTTTCAACATCGTAGTACTCAGAATTGAAACACGCATTCATATGTGCTCTACCAGCAGCATATATATATATGTACCTAGAGTGACGGATTTTTAATACCACTTTTTCAGTAGATTTATATTCCCTTCATTTAAATGCAGAAAATATAAAGCTTATATTTCTGTACATAATGGCAACTAAGCTTATATGATATTGAATAAATAATTAATATCAGAATGGAACAGATTAAATTGTTTAAGTTATGTTGTTTGAAGACATCGTAGATAAACATATGATGTCATTAAGAGAGGTAACTTAATGCAGACACTAATATTATACTTGCCCGATCTTACGGTAAACTTCTGTACAACTGTGTAAAATTGCCCCACGTCAAACTAACGTATTTTAAAACAGAAATTTTACTTAATCACAAAAGTACTACATGGATTGAACGAACGCATTTACTTGTAAATTTTTTACACTTTTACAGAAAAATACCAACAGGTTGCCAAGTATGCAAGGGATTCGTATTATATCTCTGAAAACATAGCACTATTACACAAGCACGACGACACATAAATTTTGTCTACCATGCGAAGTGGATAGCTACCATTATTTACTAAAATGAGTAATTCGCCTTATTTAATTACAGGAATTTTGCGAATAAATAAGTAAACATATTTAAAATCTGATAAAGGGTTCACGGACGGCTTTCAGGCTTAAACGTACACTAGATCAATAGGATGGGATACAAGTTTCTATACATATGGATTTTAATATTTCGACTTTTATATTTCAGATACTCTACAAAAATGCGGTAGAATAACGTGGAACAAATTGAAATCATAGTGATGGACAGATTTATATCGTCGCTACCATGTGAACTATCAAATATGAAAAAATGCATTTTTCATTACTTTTAAAAAAGAGCCGACTGTTACCACTAAATTTTAATAGAATTCTTCTCCAAGTAAAAATGCTAATAAAATTACTTTGAGGAACAGGGTTGCCAGTTTGGCCTTCATTTTTATTCACAGATGCCGAATTCATACCGGAACTTTTGAGAAAGAAAATTTACTTTAAGTAATCATGAAATGTCTGTTATTAAATAAAGCAAAAATTTCTATTTGAAATTTCTGAATAAGAAAAGAATCCAAACTGGCAACTCTGCTGAAGAATACAATTAAAGTTTAGTAGTGATAATCCACCCATTTCTAAAATTAACACTTTTTCGTCCGGCGACACAACAGCGGTGTCGTACGTAAAGGAACTTAATTTTAATCCTTAAATGCTATATTGGCACCAGAATTTTGGAATGAAAAATTCCCTTTTATCAAGTACATGAAGAAAATATTTTACTTATTTTCGAATAAATTTGTTTCTAAATTCTGGTGTCTATCGATCATTTTATCATTTTACGAATAGAAGTATTTTTACGAGACATGCGGACGGCAAAGTGTTAATGAAAAATGCATTTTTTCACATTCGATAGCTTGACATGGTAGCGACAATATTGCTGTTCATGAAATTAATAAATCTGGCACACTATTTAAATAATGGGAAGGATTTTTAAAAAAATGTGGTATTTGTAGGAGATGAAATACTACTTATTAGCACTATAGATATTAAATTTTAGATTTTAAGGTAAGAAAAGTATAGTGGATAAATAATAAAAGAAAATAAAGACGTTGTGTTTTTGGAATAAATTAGGGGAAAATGTTAATTCAATTTACATTTTAAACATACAATAATAATGGTAAGATTTTAAATAATAATAATTGAATAATGAATAAAACTTCAACACTGAAAAATGATACTGAATTAAGATTAAATATAAAGTTCTGGATTATTTGTTTGCATAAACATCAATAGTTATAATAATAGCATGCAAAGAAATAACAACAACATATAAATCAAAAGCAGGGGAATCAAACTATGGCCCGCCGGATACCACTAAAATTTTATAGTAATCATTGCCTTATATAATCGTCGAAATTCTGCGATTCAACAAGTCAACTATCTCTTTTAAAATTTCGTGATATCTGGAGGGGGCCTCAGTTTGAGACCCCTGATCAAAAGTAATAGCAATTAAACTAAATAAATTGTAAATTATCTGGCAATGTGAATATCATTATGTGTTTGATTTACTTGAACCTCTCAATTAGACATACACAGACACTGCGAGTACTTTTTTATACACATTTTTGAAGATGATTTTTCATCTTAATTCATCATGAGATAATATTTT
Source organism: Maratus michaelseni (assembly GCA_963931845.1). Classification (NCBI taxonomy): domain Eukaryota; kingdom Metazoa; phylum Arthropoda; class Arachnida; order Araneae; family Salticidae; genus Maratus; species Maratus michaelseni. The sequence continues at coordinate 230,190,993 of OZ007586.1, read as the reverse complement.
ATCAGTAATCACTTATTCTTTATATTTGTGAAGCACTAAATTTGAATTTCACGAGGCAAATGATATTTTTATTATACAACACCCTGGAACTGCACTATGGATGAAACACTGCCGATAACATTCTTGAGAAGCAATTATCTTGGGTTGAAGATTAAGAATCGTAACACCATGTTCTTGAAGTAAACAGAAGTTGCAAAGTCGAATATGTTATTTTTGTATATCACAGCATACTTAGACAAGAAAATATTCTATAACACAGCAGAATTGATCATGTGTACTGATCTAGAATTACTGGTGACACAAATCTTTTGAAGAAAAACACTGGATCGTCTCCAGTGGATGATTCTGCAACACCAGTTGAAGCTTGAAGATTAAAATGGACTTTTTATACCACTCTTTCTCATAGCTTGACATCAGAGGTGGCAACCTACTCTATTAAAAATGATGAAGATTTTTCCGCAGAGATGAGAGACATACGATATTTAGCTGAGTTCCAATTTTGATGTAGAAGGCACTCATTTGTATACAGTTCCTTAATAAAAGAAGCAGGAAAACTGTGATGTTATAATAAGATCAATTTGAAACTGTTTTTCTGCCAAAAAACTGTAATGTTTCTGTCAGCATCATCATAATACGGGAATATCTGCGTGCGAACTACCTTCGTCGAAATTCCCACTCAAGAGATGCTACAAGCCTGGTTGCAAAACCGGTAGTAGAAAAGCAGACTGAAAAATTAATTCTCCGTTCGGCTGGCTCCATGATCTACTGGCAAAAAAGGGCAAATGCAATTATCATAGATCACCGCCCTCTGAATACTAGGCCTGAGCACTGACACTAAAATTGCGGCAGTCGTAGGCGGATTTTTTTAAGCGTTTGTACAGTAGGGTGGAACGAAAGTATAGGGTAAAATATTTTTTCAGCAAATAATTTTCTAATAGCAATTAAAATTTGTATGTTAGCAATAAAACTGCGAAGTTTTTCGTTCTAAATTTATATCTTGAGGTGCCACAAGAGCATTAAAATAAGGATTTTTTTACAAAAAGTCCAAAAACATAAAATTATTCACCATTTTATTTTTACATTTTAAAAATCAAATATTGTTTTTAATAGCAATCTATAGATGCTTCTTTACTATAACAACAATAATATTAAGTTTAATTGATCTAAATTTATGCATTAATTTTCTGCAAAAGTGAAATAAATGAGCTTTTTTTCAAAAAAATCCAGATGTAATATCAGTTTGAATTTAACTGTTGTAATTAATTTTTGCTTACAAAGAGTTGTTCAAACACATTTTTTTAAATAATATGTAAAACTTTTTTAAATAACTAATTATTAATAAAAATAAACTTACCAGTTGTTTGGGTCTTTTTCTTTTTAAGATTTTTTGGAAAGGGATTAAACACAAGCATGCAACATAAACAGTAACAAGTCACTATATTCTCTCTATACCACGAATTTCGTAAAGTTATTTTCGCCTTGTTTAATCATTAAACATTCTGCGTTTGGATAAGGCGAAGACTATTTTTTTAAAATAGTAGTATCCAGAGCTACTAGATTCACAACCCTGGTTACGACACTGGAATTGATGTTAACTGTTTTACTTGTTAATAATTTCTGATCATGTTTATTTCAATGTAACACGAAATTATATTCATTAAAACACCTTTAACTCTTTTTTTCGTAGTTTCATCTCGAAATGGAAAAAATGTTCGACTGATAAAACTCGTGTAAATTTTTACAATAAAAAATTAGAATATATAAAATATTTCAGAAAATTTAAAGTTTGCTGCTAAATGTAAATTTCTAAAAACGTTATGTGAATACATTATTTTTAATACCCTGAATCATATAAGATAAAGAGATTCTAAAGAAATTTTAATATACAAAATTGCTAATAAAAATTTAATTAAAATATAAAAACCGTCAAAATCGTAAATGTTTTTTTTTTAATTAACCAATTTCTATACATATGTATATTTTAATACTTAAAATATCACAAATGTAGCATGTAATATAAAAAGAATACATTTTATAAGGTTTTTTCCGCACCATGCTTAACTAAGGTGAAAAAAAAAAGAGTTTAAATATTTAATTGTGAATTCATTCAAATATTATTATGATGTTCAAGCGTAAAATGAAAGAAGAGCAAACATTAATGAAGTTATCAACTTTAATAAATATTCTGGATTATTTTTTATGGATTTTTTTCTAAGATATCATTTATTAAAAGAAATAATAATAAAGAAGTTGTATGACGATGATGAAAATGTAATGAAAGGAGTTTTTGGAGACGATTTAATTATGTGTAATTATGTATTTATGTGTGTTTTATACGAGTAAATATTCAAATATTTGCTCGGATATGTTATTTCAAGTAAAATGATTATGATAGACAAATATTCTGTTTAAAAATGAAAGAGTTTTTTTTTTTTTTTTTTTTTTTTTTTTTTTTTTTTTTTTTACTGACAAAATAAACATTCGTTGAACCTTAAAATCATTTTTATAATATAATAAAGTTTGAAAAAATTGAACTTCAGTATTCTCGCTGTAACAGGTTTGCCAGTTTAGAGTAATTTTTTATTCATAAATTCCAATATCCTACCGGAAAATTCGAAAGAAAAATTGTTGCTTTATGTAATCACGAAATGTCTGTCGTTATACAAAAGAAAAACTACTATTCCGAATTTCTCATATGAATTAGATATTTCTGAATACGAGGGGCAGTCGGAAAATAAGTTTCCCCTGGCGACTGTGGACACCCATGGCGCTGTTGCAGTCAACAGTGCTATCTGCGCAGGCACTGCAACAGCGCCATCTGCTTGATCGCGGGCGACCTCTACCCAATGGTGTACCGGTGTCTTTCACGTTCGTTTTCACCTGCTGTGTCGTCTTTCGCCCATAGCCGTTTTCAAAGCTTCGTCCGTATGCAAAGCCCTGATTTTTTCCCTGGAGGGCTTTTTGAAGCTTATAAAGTGGTGTGACAAATGTCTCAATGTACTTGGTACTTATGTGGAAAAATAAAGTTATGTTTTATCTTTAATGTCTCATTACCTTTTTTGTCTTTCATACACACCCCTGTCCCCAGTCGCCAGGGGAAACTTATTTTCCGACTGCCCCTCGTATATATATGACAATCTCGCAACCCTGCACTGTAATATTTAGATCTCCATATGTTAATGTACTTCTTTCATTACTGCAGTGCCTTCCGTTATACAAATTAGACAGATTTGGAGAGTTATATCTACTGATGATAGAAGACAACAAATCCACATTAGGCAATTACAAGGCTGCCATCAGTGACTTTTTTTTTTTTTTTGCGTTCTACAATTTCTAAACAAAAGTAATCTATCTTGGATAGTTGCAGAAATCTATCACGAGTTGCTTCATGAATATACTTTAACACGTGGTAGACAAAATAACAAAAACAAAATATCGCCAACGTGCATTAAGTATTTTTTATTTTACTAAAACATATAAATTTTTTATTGCGTGTTACATTGCATTTGTATTTTGTATTTATTGTTTCGATTAACGTATGGGACACCGCGGAAGATGAACTAGTCGTTTCCTTCCCCTCCCTCCCTAGGACTCGACGATCGAACGTCGCGGCAAAGCAAAGGTCGTTGGGGAATTCGACATATGGCCGAGGGCATGGCTCCCCTCATGGGGTTCTGGCTACGAAACCGTCGTTTCTGCTCTGGCAATTCATCAGGTGTCTTCGTGGTGTTTTCTCAGATTTTGGGATACACCGCGTATCGTAACGACCTATGTTGTCACCTAATGGGTTCAATTGGAGTGATGCGCAGGTGGCGGTGCTCCGACCGTTCGCAGCGCATACGGAAGGCCTATCCACGTCGTGCGCGTTATAAGTCCCTCAGGAAATGGGTGCGACGGTTGACGTGCTGACGGGCGCCACTCAGACGTCTGGCGGCGCAGCTCAGTTTTTATGGAACAGCAGCTTAAATGTCAACTGCTAGAATTTCTTGGACAACACTTTTTCCATACAGAAATCGTAACATTATTTAAGCGCAGATTTTTTTTTCAATTAAATAATGGAATGATTTTTCATAATGCATTCAAAAAATTAATTTTGATACTGCTAAAATGGAATGAGAGGGGTCATATAGCATTTTTCAAAAAATTGTTTTAGATCAGTGGTGCCCTGCTAGCCATTTTGCAACCGTTATTCACTTACAGTAAAATGCGCTATATTAAGGACGGAAATACTCCTATTAAATAATGCGAACTAGAAAGAAGAAAAGGGAAAAAGGCTGGACATCCCTGTTTTAGATCTTTAAGAGCCTTCGATAGTCAGCGGAAGAAACTCGAACGCTAATGTTAAGTCTATGGAAATGTTCTTGACAGATTTCTTGCTTGCATTTTAATATTTTTAATTGATTTTTTTGCATAGGATAGCTGAGGTTGATCTCTAACGCTGTTAGTTTTTACTTTTTTGATTTTGGTTACAGTTTTTTTAAAAGCGGACATTTTGAATTTTGGAACCGGTTGAAACCGGTTCTGAAAGTGAACGTACCCTTACATAAAGACTACTGGAACCAAAATCGAAAAAGTAAAAACTAACAACGTTAGAGATCGACCTCAGATATCCTACGCAAAAAAACATCATTTAAAAATATTAAAATGTGATTGAGAAATCTGAAAATAACCTTCCCATAGACTAAACATTAGCTTGCGCGTTTTTTCGCATGACTGATGTAGGCTCTTAATCAAGAGAGTAAGTAGTGGATATAAAATTTTCCAATATGTTGTGCGTGCAACATGCATAAAACAGGCTGCTTACAAGTCTACTAGAAATTATTCTTGGGATTTTTCATTTTATTCTATCGTAAAAAATGTCTCAAATACTGCAATTGTACATTGCAGTTATAAATGCCACCTTTTACATATTAAATAGAATTTTTCCAGTATTAAAAAGTAGTGCCGGACTCCTCGGAAATTAAAAGGAGTGTACGCACTTTAATAAAATTACAGTTGCCAACCATTCGAAACACTGTGTAAATTTTTCTAATTCAAACAATCGCATTTAGAATAAAAAAAAAAATTCTAAATAAATAAAACCAAACATGTATCAGATAAAAACAAGACACATTCTACTAAATAAATTTTCTGTTTCAAAACATGCGTATTTGAAATGGTCAAAATCAGGGTCCCTCTTATAAAGTTAATCTTGTCTATTCAATGAGAGAGGCAGCCACAAAATGAAAAGCGAGATCAAGCCAGCCAATCTTACATTATTCTTTCCAAAAACTCTGTCAATTTGACTCAAACTGAGTAAACATGTTTCGAACCATTTATTTTTTTAATAATAAACCAAATTGTTTTCAAATTGTTGACAAATAATTTTCATATACCGTAATTTCCGGCGTATAAGCCGCAGCTCAAAGAGTCGTTTTTCGACCCAGAAATTTTATTCAATAATTGTAGTTAAATATTTACAGCGATCTTTTAAGTTACATTTTATAAAATAATATTTCTGGGTCGAAAAACGACTCTTTGAGCTGCGGCTTATACGCCGGAAATTACGGTAGAAACACGAAACATTTTATACAATAAATATTCTGGTTCTAACACGTAGTAAAATGAAAAGTGTAAATGAAAAGTGTTTTAACCCTTTAACGCACAGACAAATTCTGTTTGTAAAAAGCGAAATTACTGACGGACACCGGAATTTACAAACGACTTTTTTAGAAAATTAGAACTCCTTATTTTAAGCTTTCATTATAGAAGCAAAATTTTATTAAAATATTCTTGGTGCCGAATGCAAGTTTGGAATTAAATTAGAGGTGCCCAGAGTGGGACCACTGTGCCGGAAAGGGTTAAACAAGACTACTAAAATGTAGGCAAGTATGGTATTTGTACTCTCAAGAATTCTGTTATTTATTTATTTACACAGAAAAAATACAACTAAAATCTATTGTTAATATGCCAAGACGTTGGCCGTGTAATTTTTGTAGTTTACACACAGTAAAAACAAAAAGATTTTTGTAAGTATTTATCAATTAATTTATCCAAAAGAGAAGAACACGTTAGTTACGGCTTGTTATTGCACATTTAAAATAAATAATATGTTGCTTTATTAGCTTTTTTTTAAATTTAAATACACTGGATTAATTATAGCTTTATTGAATGATTTAAAAGAATCTTTAATTTAAATATCTAAAAGGAAAATTTAGTTATATCACAGATACCGAAGAGGAAAAGAAACAAACCTAATGAACGCTTGATGGATAATTCAATAAAAAACAGGGTATTCTACAGAATCAGGCTATTAAAATACCACTTAAAAAATTATTTTTACTAAAAAACTTGAGCTGAACAGTTTAGACAGAACTAATGACATCACGCGCATCATTAAACCTGCAACTAGAGATCCTATACTACCCCATATAAGAGTCTTAACTGCAACCTCCGTCCCGCAAGATGACGTAGTTGTGAACTTTGCAATCTGCTGCTATAGTGAATGAGCGCTGTCTCTCTAGGCCAGGGTTTCCTGTACGCTACTTATTTTTATTCTGAATGCTTGATTTCCACTACTTTTTTAAAATAATATAATATGTCATTAAGTAGGTCAAATATTACTACTTCAAAAAAGTAGTGACAATCAAGAATTCTGAATTTAAAAAAAAAAGTAATAGCAGACTAGTATCACTATGCTAGGCAGCTTTGGTCAGGACTGCCCAAAGTGGTGCTTGCTGAACACCACAATTTTTTAATAGAAATTCTCACCTGATTTATTTGGTACTTTAATAGCTCCGACTAAATAATCTGAAGATATTTTTTTATTTAAAAATTATGGTAATCAGAAGGCGTGAGGAGGACAGGTCAAACCAAAGCCATTAAATAATAAGCCCAGTCAGATAGTGTTAAATGTGTTAGTGACACACTAGCGCCAAACCTCTGCTGCGGAAGGAGGACAAAACAGAAGTGGGTCGCAGAGAAACGATACGATTTATTTATATCGATATTTTATACGATTTTTATCGATGTTTTGTTTTGGCACTTCCTTTAAAAGCTTGCTAATTATTGGGATCTTTTACATTAAAGCTAAAACTATAATGAAAAAAAAATGTGGAAATTTACTGGATTAATATTTCTATATAAATATAGTGGTGGCGAAGAAGTTGATTTATTTATTAAAAGTTAAATAAAAAGTGATGGAAATTTACATCACTATGCAATTAACCCTTTCCGGCACAGACAAATTATGTTCGTAAAATGTGAAATTACTGACTGACACCGGAATTTACAAACGACTTTCTTAGAAAATATGAACTCCTTATTTTAAGCTTTAATTTTAGAAGCAAAATTTTATTAAAATATTCTTGGTGTCGAATGCAGCACTCCCAACCGCTAGATGGCGCTATTTTCAACTTGCGAAAAGTTTCACATTTATGTGACTGGGCTTATTATTTAATGGCTTTGGGTCAAACTGATAAAATGCATCGATTGACGGCCTGCTAAAGAGTTGCCAACTTTCTGGAATTTTTAAAATTCAAATAAACATAATTTGAATGAAAAGTAATTTAATGAAATGTTTGATATTTCTGTGTAGCTATTTAAAAAAATAATAATAATTTCTGTTTTTATTTTTTGGGGGAAGAACCGGAAATTGTAAAGCTACGCAGCTATGGTAATAATGATAAGTAACAATATTTGCATTTTAAAATGGGTCTTCTAACAGTAATTAAAGAAAATTATATCTAACACTTATATTTCAAGAACCGTTATTGTTTCTTCTTTGTTTGCTTATAACAAACGAGGAATTTATTTATTTAATCGCAAAGGCGGTGTAAATATGTTGAATGGTATATTGGAAATTAAGCGTATTTTAAATTCGACGTTAATCATCCTTAAATATATGTAATTTGATTTACATTTAAATATCTAGTGTTTATATTAATTTCCTAAGATATAATAACCTTAAATTAATGTGTATATTATGTGCTACAGCAAAAATAAAACTTGTTCAGTATTTTCCAAATTTTAATGATAATAATTGTTGTTGAGCATTAAAATAAAAACTGACTGAAAATAAACTAAAGAATCCAAATTCCTATTATAATAATATTACGGAAATTTTTCAGTCTACAAATGGATTGCATGCGATAAAGTAATTAGGATGCTGTTTGTTCTTGTTTTTATTTAAATAGTTATATATTCACTTCGTTCTTTAACTATATTTAAATTACATTTTAAACTGTATATTGCATACTACTTTAAAATCCTCTAACTAGTTTTATGAAACAGAAAAAACTACAGCTATTTATCATGATATTTAACATGCATCTCTGAAACATTACGACATATATTCAGCATGGTATAAATGTTTTGCATGACAAAAAAAATTATAACAATTCTCACTGCATGAGTAAATAATTTTATTTTTTCTATTTTAAAAATGTGCTTTTAGGTATCAGTATTCTGATTAAGATAAAATACTCTTAAGATTTTCTTTAATAAGATTCGCTTAAAATACATTGGGAGTTTTGCAGAGTGTAGAATCCAGCGGCCCACGTTTCTTATTAAAAAAAACATACCATAATGCACGAAAAGAAATCTCTTTATTTAATGAAAGACAACAGCCAGGTGCGTAGTCATGATGGGGATCCAGATGCACTTGATACCCCTAATTTTGTAAAATTTTCTTTGCCTTATGTAATCGGAGAACTTTCTGAGATAATCAAGGCGAAGAAAACTTTTACTGGTACAAAGAGAGTTTGTAGCCCCTCCCTGGCTACGCCACTGACAACAGCTCACTAAATACTTGGCCGACGCTCTGACACAAATAAAACGGATTTTGTAAGCGAATACTTTTCAGAGTTTGTACGGCCTAATCAAATTCAATACCACTAATTTCGGAAACTTTTCTTTGCCTTACATGATGGTAAAACAAGAACGAAAAATCATGCGTCAAGCATAGATTATGTAGCACTTTCCAACGCTTCCAAAATAATTTTACAAATCATACCGTTTAATAAGCTAAAAGATAACATCTAAGTAAACAATTTGGAAAACGCATAACATATTTAAAATTATAATTTCAGGAATTTCCAACATATACAATATTCGGAAAAATATCCGAATACTTTTATTCAGCCCTGTATAGGATCTATAAGTTTGTATATATACTACATAGAATGCTAAATTTTAGTTCAGTTAGGAAACGCGTAGCCCAGTTTAAAATTCTCCATCTGGAGTTTGTCAATAAACGGAAATGTGTTCGCGAACTTTTGTGCTTCCCTGTATATGATCTACAGAATTTATAAACACCACGTAATAAACAAAAAGTGAGTTAAATTTAAAATCGCGTTCAGTAACTTAAACTGCACTTCCAGGAATTATTGTTAACAGGCAGTAGAGAATTCTTTTGTGTGTCCCTGTAAATGAACGATGACTGCTATGTACACAATATTCTGTAGTAAGCCTCTTGTAATGCACATTAGTGATATATATAAATTTCAGTGCGTTTAAAATAGTGAAACATTACTTAAATAAACCGCAGACGATTTTTCTCCATAGACGTAATGTAACGGAATTCTTTTGACTGTCCCTGTAAAGTAACTAAAAGTGCTATGCACACCCTATTCCATATTAAGCTTCTTCTAATGCACCTTAGTGATATATATAAATTTCAATGCCTTTAAATTAGTGAAACATTATATAAATAAACCGCAAATGATTTTCCCCCATAGAACGCAATATAACGGGATTCTTTTGAGTGTCCCTGTAAAATAACTATAAGTGCTACACACTTCCGTTTAAATAGGGAACATGTTATAGATGGCGACAATAACATATAAAAATTGCAGAGCAATCCGAGCATATTTACGGGAGTTAGAGCACGGACAGACGGCAGACGGCCAGACGGCAGACGGCCAGACAAACCGAAGTCATAAGCACTTTTCAACTTGGTTGGAAAGTGCTAAAAAGAAGGCGAAGGATACAGTTAGAGGTTACTGATAATTAAATTCAGTGGGCCGTAAAATCTCTTAAAACATCGACTTACGACCGCTGTCAATTTTGTGTAAGCACATATGCCTAGTCGTAGCCTCCTGAATACTATGCCTAACGGGTCTAACTCGATCCGTGTAGGATTTCTAAACTCGCCACGTGCTTATAGGGGGCCCCTGCTTTTGCAGCCTTCTTAAATTATGCTACTCTTGCTACCATTATTTCCAAACATCAACTTTTGATGTAGTCTTCTACGTCAGATGTTAAAAGAATACACCTCGAACACTTTTGTTTCGAAATAGCGGTAGCAAATGTAGAACAATTTAGGAATGCTGCAAGTCCTGAGAAGCCCTATAGAACAAAATCTTTTTTCTTTCGTTTTTAATCTGAATTCTTCATATTGCAAACAATTGACAATAAAAAAAGAAGTGATCGTTAGCGAGGAATGAAAAGATTAACTTTTATGAATGTAAGCGCCGCTGAGTTTCTGGTGAAAAAGACGGTATTCTATAGGAGAATAGTGGTAGCACAGCTGGCTACAGTTTGCACACCCCTCTCCTGACTGGTAATAAGAATGCTCGAAAATGTAGCATAAAGATTTTGAAGGAATCTTTAATGATTTTCAGATTATTGCTACATAATGCACACTTACCTTCACTAGTAAATCAGACGAGCATGGGCCTCAACGTCTGCCATGGAAAACAAATTTTTATTTTAATCTCATTTTATTGAAAATGTAATATTCTACAGGTGGATATATTGAATTAATTTTATGTTAGAATTACGGAACAAATTAATTCAGCTACTTCCGTTAATTATAGTCTTTATAAGTGTTATATTAAGGGGGCTCTTAAACGTTTAAAAAATTCGATATTTCGAGGAACATTTATGTGAATGGTCAACATTTTCTGAGTATTTTAAAACAAACCGCACAAACTAAAATCCTATAATTACTCTATTTATGAATAAAATCATGCATAAAAGAATACTTTAAAATCGTTTGCTTCAAAATGTTGGAAATGTGCTTCCTTAAAACTGTGCGCTCGATTTCTCTTGAACCATTACTTATTTCTACATGCAATCTTCACGAATTTATAGATTATATCTATATCTTATTTTCTGAATTAAAACATGCGTATATTTTATGAAATTTATACGTTTGAAAATAAATTTTAATATATTGCATATTGATTTTAAGGAGTTTTTTGTACTTTTTTTATAGTTTAAACAATAAATATATTTACTTTCATTCTTAAGATATAGATATAATTTAAAACGTCTAAAAATATCATGTAAAAGTATTAAGTACTTCCAGCAATATTATGCTCGCAATTCTAAAAAAAACCCCTCATTTTGAGATGTAGATCACTTTAATGTATATTTTATTAAAACTTGAAATAGCAAATGTTCTATTATACTTCTCTACATGTAATAAGATATTCTCTATATATAGTAAGAATCTCAGCGCGTCAGCACCAAATATATAAATTATGCATTTCACAGTACTCCAACCTAACTTAAATAATGCCAGCATTCAGAATTTTCTAATCATTTACTTTCAGATATATTTAACCTTATCTAACTTACAAACACCCATAATCATCTTTTAATTAAATTGTATATTATTATTTAAATTAATCATTAACGAAAGCCGTTATGAGATCTCTTTAAAATATGAAATGAATGAAATTTGATGCCGGTTAGTATGATTTATTCATGTATGTAAATTGCTGTTTTTTGTTCAATTAAGGTGCCACCCAATTAATATAATGATATAATATTTCAGAAAATCATTCATGTCTCATACCACGTTCTAATATAAATTCTAGTTATGAAAAGATAAATAAAACATCATGATGAGAATTTTTATCTTCTTTTCTTATTATGTTTGCCACCAGTTGATAGTTATATTTCATCGTTAGAAAGAAACATTTTTCTTCTGGAGAAAGAGCTGTAAATCACAAGCATAAGAAAAGTGTTTTCAACAACAATTTTTTTAGCTTTTCGGTATTTTTGTTTCATTACATTGATAATGGAAGTAGGTTTAGTTGAATAAATTTTTTATGTATACGTTTAGAATAAAAAGAACTCTATATTACAAACACACACACATACACTCATATATATATATATATATATATATATATATTTAAAACCAAAGGCTTTTTTTGTGAAATTCACATGAAATCGTATCCAATACGCATGCGTAAACTTAAATCTCGAACCTAACCAGTTTTACAGCACACTCTAATGCGTAAACTGTAGTCATGCGTAAACGGTGGTCGAGGGGTATAAGGCGCGTTTCTTCACTGTTCGTTTTATCGTGTGGGTTCGATCCCCGCTCTGGACAGAATGATTTTTCTTACTTTATGGTTATAATTCATTTTTCTATATATTTAAAAGCAAAGCTTTTTTTGTCAAATTCACATGAAATCGTACCCAATACGCATGCGTAAACTTAAATCTCGAATCTAACCAGTTTTAGAGCACACCCTAATGCGTAAACTGTAGTCATGCGTAAACGGTGGTCGAGTGGTATAAGGCGCGATTCTTCACTGTTCTTATTATTGTGTGGGTTCGATCCCCGCTCTGGACAGAATGATTTTTCTTACTTTACGGCTATAATTAATTTTAATAATGCCACATTTAATTCTGGAGGAAAAGTTATATAAATTGTATTTTTTTTAATTACAATTCTTTATAATTAAGTAAAATTTAACACCCAAGAATATTTTGTTTTAATTACTAAATAAAAAATATGTATTATTAATCGTTAGCTGCAAACAGCAAATTTTAAATTTGGGGTTTTAGAATCAGACTGATAAAAAATAATTTAATGAAAGTTTTTAAAGGTCGTGTAATTAAAAATAAAAATAAAAATCAGAAATACTAAATATTGTAATTTTTCCATAATACTAGGACTGTGGTAAATAAAATAAGAAAGGTATATGATTATTGTCCTTAAAAAAATGAAAAGAAAAGCAGAGAAAAAAGAAAGAAGCAAAAATATCCATATATGAACTATAAAAAAAAAAAACAAGCTGAATATACTTATTAACATTATTGTCATTTGTCTCATATTCTCTCTTTTCCAAAGGATTATTCTCATATATCCTTTAGAACAATTAAAGGAATTTTTGTAAATACTTCGTTCCACATATTTTAGAGAGCTATTTTAAAACAATGGAGTTTTTAATTGAACATTAATCAATTGCAATTGCAGAGCTAAAAAGAGAATATACTAAGAAAATGAAAATGCAGATGACGCCATTAACGCTATCGGGAGTAATAACATCCCAAAACATCTATATATTTAAAAGCAAAGGTTTTTTTTTTGTCAAATTCACATGAAATTGTACCCAATACGCATGCGTAAACTTAAATCTCGAACCCAAGGCCTCCTTATCATAGTATCAGGCCTCACAATCAGCACGTTTTCTTTGACCGCATGGTTGTCCTGCTACTAGCGCCATCAATCGTCAGTAATAGGCATGATCTCCATGGTAATAGGAGTATTTACGACACGAAATAACACGAAATTTTTTCACAGCTCCATTTGTTCTATGCATTTGCTTATGAACTAGTATCGGTAGTATCCACCAGGCGGCAAAACTTTCCGGAGAAAGTCAATTAATAAGTTGGCAATTACCGCGGACATTTTCTCCCATAGGCTTTCTCCGGATTGTCAAGTCTGATCTATCAGGGTGGCTAGTGGTCAGGGAAAAATACAGTCAAAAAAAGTGGTAAACACCAGTATATTCTTATAGAAAAATTTATGTTGATTATTCGATCAAATAATTAATTTGAATTTTTCTATAAGAATATACTGGTAATTTTCATTTTTTTTACTGTATTTTTCCCTGACCACTAGCCACCCTGTCTATGATAAGGGAGTCTTGCTCGAACCTAACCAGTTTTAGAGAACACTCTAATGCGAAACAGTGGTCGAGTGGTATAAGGGGCGTTTCTTCACTGTTCCGATTATTGCTTGGGTTCGGTCCCCGCTCTGGTCCGAAAGATTTTACTTACTTAATGGCTATAATTCATTTTAATAATGCCACATTTAATTCAGTAGGAAAAGTTACATAATTTGTATTTTTAATTACAATGCTTTATAATTATGTAAAATTTAATACCCAAGAATATTTTGTTTTAATTACTAAATAAAAAAATATGTATTATTAATGGTTAGCTGCAAATAGCAAATTTTAAATTAATGGTTTTAGAATCAGACGGATAAAAAATATTTTAATGAAAGTTTTTGAAGGTCGTGTAGTTAAAATAAAATAAATCAGAAGTACTAAATATTGTATTTTTTCCATAATACTAGGACTGTGGTAAATAAAATAAGAAAAATATATGATTATTCTCCTTAAAAAAAATTAAAAGAAAAGAAGAGAAAAAAGAAAGAAGCAAAAATATCCATATCTGAATTATAAAAAAAAAAATCAAGCTGGATATACTTATAAAGAGCTCAATATGTTTCAAATTGTTCTTTTAAGTATTGGCATTTTCATTTTCTTAGTATATTCTCTTTTTAGCTCTGCAATTGTAATTGATTAATATTCAATTAAAAACTCCATTGTTTTAAAATAGCTCTCTAAAATATGTGGAACGAAGTATTTACAAATTTCTTTAATTTTTCCAAAGGATATATGAGAATAAGACTTTTGTTTTAAAATTCGCAAAGTAAGCTGGATATTATAGATTTCCTTGCAATTTGGAATTTCTTCTATATCTAATTATTGCAGAATAGGGCTATGTGTTTATGTGTTTGATTTTCTTATCTTGAAACAGATGGCGCCATTAACGCAAGCTAAATAAAATAAGATTTTGTATTATGCAAAAGAAAAATAAATAAAAATGTATACTGCTATAAAATATTTTTTATAATCATGTAACTCTAATAACACATTCCTTATGTAATATATTAATGGGAGAAAATATTGTAAATAACATTAATTATCTAGAAAAAGTGTAGATAATTTATAGATTAATATATATATATATATATATATAAGATATTAACTGTAAGAACTAGAAACCAATGGATAGTACTGTACTATACCATAACCATCGTTACGATAAAATACACCAAATATTATCCACTTTAATCTACTAACCAGCATTTTAAACGTCCCTTTTTTAAAGAAATAATTCAATAAAGCAACAATTAAATTAACCAATACAACACCACCACCATTATCATTCAAAATAATGTAGCTGTATTTGACTAGACTAAACTTAACTTAAGTCCACCAAACAACAACACCCCACCTCCATAATCATTCAACAAAATGTACCTGCCTAAAACTAATTTTAGAGCAGTCTCTTTTTTTAAAGAAATACATATAAATAAATAAGTGAAGTATAAAATTAACCCATACAACTGCGCCCCACCTTCATAATCCTTCAAAAGAATACAACTGTACTTAACTTACCTTAAATTACCAAACAAAAATACCCCACCTTCATAATCATTCAAATAAATGTAGCTTCCTAAGACTAATTAATACTCCATTTTTGAGCATTATAGTTTTTTTTTTTGTATGTTTGTTTGTCTGTGCGTGTGGAGATAACTATGAAAATTATGAAAAGACTATATGTTTAATATTGATTTCATGAGAAATGAAGGATACCCGTAATGAATAACTTGTGGATATACTGATTTTAAATTTTGAACTTTAAATCTACCGTAATTTCCGGCGTATAATCCGCAGCTCAAAGAGTCGTTTTTCGACCCAGAAATATTATTTTATAAAATGTAACTTAAAAGATCGCTGTAAATATTTAACTACAATTATTGAATAAAATTTCTGGGTCGAGAAAGGACTCTTTGAGCTGCGGATTATACGCCGGAAATTACGGTATTTGTACAAAAGTGCTTTATTCTGTTTAACATAATTCGATTTGTGTAAGCAGAATTTATATTTTGTGAATAAATTTACTTTGAGCGGAAAGTCATTGCGTTTATCGTAAATATCAATGTATATATTTTTATTATCAGTAAGTATTAACCTTAGATCAAGGAAGTTAATTACATTATTTAGGATATTATGGGTACCTCATAATGAGATTGACAATTGGTATAAAAAATTATTAAATATTCAATATACCTGAAGAAATAACAATAATTTCGTTACTAGACCTATGTGCTGTACTAGGTGGATTTTTTTAGCATTTGTACGATCCCCTGAATTTACACACTAATAATTACCGTAATTTCCGGCGTATAATCCGCAGCTCAAAGAGTCGTTTTTCGACCCAGAAATTTTATTCAATAATTGTAGTTAAATATTTACAGAGATCTTTTAAGTTACATTTTATAAAATAATATTTCTGGGTCGAAAAACGACTTTTTGAGCTGCGGATTATACGCCGGAAATTACGGTACTAAAAATTTTCTTTGACTTTTTTACTCTCAGTAAAATTAAGCGGATTAAACTTTAAAAATTATTGGTATCAAACAGAAGGGACCGTACTAACACTGAAAAAATCAGCCTATGACAGCCGACATTTTTGTGTCAGTGCGTAGGCTAGTATTCAGTAGGCGGTGGTCAGTGTCAGTGGATTTGATAACCTCCCATGCAAGCTTCCACCAATAAATTAAAATAGACAATTTTGCCTTATTTAAACGGCTGTTACAAATAAGGCAAAAACTTCTATTTGTTTTTGCCTTATTATTAGGTTTTTAGTGGAAGTAACCCCCGGCTATAACCAGGGCCTGATCCAATCCAAACAAACAACAGACGGCATCTTGTGACTACCTCCTCACTTATTTAACTTGCAACCGGTAGACACTACACTGTATATCTCCTTGTTTTTACTCATAACTACCATTGTAAAAATAGTGGTATTTTGGTGGCCCGCGGGCCATCGATTGTGCACCCCTAACGTAACCCCTTGGGTTCATTTAATGACTGAGACTCGTCATCAATATTTTTTTAATTCAGAAATTTCGAATTTACACCAGAGAATTCAAACAGTACTTCTCGCATCTTTTTAACCAAGGGATATCTGTCAACAAATACAGAAAAAACACTATTCCTAATTTCTGGTGAGTCTGTTATGTATGTTTTTTTTTCAAAATAAATCAGTAACCAAAGTGTTAACCCATTACCCGATAATGTTGGGGTAACCGTTGACGCAACATTGTTACGTTGTTTCCGTTGACGCAACAGTTAATCCTTTGGTTACGGTGTTGGGACATTTGTCGTCTCAGCGAATATTGGTTTACCACATTTTGAAAAATAAGCTTTCCCGCACACTTATACTACGATATTTTTAAGAGATGGGAAATTGTTGTAAGATGGAATAGAAAAAAATTCGTCAGTTCTAGCCAGTAATAAAAAGTTTAACACATTTACGGACACTTGCGGCTATAACCGCCAAAGCGAAGTTCACAATGTGGCATGACGGCTATAGCCGCCCAAAACGAAACGGTCGTTTTTAGACACTATGGTTATAGCAGCATAAATGTGCATTTACCGGCGTACAAGTAGAAGCCCAGTGTCATGTTTTGGAAACAATTGTTTAGGTTGAAGTTCGTTTTCCACCTGTTATACGAGTTGCAGCTTCAGTACGCTCGTGCAGGGTGGCTAGTGGTCAGGGAAAAATACAGTAAAAAATGATAATTACCAGCATATTCTTATAGGAAAATTCAAATTGATTATTTGATCGAATAATCAACATAAATTTTTCTATAAGAATATACTGGTGTTCATCACATTTTTTGATTGTATTTTACCCTGACCACTAGCCACCCTGACGTGGTAAAGAAGGGAGTAGTGCAACATAATTAAAAGTTCTGAATTAATCAAAATTAAGTTTATTTAACCCGTTGGGGACGAGCGACACGTATACGTGATGCATAAGATGCTCAGAATCCTTCATTATTCCCACCAGTTAATTTTTATTGTAATCTACGCCTTATTTCATCATAGCAATTCTGCGATTCAATTAGGCGCAATTTTCTGTTTTGAGAAACCTGTGGTAAAAGATAAAAAATTCTGTAAAGGACGCTCGTCGCGCAGAGGCGTAGCGTCAAGGGGGGCACGGTTCACTTTACTACCAGTATTTTTATATACTATATTTGGCCTTATTTAATTCATACCGTTCAAAGATTAAATAAGGCTAAATGTAGTATATAATTATACTGGTAGAAAAATGATCGTGCCCCCCCCCTGACGCTACGCCACTGTCGTCGCGAAGGGGTTAAGAAGAAAGAGTAAAACTATGCTTCTAATATTCTAAAAATTACAAAACATATAGTGTCAATTTTCGAACTTCACTTGTTCCTACTGTCCGTCAATGTGATAAAATAAATGCGCATGCTTAAATTAACTATCTAGCTACAAATGTTTTAGAATTTTACAAAATGACTTACTGAATAATAGAAACTTTGTAATTAAATAAAGCGAAGATTAGATTTAGGGATGTGAGTTGCCAATAACGACTTTCATTATAAAAGTTGAAAACCCCTACTTTACAGTTTTGGCAGTTAATGGGATAATATTAGATCTTTTGTATAAACAAATAAAATTTTCACAGAAAGAGTATTAAAAGATTATAAATTGCATTTTTGCAATTTACCCTTACATTTTGGGAATATTATATATTTTGGTGATGAAATTATTCATTATAAAAAATTATCAGAATTGTCGCATTTCAAGATAAAGAAGAAAGCCCTAACATTACTTTCCTGTATTAAATTCAAAGCAATTACGATAATTATCTTCATTTCTATGTACATGGGTTTACTTTTAATCACGTACTTCACAGCTTGAATTTTAACAGATCGCAATCATGAAGTTTTGCAGCTCATGATGATAAAAAGATATAATTTTAACAGAGCATATATAAGTAACTTACTAATCAGTATAAAAATATTTCCTTTAATGTTTAATTTATAACATTAAATAAAAAAAGCTGAAAAGTACCGTTCTTTTCTAAAAAAGATTACATAATATAATTACTAAAAACACGTGTCGTTTAATAAATGCCTGTGCCCGTAATTGACCTTAAAAGAAAATTTTCCTTCAAAGATGATCTAATGCCAAATTGATTGTTTGCCAAGAATGTGACCTTCCTTAATGGACATAAATGGCATTTGAGTGTACATAACAAAAGAAAACAATTATAAAATGCCACACGAATGTTATAATATTTAAATATTTCTATGGTTGTGAACATTTTCATGATTCGAATCATTTAAAATAAGTTTATTCTTATTTTTAAAAGGGGAATGTCAAAAATTCATCTTTTAATAGTTTCTTTTTAATTTTGTTATGTTACGCTACGTTTTTGTTGCATTTTTTAAAATATTAAAATTGTTTACCGGATATTAAAATACTGTACAATTGGTCCTCAAGTTAAGATCTGTATTTGAAATATTAACTTCGAATTTTAATTCTGTTTGCCTTTTCAAATTAAAAAGGTACGTCAATCACTTTCTTGGAGTATTATAGTTGAATGATTCGTATGCAGGGTGCGCACAGTTCTACCAGATTTTTAAAATGGAACTTTTCTGCTTATTCAATCTCAGACAATTTTTAATTTAAATCTTGATTACGAACTCTGCTAAAAGTGGTACCAGTCACCTTCAAATTTCCAAGAGATATACGCACCTTGGGCGTAGATATTCATAGCTGCCAACGTTTAGTCTTTTATCTTACCACAAAAAAATAATATTAAGTTTTCCTTTATTAATCAACAAAATCTTCGATTAAATAAAGCAGTAATTTTTATTAAATTTTAGAGGTAACAGAAAAGCGTAAACGTTGGTAGCTATATATATGTATTTGGTAGGTTTTGTAACTTTCCTAAATATCACAGTATTAATTTTACCATTGAATTCGGTTTTCAGTCAACATCAGGGAAAAAGAGCAGTTTTATACATCTCCCTTTTTTGTAAATGATAATTATGAATTTTGCTGTTAGAGATGGTGTAAAATACACCAAATATTTTCTAATACCATAACTTTCAGGAGGTCCCTGTCTCAAGAAAACCCAAGCTATTAATTTACATAAAATATTCATAGAAAGTGAGAAAGCTCTTGAAAACAAACCCCATTTTTTACGCCCCCGGCCGGATTCAATGTCAATCACTGGGATTGGTTTGGCTAATGAAAATATCCATGCTGTTTGCAGTATTATTCTAATGCTACAGCACCTAGAATACATAGTGTTGAAAACGGTTTTACCGTTTTTAATTCTAAATTTTCGAATTCAAACAAGCAATTCTGAAACAATGATTTTTATTTTAAGAAGTCACGAAATATCTGCCATTAATTAACCAAAAGAACATTATAGGGAATTTCTGGTATCAATGCGAAATTTCGGAATTTAAAAACAAACAAACTGGTAATGCTTTAAAAAGTTGGAAAAAATGGTAGCCGATAAATGTGCAACGATGCCGTACAATAATAGGGGGATTACAGCGACATCTGCTTTAAAAATAGATATACCTCTAGAAAAAGTAACCGTTTCACTATTGACAACATGAACATAATTTCTGTTTATAAAATCTTCTTGTAAGTGTCTATTTCAGATGTAACGGTTTTTGAAGTTAGTTTTTTATCATATCAGTAAATTAATCTTTTCCACTCTTCTAACTGAGATTCATCCTTTGGTATGCTAAATAGGGATGGTTTCTAGTTTGCTGTCTTGTATCGAGTACTGCAACCAAGCACAAAAAATGCGTATCACGTTTTTTTTGTTCATGATCAATATTATTCATATTTTCAAAGCTTATGAAAATCACTATCCAAGTCAAAGAAAATAGGGTATAATTTAATTATTTAAAATATTTACCACCAGCTGAAACGTTTTCTCAGTTCGATTCTTATACAATGTTTGCGTTGAAAGGAGCTATCAGACAGTGACGTAGCCAGACATGGGGGGTCAAATGCTCTGGAAACCAGTAATTTTATAAAAATTTTATTCGCCTTCAATATCGCAGAAATTTCTCCGATTAGATAAGACAAAAATATTTTTATAAAATTAGTGGTATCCAAACCATCTGGACCTCCACCCTGTCTCCGCCGCTGCAAGAAGATGTCGCAGCGATCGACCCGTGCTCTTTTCAGCATCGTTCTACATTTATTGGATTCCATTTTTTGTACTATTTTGTGGCCATTTTCCACACTACGTATTCTAGGCGCTGTACTAATGCTGGGAAATTTTTACAGCCTTATTCTGAGATTTCTCCTCATCTGGCTAATGATGATACTTCGATGAATCAAGAAAACAAACATTTGAAATTTTTTCTGGTATTTACGTTCAGAATAATTTTGAAACTTATTCTATAATCTCGAAATTGATTTTTTCATAGCTTCCAACATTTACGCTTTTTTCCTACCAGTACGTTTGTGCAGAAATTTTGGCTTTATTTAATTTAATATGTCATTTTTTAACTGAGATAAATTTTTTACGCAAAACTAGCGGTAGCAAAATAAAGCGTAAAAGTTGGTAGCTATATCATTCGCAGTTTTCACAGTTTGTATGGAGACAAAGCGCATAATTTATGTGTACAACAGTCATTATAAATTGAAGACGATTAGCAACCAATCGGTAGCAAGTGCACTTGGATTATACCTCGTGTATTCCTCTTTACAATTTTTTCGGTTTCAATAATAATTTCGATCATCAATCTTCAAAACCAAACCGAACTTTTATGTTTCTCGTATACAGTGTATTAGTTTTCTTATATTGAACCATCAAGCATTAAATATCTAAAAATATAACTAATAAAACGAGAAATTTTTTTATAATCATTCGACAAAGTACTAAGTAAATATGTACGTATGGATAAATTGGTACTAATTGTGAGTTTATAGTCTTTTACTGGGTTACATTCGTTTGTATAATCATTGGTATCTTCCAGCTCCACAAGATGCTTTTCTGCATGCCGATGGTTTTCACGAAGGAGAATTGGACCACCTCACCAAAGGCTACCCGGTAAAATGTCCTTGGCATCTATCTAGTCCTGGAGATATAATATCAGCTTGATTATTTTTTGAGGATACGTGTTTCTATTGTCATGTATCCGCAAGTACCTAGATAGAGAAAACTCTATTACTTATTTATTAAAGTTGTTTTTAGAAAATGTGTGTGAGTGTAGGGGGAAGGGGGGGGGGGTTGAACCTTGCAAGTGAAAAAGTGGAGTCTGTCCAGAGAACTACAATCTTCATCTGAATGTTCAATGACGGTAAAAATTTATGTGTGAATTTGGCTACTAAAAGTCAAGAAGACAATTCCAAACGCGGAATTGATAGTTTATTTATGGGTGCAATCCTAGATTTGCTACACAGAAGTTGAGCAGCAAGAGATTCTTCAGCTGGTCAGAATGGAGCAGAGATTGCAGCTCCTTATTTTGAAGAGGAATCATCAGGAAACCTACTAAATACATTTATAGGAACCTTAATGTTCTTTACTTTTAAGAGTGTACATTCAAAGTCTATTCCGTACCCATAAAATCCTACAATGACTCACTCCTGTCGATTTTGGACAGCCAAAGCCTTTGCATAAAAATCATGGCCCTTGTTCCACAGGACCAAATAATCCTAAAAGGATGAAACACCTTTGAAATGCGAGAAAGAACATCTAGTTTAACATAACACTCTTTCCTTGGAAATGTTTAATTTATATAAAATATTTACTATGAGCATCTCATAGCGTACGCAGAATTTTTGAGAACGTACACACTAGAAATAGATCGAAACTATAGTCGAGGCAACCTAATTTTTGACAAGCGAAAATCTTGTTGGTTTGCGCTCCATTTGTGTAACTTCATGTTTCCGAATTTTAAGAGCTCTATGACTTGGGACCGAAAGGTTTTAGCCATTTTGAGAGTTGATTCTCCAGAAAGAACGTCATCGAGATAAAAAAAAAATTTCTTTGTCCATCTATAGCTAATTTTGTAAGAGACCGAATATTTAAAAAGTAAGCGTTTGTTGCCCTGTAAGTCACCGACAAGACCTTATATATATATTTTTCTGGTGAGACAATATTGTGCTTCCACCAAATTGTAAAAATGTTTCTTTGAGATGGATGAGCATTGTTATGTATCATATTTTAAATTACAATTTCTTTCATTTCTTTCAATACATTTACTCTACATCAGCTGTAAAGGAATAACGGCATTTTTGAAAGCGAATCATGATCAAGAATATTACTTTTCGAATTGAACCCTTCTAAAAATGTCAGTCAACGACGTCGTCAGACGTGAACGACGTTGACGAGTTAAAAACAATGCGTAAGCGCGTGGTACATTTTCCGGTCTATGGACCCCATGATGAGATATATAATAACAGTCTTTTACGAGTTCAGATTCCTTAATTAATAGTATATTATGTAAATTTTTATATTCTTCCATAAATGCCGAGTAGAGTACTTGCAAATTTGAGTCTTTAACCAATCTCTGGCAAATATAACGAGCCGTTATTCAGCTAAATATTTTAGATTCTACTAAAAATGTTGCATTCTCCATAGACATACTTACAAGATATTGATTATCGGAAGTTTGTATTATCTTTCTTTGTATTCTTTTTCTACTTTGCAAATACCGAATTGAAATCATTAATATTTTCGATTTTTCTAAAACTGCCTATGCAGTGTCCTATTTTCTCATTTTGAGTGAGTAGACCAAACTATTGAGAAACAAGTGAATAAACATAATTATTTACAATAATTATGAATAATGACAATAATTGTTTTACTTTCAAATCAATTTTCTAAAGCTCTAAACAATGCATCAAATGTATCTTATAGAGTTTCTAATAGCTTAGCCACATATTTTAATGCGGCATGGATATAACGTAATTTTTTATCATCCGACAGCATTTCATTATTTGTAAATATTACTAAGTCAGTTTTAAACATATTTTATTTCTCATATACAGCGACCTACGTTATACACGGTCGGTTCTTGGCTTTAAAAACGTCCCACGGAGTGGATCATCTTAACACGGCGATTGGTACAAAGCGTCGCTCCCATCCTTTTGTGCCAATAAAAGAAAATGTGTTGTGGGTTTATTCACTAATTCCGAAAAATAAAATAAATAACTGAAAATAAAATGTACCCGTAACCAGGGATGCCAAATTAGACCCATTTTTTATTCAGAAGTCTACCATCATAACAGAATGTTTGTGTAGTAATTAGTTCTTTTAAGTGACGGAATGTGTGTCTTTATATTAAACAAAAAATAATGTTCAGAAATTCTGGTAAGATGGTAGAATCTTTTTTGAATAAAAAGTGGTTTAGTTAGCAAGATTGCCTAAGACACAGAATGAGGTACCAAAAAAGTTATACTGGATTTCCCAGTGTAAAATAAACTCACTTTATGTAAAAGAAAATCGCATAAAATTTTTCCGGTTGCTTTCTAAGATTTTCTTTTCTGCGGATGCTTTGATAACATCGATTTAAACAAAGGACAGGGTCGTATTTTGAACTTCTTTTTGTTATATTTGGCCCACATGTGCAAACATCTATCATTAATTTATTATAGTGATATTTGACTTATTTATCTTCGATTCAATAAGGCGAAAAGTACCATACAAATTTACTATTCGAAGTTCACGCATGTTGCACATGTGCATATTATGACACTCACTAGGGATCTTCATCTGTTTTGGTGCAAGTCGTTTGCCACCACAAATTCCGAAATGTAATCGTTCCTTATTTAATGGAAAAGTTTCTGTTATTAAATAAGAAAATTTTTTTAATAATAAAATGATATAGTTACCCACAGTTTTTACAGGTTAAAAAAATCATCCTTTTGACTGCAAAAAATAAAATTTATACATATCTAGATAACTACCGTTTGGAATGTGCTGTAAACTTACACACCTATGTTTCTGAGGATTGCGGTTTGTTTTATGCAAAAATTAACGTAGGAGAATTAATAAATATTTTAATATGAATTTATTAATTATGTTCATAATAAAAAATATGTTTTAGAATTGAAAAAATGCCTGGAAAATTTTTGTGTCTATTCCATGTGTCTCTTTAAATATAAAAGAATTTTGAATCAAAGGCCTTGTTCAAGAAGATACAAAATTTAACTTTGACACGTTGTTTTAGAAGTTGCATCCTCAAACTTAACCTCTTCTAATTCTACGAACAATTAATAAAAACACATAATCTATACATTTTTTCGGGCTGCTTTGATTCATGGAATTCAAATATAGTTTCTAAAAAGTACGTTACTATTTAAAATTTCAAAGATGGCATAATTTTTTATAAGTTGAAGAACCCTATTTCAAAAATTTAATTCATATGCGGAATGTAGGAAGGTACCTTTCCGAGTCGATTGGTACATTTCGAATCTCATTGCGAAAATTTGAAAATAGCATGGGATGATGCTTGATTTTTTTCATGACTATACACTATAAGAATTGAATATTAAACCTTACGTTGAAGTTTAAATTCAAACAATCATTAATCAATATTAGAATACATTAATTTTTATATTGAATAATATTATTTATTACTGTATAAATCTTACAAAAAATCTTATGTCAAATGAAAATCGCAATTAAAATTATATTAACTGAAACGGTGGTACTAACGACTTTTCCGAAAAAAATTCTGCGTTTAAATAAAGTGAAGATTTAATTTTATTTTGTGGTAAATCTGCGGCCTGTTGACGTCTTAGTGAGTACCACTGACCTAAACAATTAAAGATTTTTCTTATCGTTTTTCAATCTGGAAGATTCTATGTGTGTCACATTTACCCTTCTTGACAGGCGTGCTTTGCAAAATTAATTAATCTTTTGTCACCGGTATTTCCAAATGGAAATTTTTTTGCTTAATTTAAATGCAGAAACTCTGAGATTAAATGGGGTAAAATTTACTATTGAAAATTACTGGTAGGAATAATTAGGTATTCGGAGCAGTCTATATTTCACGTATACGCGACGCTCTTCAGTATGTGGTTAACATTGTTTTTGCGATCGCAGTGTTGGTGCGTTTTATTTTTGTTATTTTTTTTTTATTACGAATGTTACCACTTTTTCCGAATAGTAATATTTACATTTTTTAAAGAAATATGAAGTAAGATGAATAGTACTATTCAAGAATAGTGGTTGAATTTGGAATAAGGAAATTCGCCCAAATGGCCAACATTGGCGCGATCACTTTATTGGCTGCCAATATTTCCAAAATTAATTTCGTTTTACATTTTTATTGTGAATGATGCAGAAATCTCCTTGGAAGTAGATTTTTCTTACAAACAAAGCTGAGTTCATAATACGCGCTGACGCTTCCATAGTAAGACCGATCTCAAGACTTGCAGCACAGAAACTCAGTAATGTTTTCCGTGCGAAACTTCTGAGATTCAAGCGACACTGTTTTTCGTACACCCGTCTATTGAAAAGAAGAGGAGAAAATCGCCGCGATCAGCTTTTAACCGCTAGAAGGGAGGCGGTTCATTTTTGGTCACTTAATTTTAATCCCTAAATTCCATATTGGCAACAGAATTTTGGAATGAAAATTTGATGTTTTTTAGGTGTGTGAATAAAAACTTTTGTTCATTTTGAAATAAGTTTGTTTGTAAGTTCTGGTTTCATCCAATCATATCGACATTTTACGAATATGATTATTTTGCCTTGAAAGGGTTACATCACACTCTCACAAAACAAACATCACATGACTCCACTGTTCACATTGCTTTTATTCCGGATTGATTGAATCTTTGAGCTTATTCGATAACCCTACTGCAAATTATTACTAACATTTATTTTTAGATATACCAGTACTCAAAATTTAAGAAATGTGTTATTCAGTATAATTTTCCGCTCCAGTCGATACAAACTTTACAATCGTTTTCTTTGACCTTTCTGGATAGCCTCGCAACCAGCGGCGTAGCCAGGGAGGAGGTCCAAATGGTCTGAATACCAGTAATAATGTAAAGTTTTCTTTGCATTGATTATCGCAGAAAGTTCTCCAGTTAGATAAATCAAAGAAAAGTTTACAAAATTAGTGGTATCCAGTGCATCTGGACCCCCGCCCTGGCTACGCCACTGCTCGCAACTACTTGTTCCAATGGCTTTGCTTGAAAATAATGTAGAAATTTGCCATGAATATTATAGATTGGAAATAATGGTAACCAAATATATGACTGCAAAGTCATACACTACCTCAAACACATACACTGTATCAAAGTAAGAAGTGAGAAAACCATATAAGTGATTTTCATAGTAATATTTTTTTTTAATGTTCTTTTAGTTGCAGTAAACTACAAAAAATTCTAAGCTACTGAATTATTCTACTGAAATATAGATTATTTATGCGTTGCGGAATTGTCATTGGAAACTATTTTTCATATTTTTTTCTCTAGTACTATTTCCAATCTAAAACAGCATACCTGAAAGTTTTTAAAATCTAACATAATGATTATTATTTATAAATAGGAGGGGTGGACAGAATAATAATAACATATTCGCCAGTGACAGCTTTGGCATTGCTATATTGCTATGCAAGCGTTATTATGCATCTTTATGTTGATTATTTATATTTCGAAAAGTTTTAAAATCTTCAAATAATAACCAAATATGGAAATGCTCTTGAGGAACATGTTTAAAAAAATCGCACCTTCCACATACAACAAAAATCAGCTTTCAATAAAATTCCAGTAATGTAACATTTAATCTTTAGATTTTGCATTATACTAAGTTAGGAAAAGATTCTACATCCGAGATAAATATCGCTTTAGCAGTAATGTCGTAAATGTGAGAAAATCCTCCAAGAAAATCAGCTTTCACATTTTATTTTTATTTTTGAAATGGAAAAACCTATTGGAAAATAATCTCCTATGGAAATAAAATATGATACGTCTCTTATCTGCATTTATCTTCTAAAGGAAATATTTTCGATAAATTTCTGAACAATACAAAAACTGTTTTATCCTGATAATGTAAGAGATAAATCTTAGAATAATGCTAAAGGCCGATAAAAAGTGTTTAGCTCGCTAAATTGAAGCAATAGAAACCAAAAATGATATCAACACTTTGCATTTCCTGAAGATAAAATCCAGGTGAATTTATTATATTTGCAGTTATCGAAATGGTTTATATAAAGTAAAAATATATGTATTAAGTATTATCGTTTAATAAAAGATGGATTTTTATTACGTCTAGGGAATCTATTTTATTTTAAACCGTTGTTTTGATAAAATATTACGTTATAATGACTTCAAATAACTTATTTATATCATATGAAAGGTAACAGAAATTATATTGAATAGTTCAGAAATGATCTCTGCTTTTTGCATGCATATCATGTTAATATATACAGCACAATAGAGTATTATTGTGTTTCTACGTTTTGATTTGGTTTGAATAAGGATCAGCATCTTGAATCATTAAATAAATTTAAATACAAACTTAGGCATTATCAGTAGCGGCTAGTCAGAGTGTGCTTCAAAACTTTACTACCAGTAATTTCATAAACAAAATTTCGCCCTATTTAATCATAGTGCTGTTTGCGATTAAAGAAAGATAAATTTTATTTACGAAAATAATTGTAGTGTAAGTGATGCATCTCCGCCTAAAGAGCCGCTACAGGGTAATAGTGAAACACGAAGACAGGACGCATCAATACTTTTAATTCCCAGTATATTACAAAAGGAGATAGTAATAAAAAAAATTGAGCTTTATCGTCATTTGCACATGCAGTGTCAAATGCAAAAATAATAATAAATTATTTTCTAAAAGAGTGTGTGACGGTACAATCTAATAGCTTCAGATGTATACTTCCGTTTGCAAACTTTGTTTTGCATCAAATCCAGTGTTGCTAGTTGGGCTGGTTTTTTTTTTTATCACATTCTTTAATTTCTAGCACTTAATGGAAATATTAATATTCTTCTTTTTTAATGACAGATTAAATAAGGCGAAAATAAGATGAACATGCCTATTTCAAGAAAGTGGTAGCAATCAAGCAATCTCTATAAAAACCCTCGCCCAACTGGCAACATTGATCGAAGGATAAAGGAAGATAGCACCGGCGAATCCTGCTATTCAAACTGATCATGATCTTTCACTTATTTTTTTCTGAAAAATATCTTCGTTTTATTTAATCGTAAAAATTACGTACATGAAAATTCCAACAAATATTATTATTTAGAAAGAGTGGCGGGGAGGATCATGCTCAATTTTAACATCAAAATTCACCACTGGGATGTAGTTCTTTTGAAAATCACATTTAAAAATAAGTCAATACGCAGTTGAAAATAGGTGGCCCCCTCGCGTGAAAGACTTTCTAATGACTGTGAACTTTTTTCTCCCCTACTCGTCATATATTTTGTTTAACACTAAATATACCGTAATTTCCGGCGTATAAGCCGCAGCTCAAAGAGTCGTTTTTCGACCCAGAAATTTTATTCAATAATTGTAGTTAAATATTTACAGCGATCTTTTAAGTTACATTTTATAAAATAATATTTCTGGGTCGAAAAACGACTCTTTGAGCTGCGGCTTATACGCCGGAAATTACGGTACCACGAACTGGTCATTTGAACTGTACCAAATGAACGTGAACCAGAAATGTTTTCATAAAATGTATAAAATATAAATTATCTTAAAATCAGCTAAATAAAAATGTTAAATAGTTAACAAAAATTCTGATATAAAATATGTTTATAAAACTTAAGTTAAATTCCCGGTATGCTAAAATTCATTAAATCAACTTCCTATACTTGTATAAAACGATCAGTTTAGAATGAATGCTGAGTATATCCAAAATTGAAAACTCAAGGTTCCCATTGGCTCGTTTTTTTAAATAACAGTACAGACAAAGAAAAATGTTCGTGGTAGGTTTTAACAATATTTACAATAGAAATAACGTTCGAATAGAGTTATACAAAAATTGCAAGAGAAATCTAAAAAGAAGACTTTCCTTTGCAAAAAGTGGTACTCAAAAAACGGACAGGGTGGGAGACCGGTAAACAACAAAAGACTCATTCCAGAAACATACATAAATCATTCTTGTCAATCTTCCGGTTTTTAGCACTTTCCAACCTAGTTGAAAAGTGCTTATGACTTCGGTTTGTCTGGCCGTCTGCCGTCTGTCCGTGCTCTAACTCCCGTAAATATGCTCGGATTGCTCTGCAATTTTTATATGTTATTGTCGTTATCTATAGCATGTTCCCTATTTCAACGGAAGTGTGTAGCACTTATAGTTTTTTTACAGGGACACTCAAAAGAATTACGTTACATTGCGGTCTATGGGGAAAAATCATTTGCGGTTTATTTAAATAATGTTTCACTATTTTAAGCGCATTGTAATTTATATATATTACTAAGGTGCATTAGAAGAAGCTTAATATGGAACAGGGTGTGCATAGCACTTATAGTTACTTTACAGGGACAGTAAAAATAATTCCGTTACATTACGTCTATGGAGAAAAATCGTCTGCGGTTTATTTAAATAATGTTTCACTATTTTAAACGCATTGAAATTTATATAGATCACTAAGGTGCATTACAAGAGACTTACTACGGAATATTGTGTGTATAGCAGTCATCGTTCATTTACAGGGACACGCAAAAGAATTCTCGACTGTCTGTTAACAATAATTCCTGGAAGTCCGTTTTAAGTTATTGAACGCGATTTTAATTTTAACTCGCTTTTTGTCTATTACGTGGTGTGTATAAATTCTGTAGATCCTATACAGGGCAGCACAAAAGTTCGCGAACACATTTCTGTTTATTGACAAACTCCAGACGGAGAATTTTAAACTGTGCTACGCGTTTCCTAACTGAACTAAAATTATCATCCTATGTAGTATATATACAAATCTATAGATCCTATACAGGGCTGAATAAAAGTATTCGGATATTTTTCCGAATATTGTATATGTTGGAAATTCCTGAAATTATGTTTTTAAATATGTTATGCGTTTTCTAAATTGCTTACTTAGATGTTAGCTTTTAGCTTATTAAACGGTATGATTTGTAAAATTATTTTGGAAGCGTTGGAAAGTGCTATATAATCTATGCTTGACGCATGATTTTTCGTTCTTGTTTAATTCTTGAAGGGCGGTAGCAGACCTGCCAAGTCTCCGGCTTATTGTATACCAGTAATTTAGTACAGAAAATGTTGTTTTCTTTAATCGGAGCATTTTGCGAGTTAAAAGAACAACATTTTCTCTAAAAAATTAGTGGTGTTCAAAAATCCGGAGACTTGGCAACTCTGCGGTAGGATATTACATACCGTAATTTCCGGCGTATAATCCGCAGCTCAAAGAGTCGTTTTTCGACCCAAAATCAATTTCTACCAGAAATGTTTTAAGAAAAAAAACAAGCTTTTTATTTTAACAAGAATTAAATTAAGCACTACATAAAGATATTGGATTTTGATTAAAAATTTGATGAAACAAACGAGAAGGTTGGGAACTATGCATTTGTTTCACAAAATTTCTAGTGGCAATTGATTAAAATAATTACGAATGTTGACAACTATATTTTAGCGCATGACCGAATGATTCATTCGATTTATAAAATCATTCATTATGACCATCACTAGTTTAGATAAGGTTGCCATTTTGGCCTGTTTTTAATTCAGAAATTCCGAATTTATCCCGGAATTTCCAAAAGAAGAATTTTTACTTATTTAATCATGAAACATCCTGTCTTTAAATAAAGAAAAATATATAGGTGAATTATCAGGCAGAAAGAGCAGCCTATTCTGAATACATAAAGTTTTTGTAATAATGAGATAAATACAAAGACAATACAAATTACTGTTTGAAGGAGTTGTTAATATTGTTGTCAGTATCTGACTCTCCATGGACATGGCTAGTATATCATTGGAAATGTATAATCAGCAAAGAAAAATAACTCATACTTACACTGACTCAAACCATCGTATAAAATGTGACTGATACGGGTCGATTAGTAATAACGTTTACTGATTAATGCTACACTTAAAATTAGCTTAAGGGGTCGTCCACATATAGAAATTGTACCAAACTTTACAATTTTCAAAAATAAAATCTAATTCTACCATCAAATTTGTATTCATTGGTAAATTGCTCCTTAGGTTATCAAATGGGAAGTCATGTTGTCAAGTACCTTGGAAATTAAGTAGGTTTAAATTTTCGAACTCCTATTGTTAAATTATTTTTTAATCGTTTCAAAACAGTTTGTAATGCAGGAAAATTTTTAATTCCTTAACGGTCGGGCCCGATAAGTGTACGCTACTTTTTATAAAATTCAGATTGTTTGATTGACCGCACTTTTTTGTAGTAGAAATATTCACCTTATTTAATAGCAGATAAAATAATGAGAGAATAAAGCCAAGTGCACTGTTTTAAAAACTTGTGGGATTCAAGGAATCTGAATTTTTTTAAAGTATCCTACACAGTCCGCGAATATCACGGGCGCGAGAGTTAAGGGGTTAAGCATATCTCAAAAACTAGTTGGTGAAGAAGCTGTAATGTTTGACTCCCATATGAAGCGCTTGTAGATATCGATTACTGTTAAAAAATTTCATAGGTTAGAATGCATATTAATTTTGTAAATTAATTTCCAAATTATACATATTTTGAAAATAATTATCGAAAAAATTATGGATTGTATGAAATTATGAATTTCTGAATAGAAATTAATTTCTAGAAATTTTAAATTAATTGAACTGTAGGGGTTCCATATTTTAAACCTGTACTATTCCGAAACTACTTGCCCGAATGAGTTTCCATTTTATATTAGAAGGTAAAATTTACTGAAAAATCAAAACATGATGGCAAAATTAAGTATTAGCAGAGATACTAAAACTCGGGATTTTTAATACCAGCTTTTAAGTACAGAAATATTTGCTTTATTTAATCGTAAAATTCTAAGATTAAATAAAACACAATTTTCTGTACGAAAGTCCCGGTATTAAAAAATACGGAGATTTGATAGCTTTGATTTAAGTATTGAAAATTTTGTAGTTTGGTACAATTCCTTTGTGTATAAGACCTGTATTATCGCACATAATCTCTTCCGTATTTGTTTCAGGAAATTGCTAGTGTGAAGAGAAAGTATTGGCATAGCTGTCAACTATAACGATTTTTCTTTACCCCTAAAATTTAAAAGAAATTTGTGAAATATTTGAACGCAGATTTCGTCGATGAAATAAGACAAAATGTACTTTAAAATTTTTAGTTATAAAAAAATAGCGAAAATGTTGGAAGCTATGGTATTAATATAAATTATGTTTAGATGGAAAGTGAAACTTTTGAAAAGAAAAAAGACAATCTCTCAATCCAAATAAGTAATCCGCTTCATTAGATTTTTCATACTTTATTTTTTAATGTATTATTTGAAGCTAAATGCATAGCTTTACACCTTTACGATTTTTTGTTAACACTTTTTTTTAAAATGAAAGACATTTTTTTTTATCTTAATTTTCCTCGTTTAAAAAAGTCAAAAGTTTCTTTTAAATATACCGGTAAGAAAAAAGCGTAAACATTGGCAGCTATGTAAACATGATTTTTCCGTTGGAGAGCATAGTAACCAACTTTTATTCGTTTTTGTTTCCACAAAAATTTTATAAAAATTTGTGTTTCATATAATCGTTGATTTTGGCGATTAAATAAAATAAAATTTACTAATAAATTTTAGTTATAATCGAAAAGCATAAAAGTTGGCAGCTATGATATAGCCAATTTTACCTATCTTTTCAGTTTGTAGAACGGCCGAGCACAGTTCTCAGCGCAATTAGGATTTCAAATATTTAATTTGATGGATGCCATCAGTAAAAATAGTTTTCTGATATGATAAAATACTGTACAAAATATTGAACAGGGGCAGTGTTGACAGTGGGTTACTTTTTAAAAATTTCGATTGCTTGATTGACACCACTTTTGTGAAATGGTATAATTCTCTTTGTTTTCGCCTTATTTAATCTGTCATTAAATAAGTCGAATTCTACTTTCTCATAAACTGGTGGCAATGAAGAAAACTGAATAAAAAAATAGTAGCCTTCTGGCAACACTGAACAGGGGTTCTGCTCTATTTCATGTTACATAATAGATTAAAAAGCGACAGGCAGCAGCTGTATGATCGCTAGAGTTTTTAGCATCTATAACTATTGCAGCCGATTTGGAAATAATTTTTGTCATATCAACCCCTGGGGTTTTCTATCTATTTATGTCATAGCCACTTCGTGCTCTTGTCTATACTTATCGAAATATTGAACTTTGATTTTCTCTGAAAATTATGAATCACCATGTAGTTCCAGGAAATATTTTTCTTTAATTTTATTAAACTTTGGGAAGTACAAAGTAAATAAAATGGGCATCTTATTTGCACGCAGCGGTTGTAAAAGCCAAATTGTCACACCTCAAAAATTTATGACGACCATCCATCGATCATCTATTATGACAACCATCGTAAACTTAAATAGAATACGCATTGAAATATATTTTTTTTAATCTTAAAGATTAAATAATTTCTTCTGATACAATAAAAGAAGAAGAAAAATAGTATTTATTACAGCAGAAGACAACATCTTACATTGAATAAATATCAAATTTTAAATTAAAATTAAAATATGAAGAGAGGAAGTATACATGAGATATATTTTCATTAATACACGAAAATAAATAAGGAAAATACTCACATGAATATAAAATGTTTGAACTTTTAAAAATATATGAATATTTTTACAAATGTGAATCAATTCACTGGTAACAGTAATATATCTAATTTCATGTAAAACAAAGATATGATTGGAATATTTTTCAAATTACCAGATTATATGATGTAATACAGTTACCATTTACAAAAATACAATTACAAACATAAGCATATATAGATATATATAGAAACTGTGCATGCATGTACATACATATGAATATAAACCGATAATTTTTTATCTATAAGTACTCATGACATTTTTGTAAAATACAGAAGTCCACGGTGCGTACACTCCTCAGAATTTTCAAAGAGTCTGCAATTGCCTCGTTTATAATCTCAGACTTAATAATATTTTCCTGCGATTAAATAAGGTGAAACATTTTATTAAGAAATTATGGTAGAAATGTATGCACCCTGTAAGTCTGTTTTTTATACCAAAATGCATGGATATGTATTCATATAGAACATTTAAGGAATAAAAATTTGCTCAGTTTAATAAATATTAGTTTTTAACTAATATGTATCACATATTTTCATAATAATAATGTATCTTATTTTATATTATATAATATATTTTCCGCAAATTTTAAATTCAACAACTCTTTTTAATATATATTATATTTCTGGATACGTGCCTAAAACCTTTGTTCAGATTTTTCGCAAATAAAAATAATAAATTCAAAAATATGTTTAAATATTTTGAATGCGTAAGAAACGTCAAATGATTTTTTTTTACAATAATGAAATACATTCATTTTAAAAATCATTAATCATTTAACCTGTACGTCCTGTGTGACATTTTTCAGTGATTGTTGGTATTTGACTATTTTACCCGTTTCTGCATTTTTGAAAAATTTTACTATGCACTTTAAATATTGAACATTATTTTTAGATTAAACATGTTCAAGATGCTCAACTTTTGACTCCTTAATAGTCTTATATTTAAGATTATTTATATGAGATATCGAATAGTGACTAGACATGCAAGATACTTTAATTAGTAGCCGTAAAATTTATTCAAACACATTCTTCTGAATACTAGGTCTGCGCGCTGACACAAAATTGACCTTTATCATACGCGACTATTTTTCGGCGTTTTCACGGTCTCTGTAATTTTAATACCATTTTTAACAGTATTTTTAGCCTTATTTTTAATGCCAAACGTTTAAACTCTCGAACTAATGACAAATCTGGACAGACGCCATTTTCAAGTCAGTGCATAAATATTCAGGGGTTCAAATCTAAAATAAGGCAATAACTGAAGTAAAGCCTTTTTCCATTTTTCGTCCCAGTAAATACTGAAAATTGATAATATTAAAAGTAACATAACACTGTACGTTTATATCGGACAAAAATTATTCCTTTATTAATGTTCGTGCTATACTTAGGGTTTCTTTCAAAAAATTTATTTAACACGTTCGCTGCCAAGCTAAAAATACCGGTATTTTCATTTTATTTAGAAAGTTCAAATTCATACCAGAAAATACTAATAGCAATATTTACTTTGTTTTATTACAGACATTTCGTAATTACATAAAATAAAAATTCTTCTTTTGAAATTTCCGGTGCGAATAACTAATTTTAGAATGAAGAAACGTAGATAGCACTACGAGTATACTCGTAGTTGGCAGCGAACGTGTTAAAAATTAGACCGTATGAAAATTACATTTCCTATTTTAATGTATTTCTATTAATAATATGCATAACCTTGTAAAACAAATTCCACTTCTAAAAATTATACTTTATTTGAATAAATTTTGTAATTAGAAGTGTGTTTTTATCATCTACGGTTAAAAAGATAATCGCCAAAAATTGAATTTTGAATCACCCGCTGTATATATTTTTTATAATTGTTACTTTAAAAAAAGTCCTAGTTTTAAATAAATCTGTCATTAAAGTTTTCTGAATATTGTCTATTAGTGATGATATTTATTTAAAAAAATGTATTGCAATCATCTGAAATTATTCGATACTTCTTAAAACACTCTTTAATGTATAGTGATTATCGATCAAAGAGATAGAGTGGCGTATGCTTGCAGGAAAATCTCATAATCTAAAGAAGTTCTTTTTATTAGAATAGGAATGCACGTAACATATTCAGTAGTGATTGACGAACTCGACAAATGTCTTATAATTGAGATGGGTTTTTGTTTTCTTCAGTTTTCTTAAATTTTAAAGAATTACAATTTAAAAAATTTTTATCAAATTTAATGCAAAGTTCGTACGTTTTTACCACAATTTTTTGAATAGAATCTTTCTATTTAATATTTAAATAGCAGAAACTGTAGACGTCTCGTTTAATTGAAGGATTTGTAATAATTTTTTTGTATTTAAATAAGGCAAAAAATTCTATTAAAAAAACGTGGTAAAAACGTACGAACCCTGTATTTTTATTCCAAATTACATACCGAATTTTATCGTTTTCTTTTAATGAGATAAAGAAAGTTGATAAAGTATTTTTTTCTTATCACATCAAAAAAGTTTTATAACAGTATGTCTTTTAAGGAATCAATTTAAACTAATTTACACTGAATATTTAAAAAGATCTTTTTTTTATATTTAAAAAAAAATAAGCATTACTTTCCAATTTTGAAGAGAACATTAGTCACTTTTAATGTTTAGAAAAAAGGTTTGTTAAAAACTTTTGTTTGATAGACAACGATTCGAGAGAATTAAAAATATTTCATTTCTCGTATGCTAATAGCCATCTCTTTTAGATCATGAGAAATATAGCAAACTTAAATATATCTTTAAAACATGATACCGTATCTCCAAAGAAGAAATATTCATGCAACTGTATATGTTTATTTCTGTCATTATGAACAGATAAAACATGGGGAGAATTTTACATCAGTAAATCCTGTAAAATTCAAATCATTAACATCCCAAGTAATTTTAATGGAAGCGGGGTACTCTTTATCTAGAACAATTCCACTTGTCCTGAATAACTATAATTGGCGCTGGGAATGTTTAAGCTTAATTGTTTCCATGGCCTTGGGCGTATTATCTGGCAATTAGATTTAATAATGTGTGTTTATAAATTATTTCTGAATTCATTATAACTACTAAAGTTATATATAACTGGGCGAATTCAATTCATCTATATATGACACATATTCGTTTCAAAGTAAAAGAGAAAAAAGTGCGTTTTTAGAAGAGTATCAACTTTGTACTTCTTTTTACGAAGCAGATTTTAGTTTTATTTTTTAATTACAATCACTGAAAAATGTTCTGTATTGTTTGAATTTCTCTAGACGGGAAAGAATATCAATTTTATTTTCATTTTTTTTTAATTTAAGTTTTATATCTAAAATTTTTAATCACGATTTTAACTCGACCTTTTTCATTAAAAATATGTAAATTTTGCTAAAATAATCCTAAAGTATATACGTGAAACAGCTGAATTATCATGTAAAAAGGATAGATTATTGATTGAATACATGAAAGATTGAATACATGAAGATTTTGTGATAAATGAGATAAACACAACAAAAATAGAAAGTACTGTTTGAGAAAAGAGATATGCTAGAACGTCATGATATCAAATACAATCTCAATTGAATGTATAATAATACACAAGACATCCCAAAAAGTTTTCTCAAAATTTAAAATTCATTTAAAAAAATGAATGTGAGGGATCGTCGTGGTCTATTGTTTGGCTTCCAATGTTTCCAAACAATAATATTCGTGGTAGATTTCTCTTGCAAACATTGTAAAAATCTACAGGGATGATGACTTTGAAAACAATAGCAATCAAAACAGGGACAGCGCCGACCGCAGAAATATATTCATGAGATAGTGCAGCACTATCTCATCTTATATAAATACTGCCAAAAACCAAAAAATAAAATTTCTAAAACAAAACTTTTATCTTGCATTTCGTCAGCTAACCAAGGTGAAGATGAGTGTTTTAGACTGGGTGCTTTTGGGCCAGATTTATTCATTAGCTTTAGTATTCTTTCTGTTTGAAACAGCGAGAAAATTTTAACTACAGTGTGCATATAAAGTCTATAATATTTTAAAAATATGTTCTGAATCCAATTTTTTTTCAGCTAATCTGATAGAAATATTTCAACAGAAGAAAGAATAACCGTATTTTATGCTCCTCTACATGCATTAACGTATGAACAGATGCAGAACTTTATACAAAAATTGAGAAGATTGGCCTTTGCCCAGTGTTGCCAGATTGGGGATTTTTTGTAATTCAGATTGTTTGACTGTGACCACTTTTTTAAAACAGTGTGATTCGCCTTGAATTTCAGAATTTTTAATGTATCATTAAATAGGGCGAATATTTTTAATTTAAAAAAGTGGTGACAGTCAAATAATCTAAATTAAAAAAAAATCCCCAATCTGGCAACTCTGCCCTTGCCCTAGAAGCTATTAAAATCAAGATAAACCAATTAAAACGAACTAGTATCATTAAAGATGAAGTTTGATCAGGCACACCACTGGTAACACAACATCCTCAAATACTAACAGAAGTCATTACGCCTAGCACCAAAACGTACACATGAAGACATAGCCGGGAGCTCGATATTTAACATTCAACTGTTGGGAAAACACTATGTTACCATTAAAAATCATGCATACCACACTCCAACTGCGCGTAATCATGAATCTTAAGCTTATGCAGTTCACTCACTATCAGCTGTGGAAAACGAGAACTTAATGCAGGGAATGTTCTCTTGAGCCTATACATACATGACTTCAGATAGACGAGCACAAACAATGGCTATTCTTTCTTCTGGTAAAATCATTCTATCCGATCGAGTGAAAAGAAAATAGATTTACAACATTTTTATCAAAAACATATAGAGATTTTATAAACACCTTGTATTTTCCAAATTATTGCATATACCATTTATAGGATATCTTATAAACATTAACTTTTTAATCTTTATTTTTATTACTGTTAATGAGTTTTGGACTTTTAACCCGGGAGCAGTCGCATGGGGTATGACATACTCCAGGGTCCATACGGTTTTTACAATTGTCACCACTAATTTTCGAAAAGTAATCTACAATTTACATTATCATAGAATTTGTAACAATTGTCTTAGACTGAATAAGGTGACGATTATTAATTGTATTTATTGGTGACAATGTAAAAACCATTCATTATCTGGGTATGCGCGACTCCTCCCGAGTTAAGATTTGAGCGTTCTTTTGGAATACCCGGCAAGGATAACTGTCAATGTTTATGCATCATTTCAAGACAAATAAACATGTTTTGAAACACAAATTTCACTAAATAAAAGGAATCAAATAAATAACGCATTGAAAGTTGACATATTTTGTTAAATAAATTTTCTTTTTTCATGTTTATTTGACTTTAAAAAAAGCATAAAAGTTGGAAACTATATATTTATTATTTTCTTTAAATGCAATTATGTCATATTTCTTAATAGTAACTGTATTTACTGAAATCTAGAAAATGATAATTAATTTGGCAATTTTTAATCCTGTAAGAGTGGTAGAATATCTTTATTTCCTTTATAGAAAACAGCAATAGTATGTATGTTTCAACATTCATAAACTAATGATACATTTCAACCGTAATACTTCAGCAAAACACGCATGATTTCTGAAATTCTGTAATTACCATTTTTATACATATATTACATGGAGAAGCTCCTGGTAAAATGGCAGTAAAATTTGCAAATTTGCACATATTTTAAGCTTAATTAGTAAGACATTTATATAGTACTTATTTAATTATAAAAGAGAAGAATAAACTTTATCATGCAAAACATTTTATGGAAAATATTTAATAACAAGAGTAATGATGATCCGTGAAATTGAAGCATTAATTGATAATGTGGTATTAATAACCGATGGTATGATTTTAAATTAAACTCTTCTGGTGATGAGGTAATGTACATCATAATTTTAGAATATGATTAAATCATTGAAAATGCAGTAAATATACAAATAAAAATGAATGGGCATAATTCCATTTATGTATTTCAATTTCAGACACAAAAGTTCTATTGTTTTCAGAAATTCAAAAATTTATGTTAAAATAAATTCTGAATTCTAAACAATTAGAATTTTAGAAAAGAGATTTTATAGTGACAGTTTGGATGAATATGGAACTAAGTCGTTTTCTTAGCATTTCTTTATTGAATACTAGCATAGAAAATAAGTATTTTCATGTATATTAGATTTTACAAATTATATTGAATCTAAAATGATGAATACTTCATAAAGTATATGTTTAATAATTAATAAACAATTCAAGCTAATCAGGACAATGATTTGCTTGTATTTGTTTATTTCTTATGCCGAATGAACTTTAAGAAAAAGAAATATAATGTTACTTATTTCAAATGGTATGAAAAAAGGTATACACAATGAAATCAAGTCATATAAATAAATAAACAATTTGTTAAAAATGTATCGTGAAAATACGACACTTAAATTAATATTTTTTTTTTGCTGTTGTTCAATGCATTTATTTGAAATTATTCCTGAAGTTGATCCTGAATATCTTATACATTATCGTGTCGAGATCATAATACCATGATTGATTTTCTGAAAATTTTGATAGTTTTAGACTAATTTTCGAGAAATTTCAGATTATTAATTGGATTTTCTTTTTTGAGAAATGTACAAATTTCCATTTACAAAAATTGGAAATACCATATTTAATCATGTATAATGCGTACTAATATGCACTAATATAATGCGCAGATCGGTTTTGAAAGGGAAAAATGAAATATTTATGTATATATATATATACATACTAGCTAACCCGCCCGGCGTTGCCCGGGCCGAGATAATTACAAACTCAGAGAAAGGCGTTAACCCCTACCTCCCCATACCCACAAATATAATGAATAATTTGTTCAAGAGAGCCGCCGTCACCTACATTAACGCGATCATTAAAAAAAGAATTACATTTTTCTGATAGTTAGAATTAGAACATATCGAAGACGCTACGCTAAAATAGCCGGCAGATGACACCCCTTCCCGACTACAATTTCAATTCTATATCTTAATTAGTTACCTAAATTTTTGTTCATTAGTAAAAATTGGCAATTGATTCCTTTCATTTTCGCAAACTAAATGGAGGGATCGGCCCGAGAAACAGATCTCTTTGTAGTTCAGTTTTTAATGAAAGCAGATCCCTGTCTGAAACTTTCTCGGACTGTTTTCACTGGCGCCGGCAGATTTTTTGCAATTGTTTGCATAAATTAAAAAAATTACCGACCGAATTTTTCAAAAATCACATAGTTAGATGCAGAATATTTGTTTACATATGCTCAGAATTTTCAAATTGATATCTCAATTAGTTTTCTTAAAATTCGCTAATTAGTAAAATAATTTTGAATTCGTTCATTTCCGCTTGCAAATCCAATGCGCTGGTTCATTTCTTTCGCCATTTTGATTTAAAATATGTCATTTTAGAAGCTATGGTTAATGAGAATCTAATTAACATCTAGGCTAATTATCAAAATATTAAAATTCTGAGGGTCAGGTGCACCAAGAGAGGGTTTGGACTATCGAAATCTAAATGTACAGACTTCTAGGTGCGCTAAATTTTCCTAGCCATCGCCAACAGACACACACACACAGAGCGAAACTTTATTTTATTAGTATCGATATCGTGTATAATGCGGACCATGCTATTTTCATGATACAAAATTCGAGAGTTGTAGAAATAATCGGTAGAGATCTTAATTTAGTTTTTTGAAACCTAAATTCCTATACTATAGTACCCATGCACGTATATTTAAACACACTGCTAATATACCATAAACTTAAAAATTGTGCATGTACAATTGTTGCATTGTAAATTTTTTTTTTAAAGATTTATCGACATTGAAAATCGATATCTTATTTTACTCATAATGCACAAACTACGACTCCGTAATTTTGTAATTATTTCACTTATTTCACTTACTTTATTCGTGTTTTTATGTATGTATTTTTAACCCGGCATCCACGTTTGGTATTTAATGCTTAATCAAAACATGTCTGGTTTCAAATACCTGTCATAAATGATCCACATATACAGTAGCTGCACATCAGGGGGTTTATAATCATTTTGCTACCAGTATTTTAATAAACTCAATGTCTCCTTGTTTTGATAACATCAAATTTAATGTACAAAAATTTTGGTAGTAAAGTAGATGTGAACCAGATGACTGCCGCTACGCGTATAAGAGTTTAAGTTGATCAGTTGCTGCTACATACCTTTACTACCAGTATTTCTTATGC
This sequence comes from Maratus michaelseni, assembly GCA_963931845.1. Classification (NCBI taxonomy): domain Eukaryota; kingdom Metazoa; phylum Arthropoda; class Arachnida; order Araneae; family Salticidae; genus Maratus; species Maratus michaelseni. The sequence goes on along the minus strand of OZ007586.1, from coordinate 230,148,171 downwards.
TAATTTTGGGCTTATTTAATCGTGGAACGTTTTACGGTTAAATTAGGTCAAATTTAGTATATAAAAATACCGTTAGTGTAGCGATGCCGCACCCCTGACGAACCGCTACTGGTGTATAGTTCTGAATTTTGGAAGAGGAAAGTGACCATTATACACGAATGAATACGGCAATTAGTCTCAAAATGTTTAACACACAAGTGGGAAGGAAATAACACTCTATTGTTTTATAATTATAATTTCAAAAATCAGCAGCGAAATTAACATTTTTACACACCTGTTTGTAGTATAATTGTTCAATCCATGGAGGCATAGCTGACACTTTTCCACACAGATTAGCTTTGTACTTCAAGTATTGAAAGCCCAAACTTTTAATTCTAATATTTGTATACTAAACCAACATTTAATTTTTTTTAATAAAAAAGCACTGATTTTATAGAACATAATTTTCATGTTTAAAAATAACACTTTTTATGCACTGCGGTTGTGACATCGATGTCACAACTGCGGCAAATAAAAGCTGTTTTTCAAAATAAGTAAATGATGTTTTAGAAAATTGGCGTTTTTTTATTAACATATTGCTTACCGGAGACGCGAATCACGTCTTTTGAATTTGGACATGTATACCGTAATTTCCGGCGTATAATCCGCAGCTCAAAGAGTCGTTTTTCGACCCAGAAATTTTATTCAATAATTATAGTTAAATATTTACAGCGATCTTTTAAGTTACATTTTATAAAATAATATTTCTGGGTCGAAAAACGACTCTTTGAGCTGCGGATTATACGCCGGAAATTACGGTAATTCCTACCACGAGCAATAGGCGCCGACTTAACGAGGGCGACGGGTGCAAATCAGGCAAACTACCACCACTAATTTTTAAATGTTATTTTTGTCTTAAATAATCACAGCGACTAAAAATAGGACAAAAATACTTTTTAAACCAGTTGTAGCACTGATTGTATATTTCATCACCGTGAAGTCGGTGCCTATGCCACGGGTGGTACTTCTGCATTCTAAGTGTTATTTCTCAAAAAAATTATTTTTACAATTAGAATATTATGATTATAATTACTTCGATTAAAAACAATACCATTATTATATACATTCATTTATAATGTAAACACGAACCGAGAATATATTTTGTTAAATAACATAACATGAAAGTATAACGCCCATAGGCATGGTTTCCTGTTTAACCTTTTAACGGACATCGGTTTCACTATATAACCACAAAATTTTAATTACGAAATTCAACAATGACAGCAGAATTTTAATAGAAATGTTTTCCATTTATTATGTATGTGAAATATCGCTTTTTTCTTATATACAAATAAATTTGTTAATAATTTCCAGTGTCAATCATTTATTTCAACATTTTAGCAATTGAAGTGCTTTATCCGTTAACCCCTTCAGGGGCAAAGTACTCTTATAGCTAAAATATAGAAATGATTGATTGACACCAGGATTCACGAACGATTTTTTTTTAAAGAAGTAAAAGCTTTTCCTCATGTACCTCATAAATTTAAAATTTGGTTGTAAAATTCTGGTGTCATTGTGGCATTTTGGGATTAAAATTACGTCCTATATATTATATACCGGTGCCCATCAAGGGGTTAAAAGACTAAAACTAGCCAGCACAAATAGGCTAAGATTAAACAAGTTTCTTCACCCTTTGACTACGGTTCGATACATATACGTCCCAGTGGACTATTTTTTATGCTATTCATGCCACTTTAAAAAAATTATTTCACTTATACAAGTATATTTTCAAGGTAAATCTACCGCAAAGAAAAATATTCCTAAATTGTGGCCCAATTGAAGATAAAAATAGTCGCCAGTCCACCGCCCCCTGAATACTAGGCCTGCGCGCTGAAAAACATGGCGGCTGTCGCAGGCGGAATCGTTTGTACAGTCCCTCGAACTTCAACACCAATAATATCTAAAAGTTATCTTTGACATATTTGATCTCCGAAAAACAAGGTGAAGAAAACTTTTAAAAATTATTGGTGTGGAATTTCGAGGGACAGTTCAAACGCTGAGAAAAAAATCGGCCTGCGACCGCCGCCATTGTTATCAGCGCTCAGGCCTAGTATTCAGGGGGCGGTGGCCAGTCAATGACCCGTAGTGAAATGTTTAAGTGTAAAAATATTTTATATAAAAGTTTGGGTATAAACATTTTTATTACAAACTATTTTATGGGTAAGAGTGTCACACACGCCACAGCTGTCCGCATGGATTAGGCGTAATTCTATGTCAATAAAATTAATATATATATTTTTTTAGTTTGATTTTGTAAGGTTTTAAAATAAGTATTATACTTCATTAAAAAAAATTAAGCTTTGTACATATACATTTCTATAAGATTACATTTTTTTTGTTATTAAAAGATAAAAACTAATAATATTAAATTTTTTTTTACATGTAACACCTAGAAAATATTTGAGGAATTGCGATATTTTGTGAATAATAACACAAAATTTTAGAATTTGTACACTCCAGATATTATTTCCTAGTAACGTAACTGCCAAACCTTCCGAATTTTAGGTACCACTGTTTCTGAATAAAAATATCCGCTTTATTTAAAAACAGAAATTTGTGATTCAATAAGACAAATAAGATTAACACTTAAATGTATAGTGTATCAAATTTGCATCACTTTTTATTTAACTTTTAATAAATAAATCAAGTTCTTCAGAACCGCTATATTTATATAGAAACAGTAATCCTGTAAAAATCAAATAAATGTGCTACGAAATAAATATAAAAATCTATCATAAAATTTCTGGTGTCTAATCCTTAATATAAGTATAAAAAAAGCACAATTCTAAAAGAAAAATTAATGCATTTAATGGTTAAGATTTGTAAATTGTTGTACTCAAAAGTCTGAAAATTTGGCAGCTATACTGCTAGTGAAGGAAACTTTTGACAAGACCTATCGTTAAAGCATTTCTTTTTTTGGAAATTTGTACTTTTCAATGTCTCAATTTCCCCCTTTTAAAATGAATTAAATAAATGTACTGTCTTGGAAAAAAAGTGTCCACCCCATATTATTTCATTATCAAATTGTGGTATAGAGAGGAGTGATGTATTGTTCGACGGGTAATTATGTCTGCTTTTTGATTAAGAATACAAATTTTCAAATAGGGGCCGTCTACATATTAATAATTGTACCAAATTTAAATTTTTATGCAATAACACACAGTTTTAATGCTCTAGTTCAGTTTTTTGGATAAAGACAGACAGAAAAAAATGTATAGTTTATACAATTTTTCATAATTCTTCATAGATTTATTACCGAAAATATGGTTGGGGTTTATTAATAAATTTTAAAAGAAATTAACATCTTACAAGGAGAAATACCGGGACAGTCAAATAGTCACTAGAAAATAGGGGGGGGGGGGTATATGTGGAAATAACTCATTTCACCAGAAAAAAAAAGTAATATATTTTTTTTTTTCCGGTGATTGTATAAAATTTTCTTTCTGTAAATTCCACCTAAAATAAGAGACGATTTACTTATACATAGATGTCAACTTTTACGCACTTTTGTTAATACTAAAATTTAATAGAAATTTTTGCCTTATTTAATCACGTATTTCGGCAAATAATCAAAGCAAAATTTAACATTAAATTTTAGCAGCAAGAAAAAACCGTAAAAATTGCAGCTTTGCCTTATACTAGGCCTACTCATTCTGCGATCCACGGGCCGCATGTGATTTACTGACATATTAAGAGCGGCGCCAACAATACCATCAGTAATCCATTTTTATATTAAAAATTTAGATGCGCATAAAAACTATTTAACCCGGGAGAAATCGCGCATATCTAGGGTATGAATGGCTTTTACTTTGTCACCAATAAATACAAACAATGGTTATCAGCTTATTTAGCCAGAGGCAATTGTTACAAATTGTAGGATAAAATACTCTGAAGATTACTTTTCCAAAAATAGTGGTGAAAATTGTAAAAACCGTACGCAATCGGGGTATGTCTTACCCCATGTGACTTCTCCCGGGTTAAGACCTTCCCCATTGTTTTATATATTTTTATGAGATGACAAAATATGCCCTCTTATTTATAATTCATTTAAAGTTTTATTATTTAATTATGTTAAAAAATCCTAAATGTAATTTGCTTAGTCAAATGTTCTTTTTACACTTAGTCCTAATTGCATTACAGTGGTGTATATATTTTTAAATCTTCAACTTTAATCATTTTTAATTAATTGAATTGTAAGTCTATATTTTTGCATTTTAAAAGATAAAAAAGTTTTGCATTGAAAAAAAAAAAGAATTTTTTCAACCTGTAACAAGTTTCTTACGCATTTACCACAATTTTTAATAAAATGTTTTGCCTTATTTAAATGCAGAAAAATATTACAAATTCTGCAATTAAATGTGGTGTTTACAATTTCTGCTGTTTAAATATTAAATAGAAAAATTATATTAAAAAATTGTGGTAACAACGTACGAAAACCCTGTAAGATTTTATCTTTAGAACTTGGAAAACTTACATTATTATAGTGTTACGTTTTATATTTATTATATAGCTAATATTTATTACATTAATTTTGTTATATTGCTATATTATAGGATTTTTGTTATTTTATTGTTTTAAATACTTTGTTACATTATTATATAACTTTAGTGTGTTTCGGCACACTTAACGTGGCAAACCTGTCTTTTTGGCCTTCAAGAAAATAAGATTAAGTATGTTTGACTTGGATCTTAGAAAAATAAAATTTATCTACATCTCAAACACTAATGACTCGAATGAACTGTAAATTTACACACCCATATGTTTGACGATTCTGGTTCGTTTTATGTAAAAATTAATGTGGGTCATAATTATGTATTTTTAATATGGAATTATAAATAATTTTCATAAATTATATCGTAATTTCCGGAGTATAATCCACAGATCAAGCAATTCTTTTTCAACCCAGAAATTTTATTCAATAATTGAAGTCAAATATTTACAGCGATCTAGTTAGTTACAGTTTATAAAATAAAATTTCTGGGTCGAAATATCATTGTTCGATCCGCGGATTATACGCCGGAAATTACGGTAATATGTTTCTTAATCAAAAATTTGCCTGGAATATGTTTGGATCTATCCATTGAAACTCTTTAAAAAAATTCCATCGGATGATTTTTTGGGCATTTGGATTTAACAGCATCCTCAATCTTTGAACTATTTTAACTGTACGAAGATTTAAGAAAAAAATATAAACTCTACCTTTTTATGGGTTGTTTTTATCCCAGAAACTCAAATGTGACGGCAAGTCTGAGTGTTACCGTTAGAAAATACAAGTGTGGTCCATTTTTAAATATGCATGCAACCTCTAAATCACAAATTGCATCCCTTTTCGGAAAGTTGATATCGTTCTTAGTTGAAAGGTGTTTGTCTCGTCTCCATACGAAAATTTGATGACAAAATAGAATATTGGGCAGAATGTTTTTCACGGAACTGCATATATATTCATTAAAATCCTGACGGGGGTCACATTTTTAGCTACCATTACTTCCAAACAGTAACATTCATGATAAATTACTACAAAATTTGCAAGTGTGACAAACTGTGGTGTAACCACCACAAAGTTTGTTGTTTAGAAATAGCGGTAGGCAGAAGTGGTCTATTCGTCACCTCAGTTTAGTAATAGGTATTTATTAAAAAATGAATGATAAACTTAAAGCGCTTTTCTTTAAAAAATGCTTCAGTTTTGAATCCTGTTTCTTGCCCTTAAGCTACTAAACGTTGCAGGCCCTGAGTAATTCTTCACTCGTGAGTTAAATAGGACGCTTGACCATCAAACATTTGTAATTTTAAATAAGTTTATATTTCTTAATCAGAAAGGTCTTGTTTTATACTATTATCTAGGCCAACATATAAATGTCCGATGATGGGACATGTAACAAATTAAGAACCATTATCAATAAATTAGTCTCACTGCTCGACGATTTCTAATAATTTTTATAAAAGATGCGTTTTTTTTACTCTATTTCTATCGACGTTGCACGACGTGTTGCGCTCATTCGTACCAAAGATTCGTCTCTGTGGTTTAATTTGAAATTAATTAAACAAAAAGAATATTAAAATACATATAATTCTCTCGTCCTTGAGAAACGATTTCCTTGAAATTTTGTATCTTCAACAAAATGGCGAATTGTAAAATTTAATGTATAATTTTTCAGAAAAAGTCTGATTTTCTTTGTTTATAAAAAACAAGTGAGAAATAAACTTAAAAAAAGTATTGGTAAAGAACTGGCTACATATAACATGTTGTATATAAAAAAGGAAATTAACTCGTATGTTGCTGAGGTACTTTTCGTACCAAAAATAAATAAATAAATAAATAAACATTATTTCGAGATTAGCACTAGCTCTATCACTGAGCGGCAAGAATAGCTGTAACTTCTATATGAGTTTAAATATTTAAAAACGGCTTAGAGAGAGCATTTATGAAACATCCTGAGACACTTAAAACAATTATTTCTGTCCTTTGATTTATCGAATGTCTGAATTTTCAGGGCTCCCACTCAGTCTCTTTTTTATCACTAAAAATTTAAAACAAAAATTTTCTTTTCAGATTACTCCTGAAATTTTTGCATTAATCTACCTCGAAAGATATTTCTGTTGCAAATGTTGTGAAAACCAACCATGAAAATTATTATTTAGAATTACTAGTATTCAAATAACTGAACAGTGGGATCCCTAAATATCAGACATTCAGAGAATTCAAGAAAAGAAATAATTGTTTTAAGTAAAAAACTCTCATTCCCCATTAATCTAAATTTATACCATCCGTTTTTCTATTATTATAAGGTTATACCTACTGCAGCAAAAGTTACTCCTTGTTCAATTTCATCTCCTCGTCTAAGTAAGTGGAAGTAATGCTGAATCAATCATTATAGAGTCAGTTCTCTGCTTTTTGTATCTATACAACTACTGTTTAGTTTTGTATTAATGTCGTTTTTGACATCATAATAGGTACCCTTTTTGCATTTTACCGAACACATAATAAATAATGCTTCATTCAACTTAAAAAAATTTGGTTGACCAACTCCTATTTTTGCTGTCATCCTAAACTCCGTAGCTCTGACGCCTACGGTTTAGTCACTCGGGGGTACGCAGGTAGCGGGGACAAAAAATCCTATTTATTTATGCTATCTTTTAATTTATTTTTAATAATATTTTATGTTTTGTATTTTTTTGTCTGCCGGCTGTAGGCTTTCCATGATCCGAGCTGCCGGTAGAGTAATTCTCAGGTGAGGGCTCCACTCTACTCTCCTAGCTGTGGTTCGTTCCTGTGAGCTGCCACATGCATTTTAGGGTCGATGATGTGTCGGGCTTAGGTTGGAGACTGGACCTGATCAGGCCACTCTTAGTGTATTCAGTTCTGATCTATCGCAGCATCCGGAATCTGTTAACACTCCTATCATGTCTAGTACTGAATGAGTACAGTACCCAATTTGCCTTACATCTTTGGTATGAACGTAGAGAAGTAAGAGATACTTCATGAGGACTAAAAAAGCTGCTTACAGAAATATCTGATAATAGAATATTTCGAATATTATTTTGTTACACAGAAAAAATATAAAAATATTCTATATCAATGAATTGTATATATTTCTTCTTCTTTTTAAAGTTTTCCGCCTGCCAAAAAACTTTGGAGTTAGTTTGGTTAACTACACTCTTCTGCAGTACAATCCATGCAGTGTTATGGTCTGCGGTTCTCAACTCTACTTTCTTGACCACAGGACCTAAAGAGCTACATAGCATTTGTCCCAATCATGTAGTCAGCCCGACGCGGAACCCCGGTGCGTAGCTTCCAGGCAAGCTTGGTACTCATTTTATCGACACAAAAGGGATGATTCGTTAACCACTTCGCAATTCGTTAACCACTGAGTAAATTAGTTTCTGCTGGTGATCGTTTTAAGCTTTTCTGTAGGTATGAGGTGTTTTGAGAATCCAAAATACAATGTTAAATTATATATATATATATATATATATATATAAGCATAATTTACATGAATTTTGGGCTTCTTGTTAAAGAAATTATGTATTTATAAAATTCTATAACATAGTTTTCAATTTTGTTCTAGAAAATTAAATACCAAACATCGCATTATAAATTACATTATAAATACTGTTTAATTCCTTGTAAAAAAATACGACGTTTGATAGCTTCTAAGAACCATTCTATGTTTTAGAAAAAACGAAAAGTGGCAAAATATGTAAATAAAATTTTGTTTAAGTATTGAGTATAATACATATAAAAATATAGTAGACAGTCTAAATTTTTTCCTACTTATTTCAGAAATTATGGCCCAATTTTTGTCATCAAAATTATTTTACTTTATTTTGACTCACTGTGCTTAGTTTATCCTTATGATGAAGTAAATGTTCTTTCACCCGTCTGTAAGAGTAAGCACAAGACTCTACATTAATAAGAAACTAAAGGAAGTAACTATCCCTCTCAACTAAAGCTTTTTATTTTAGTTACGACTACGCTTAGTATAATACGAACTATTTAAACTTGAATCAGTTTATGATGAAAGAAATAAAATAAATAAAGCATTGAACATAGCATAAATTTTTTTTACAAAATATTTAAACACAGAACATAGCATAAAATATTTTCTTCCAAAAATTTAATAAAACATGAAACGTAGGATAAACTTTTTTTTCTGAGAAGAAGAGAACTTTGATAAAAAATTTTCAAACCAAAATAATTATATAATATTTTGAAACGGCGTTTAGCACCAGTATAACTCTCTTTGGTACATAATTTATTTTAATTGATCGAAATGACTAAATACTTTCCATATTTCGTACATGCCATGGAAGTGATACATTTGTACCCATGCTGGAATATATATATATAAGTATGGAAGCATGTTTCATTTACTAAATTCGTTTAAATTGCTTTAGGAATTTATTCACTAATCACTCGAATGTTTTTATTCTCTTAAATTTTAATATATATATACATATCTGCCAACATGTGCGGTTTACTCTTACTAATAAAATTTAATATTAAATTTTGTTTAATTGAATCGCCGATATCTATAAATTTTTAAGTTGTCAGCTATGTATATATATAAATATATTATTTTTAGAAAAATATACCTGGGAATTCAGCAATGAATTGAAAGCAAAAATTATTCTATTTGTCTTACTACCATGTCTTGTATTACAAATACGAGAAAATTATATTAAATTGCACATCAAAATTTTATTCATTGCCCATTTCTGTATAAGTAGGTATTTATTTCATTAAAATTCTATAGAAATATGGAAAATTAATATTTTAGTATACATGTACGTGCTATTTTCTAAGTTGAAAATATGAACAAGGCTTGCAAAATTGCTTATTCTAAATACTAGTATTTCCAAATAGTGATCTTAAATTTCTTTTATCACAAAATTTCTGTGATTAAATAAGATGAAGATTGCTGTTCAAAAACAGAGGTACCGTAATTTCCGGCGTATAAGCCGCAGCTTAAAGAGTCGTTTTTCAACCCAGAAATATTATTTTATAAAATGTAACTTAAAAGATCGCTGTAAATATTTAACTACAATTATTGAATAAAATTTCTGGGTCGAAAAACGACTCTTTGAGCTGCGGCTTATACGCCGGAAATTACGGTACACAGAATTAGGAACCGTGCGAGCCATCCGCATATTTTCCACATGTGTATTTTCTTAAAATATTACCTAAAAAAATATTGCGTGGCTATATGTTGGATAGAGACACAATATTTCTTTTTTTGTTTCAAATGCCTTATTCATAAAACTAATTGTAATTTTTAAATAAATAATTTACAATTTTTACTTTACAAACGATGTGTATAGAAAAGTTAAAAGAATTTAAATTGTCCATACTCTAACCTTTTCCGCTATGATACACAAATGCAGTTCTTCAACAAATGAATCTAGGACGTGTAAATCACTGATATTATTTTCAATGAGATCATAAAGCTCTTCTTCTTGAAATAAGTGATGATATCTGTGGCTAACAACCGCAGCACCATCTTCGTGAATTCTTCCGTATGTGTAGTTTGTACACTCATCTTCAATACCCGCTTTTTGCAAGGAATGTTCATTATCTGTTTCCTCTACAGACGCAATGTTGCTTGCATGTACGTGCTCTGATAAATTTGAATCTTCTGCTTTTAGAACAGTTTGGTCGAGCTGATCTAGAGCTATTGAGGAAATGTTACACGGGAATTTTCCATCAGTTGGCACTTCATTGTTTCTCTGTGTACTGCATTCAGTATCTAATTTACCCTGAATAGAGTCTGTAACCTGGGGTAGTGAAGTTTGATGTTCAGTTTTTGATATGCTTTCAGATGGAAAATGTAATGGATTTTTATATGAATATGCATGAGGAAAGAGATCATGAGTAACAACTGTTTTTGTAACATTCTGCAATGAAGATCCTGAAACTGATGAATTTTCTACACTTGTCGCACTCGCAGTCAATATTTCATCTGGGCATTCATTTAGATATACTTTTTGTTCTAAGTTTTTATGGTCTTGTATAGAACAAACACAATTTTCTAGAAAGTGTGTTTTTTCTTTTGAAGTAAAAGACTCGCTATGTTGTTTATTTTTTTTCAAAAGTGTTGAAAAATTACTATTTTCACAATATGAATCTGTTAGTTTAATACTGTCACTATTTTTACAATTTCCATATATAGATATTTTTTCATTATTCCAGACATTTTCTATGTAATCATTTGAATTGATTAATAATTGAGAATGTGACCTTATTTCATCATTTGGTGCAGGTTCTCTAAACTTTGAGCTTAATTCTGGAATTTCATTTGAATTTGAGGATGAAATGTAAGACACCTGGTGAGGACATTTTTCTAAAATATTACTAACTAATCGGACAGATTCATCAGTATCTCTTTTCAATTCCTTCAAGGCACACGTATTTTGTTTACAATAAATGTTTTCGACAGTAGTTCTTTTAAGAAAATTCGAAAAAATATCTTCATCTCCTAAAATGTCAGATGACACAGAATGATATAAATTTATATGATTTAACCTATATTTGTTAAGATTTAATTTGAGATCCTTTTTTGGAGAAAATTTTAATGAAGGTTGACTCGCAGATATATTTGATAAAGAAGGAATTTCTACTAATTTGTTGAAATTTGCATTTTCATGGAGGGAACTGCAAGATCTAGAAATCCCTAGCGATTGAAAAAATATACTATTATTATAACATTCAATTGTTGATCTCTTATTGTTTAAACAAATTTTAGATGTTAATTTATTTTCCAAATCTGTAAATGAATCACTTTTTAACTGAAAAGAAAATGCTACATTGTTTTTTTCATTTTCGAACGTAATTTCTGGAATTGTAGCTATATTATCCAACTTATTTTCGTTTAAAGAAGAATTTTTTGAAGTAAATTCTGTTTGTATGTTATTACATATTTCTCTTTTCATATCTTCTATGGATGATTCAGATATTGAGCATTCTTTAGGAATCTTCTTTTCCGAATTCAGTGAATCGTCAAATTTGTCTAAAGTCTGAAGTTTATTTTCAGTTTCCGTCTTATTTTCATTGGATGCCTTATCAAGTAGATTTAAGGGCAGAATTTCATTATCTATTCTTATTTTATCTTTTTTAGAATCAGCAAACATTTTTTCTGAGTTCTGGACTTTACTTTTAATTTCTGGATTTTTTTTCCTAGGTTGAATGTTGCTACTTTTTAAATAAGAATATTGATAATTTAGGAGCTCCGGTCCAAGTGTATCAAGTAAATAATTTTGGTATAGTATGTATTCATCATAAAATTCGGACATTGCATGGAGTTCAGGCATGGAGTAATATGATGCTAATGGAAAATCTACATTTGTATACGTACAATCATTATCCTCATCATAGAATGGCCCAAGAGTATTTAACTCTGAATATTGATAATTTTCATTGTGATTTGTTTTTCGACGTTTTTTAGGACTGCTCTGTAAAAAGCATTTAGAACTTGAACTACCAGCTCCTACACAACAATCAAATTCACAATTTTCATCTTCTATATCTAAATGAGAATATTTGATATTAGGTTTTGTGGAAACTTTAGAAAACGTATCTATTGTTGTTTCTTTTTTTGTGGAACTACCCTTTCCATACAAAATCGAAATGTTATTCATATTCATGCCTTTTAAACTTTTATCTACATAATTTGGTTTCTTTGGTCCATTTTCTAGTGTTTCACTATCATCACTTTCAAAATAATATAAACTTTCCTCATCAAAAAAAGACGAGTTTAAATCATTATCCTCTATGAAATTAATCTGCTTGCACAAAGCACTTTTACATTCATTAATATCAGAAGATTTTCTTATTTCCTCTTCATCTTCATCAAATTCATCATCGTAAAGAAAACTGTATTCTTTTCGTAACTGAGCTTCTAAAAGACTTCTGTCAAATGTATTTTTTCCTTCATTAGTGTTCACACAATTTATTTTGTCATTTGAACATTTTTTCGTAGAGTAATAAATCACAGATTTTGAGTTGCTCCCTGTATTTGAAAATAAATCTTGAGATAAATCACAGTTTTTCTTCTCAAATACAGTTGATTTTACTTCCATACACAAATCATCATTTAAATCTGCATGATTCAAATTTTCTTCTTTTAACAATGGCATTTTTTTAATTAAATTTGACTTATTATCTTTTAATTTATCTTTTGAGTTTAATTTATCTTTTTTGTCGATGCTGCATTTTAAAGGAAACGTGTTGCCGTTAACTATGTCGGAATGAGTAAACACGTTATTATCCTGATCACTTTCTATACATCGGACAGTTTCAATTTTTGGTGCTGATGAATCAATAATATCGTTTATAATTTTGACTGCTTCACTAACAGACATATCAGACTCTTTAGAATCTTTTATTGACTTCATACGATCAAATTCCGGAGTACATGCTGTTGTTGTTTTCGATCTCACTAAACGATTCCTGGTACATACATTTTTCTCTGCATATATATTTGTCGCGCTAAGACTTTTTAAATCAGAACATGACTTCGTGCTTTTTCTAAACCATAAAGAATTCATGTTTTTGAATATATCACTAAAGGAACGTATAAGTGAGCTTTTATTTTGGACTAGTTTTGAGTTTTCTTTAAACAAAGTATCGTACATGCTTTCTTCTAAAGTATTTGACTTGGACGTATCTTCATCGTTGTCGATGTTTAGCAATTCAATAAAATTATCACTAATAGTCCTCAGTAAACTTTCATCCTGAAAAGAAAATGAATTCTTAAAAAACAAGTAAAATTTTTGAGAAATAACAATTTTACTAATATTTAACACTAGAACGGCCGGAAATTTTACTCAAGTTTTATTAAACCATTTCACAGCGGAATTCTTATTTAAAAATATTTAACTTATACATTTAACATATATATATATATATATATATATCTGTGAGGTATATATTTAGTTTGTATTTAAAAGAATTTTCTGGTTCGAATCAGATTATATTCATTTGGTAACGGTCAAAATGACCGCTCTTGGCCGTTCTAGTGTTAATACTGATTAATAAAAAATTAATGACAGCAGACGAAAATATTTGCATGTTTAGATGAAACTTCTAAAACACTCTAAATTAGTATGAATAGATCTTGAACGGATTTAGTTAGCACACAGAATAGTTTTTAAGTGTATCTAATTAAGTTTGTCGATATTTGTATTACCTATAATGATTCAAGTACCGTAATTTCCGGCGTATAATCCGCAGCTCAAAGAGTCGTTTTTCGACCCAGAAATATTATTTTATAAAATGTAACTTAAAAGATCGCTGTAAATATTTAACTACAATTATTGAATAAAATTTCTGGGTCGAAATACGGCTCTTTGAGCTGCGTATTATACGCCGGAAATTACGGTATTTCCAAAATGCTCTACGACTTATTCCTTAGTTTTTCCATTAGTCTTACTCATTCAAAACAAGCATAGTCGCCTAATTCCCGGGGACAAAAAAACGCAATAAGACATAATCTACAAATAATTTTAAAAGTTTTTTTTCCTATTTAATCACTGTGATTATTTAAGACAAAAGTAACACCTTATAATTAGTGCTCGAAGTTTGCCTGATTTGCCCAGTCCAGTTGGCGCCTGTGAGTACATGATGGTTAAGACATTGCAGAAAATTTAGACAAACAGCACATGAATGTAACTCAAGAAATGGAATGCTAAGAATTAGCATAAAATATAAGTGATATAATGAAAGACTAGAAAAGATAATAACAAGTTGGGAATTGTACGTCAACCGTGACAAATGACGTGATGCGTTCGTACCATAACTAGTTTCATGTCAAATGAATTATATCGTCTGTTATTATGATATGATTAATTTCCGTAATAAAATAAGTAGATTTTAAATTTGAAAGATTTTATTTTTTGTTGACATTTACTGGAAATTCCAATCTGAAACTTAAGCCTAGCTTTGATAATTTCCGAACTTGAAATCCATATTTAGACTCTTTTTCAATTTAATATCTATTTCTTCAGAAACATCTATCCAAAAAACTGTCGGTAGGTTATATGATTGCTATAATTAAACAATTTTAGTATACAAATTCGTTTTTTTTAAATCAGTAATATGGAAACAATATGACTCCATCTTAAATATGGCGTAATCACCATGGTTACATAGAATCATTACCTATCATGGGATATCATTGAATTAATTACGTATAATAGGATTTAATAGAATGTAGAAAACTTTTATTAATACCTTTTTAAATTTTGATTCAATTTTCATAAAATTGGAAATAACTCGGCAAAATTCTGCAGCGATTATATATATTAAATTTCAAACCATTCGGTTGGGCAGTTTTTGCGCAGTCATATGCGCACAGACTGACAGACTTACTGACCAGACGACGACTATGGGTGCTACGTATTTATATAATTACGAACGCACCTAAAAATCAAGAACACTAAAATAGTAAAAGAAATATGTAAGAAAAAAATTAACAACAGAAAAAATGAATAAACAGATTACAGAACAGAATTTATTTGATAGAAAGAAAAATAACATGTATTTGCTTTGCAAAATGAGAAAAAAAGTTATTTCTAATATTAATACAGGGTTTTCATTTTCTTCCTAAGAGTCGATGTACATTAGCAAAAACAACGTGTATTTCTCATTCATTGTTAATCACAATTCAAAATTTGGCAGCAGGTTCCTTATTGCAGTCGCCATATGGTTATCAATGTGGTAGATTCAGATTTTCAAACAGACTCATAATGAAAAATCTGAATAATATGATCTAATGGAAGAATGTACACACCAATATTTCACAACCTGAAAATCCACCATTCGAGATAAATATGCAACCAAGTATTTCCGAAAATCCAAAATGAGCTATTGTGTCTCACAGTCGCTTTGGAATACATGTTTTTTAATATCGGCTTAAACATGGCTCAGTGATTCTGGCATGACTTTTGGCAAAATACTTGGTACGTTTCCCAATTAGTCTGCTTAGCAGATGTATTTGTCTAATCACAGATCATAGATTAATCTAAAACAAACATGTATGGCTATATGACGCTAATACTGATAATAATGATTGAGGCACGGATTGTCGTTCAACTATATATGATAATTACTATTATTATGGAAATACCCTCATGTCTAACGGTAGAAACAGCCAAATAAAACGAACACCCCATACAATTTAATAACCAAATTGTCTCAGAACAAAACGGAAATAGCCATTTAATTGGACGTTTTGTCTTCTTTAAGGGAAAATTAAATAAATAAATATATATATCTATAGAATAAGCTTAGGATATCATATTTAGATTTTTTGGTATATCTTACCCTATTATTATTATTATTATTATACCGATGACCAGGCCCTTACATCCCAGGATTTATGCCTAGCATAACAGGTTGTATACCTGGCCGTATGGAGAAATTTGCCTGATCTCTGCATGGCAGATATCTACCTAACTAGCACCTTGGATGTCGTAGTTGCAGCGCTACTTAGTGAATCACTTTAGTAATTGTGTCGGCTGGTTCTCGATTCCTATTAACTATGTTGAATGGGTTTGTGAGTACATTGTCGAATAAGGAGAAAAATAAAAGGAGGGAGCACCTCACTCTTTCACAGAACTCGTACGAGCCGCCTATACACTTGGCCCGCATTCGCGCTGAAAACCATGAGAGGAGTACATTTATTAAAGTTTCTTAATGCTAATATAAACTATGGTTGCTAATTTAGACTATGATAAGTTTCCATCATGCAGTTTAAATCTTTGTATCGTTACTATGTATAACATATAAAAAATAGATATATTTATTTTTTTATTGCAGTTGATTTGTAAACATTTATTTTTGGCATAAAGTGTTTAGTTATACCCTAGAATACGAAACGGGAAGAGTGTGTCCAGTCCGTTACTTTTGTTATTAAGATTGCTTGATTGCCACCACTTTTTATAAATGAGTTTTATTCGCCTATTTTCGCTTATTTTTTTTAAAGGCTGACATTAAATAATGCGAACATTTCTAATGCAATAAATGGTGCCAATTAAGCAATCTGAATTTATAAAACGTAGCGAACTGGCAACACTGAACGGGAAGTCATTCGGTAAAGTAGTTTAGGAATTATGTCAAATTAAATTTTTGAGCTTCTAATGTTGAATTCATTTTTAATAGTTGTAAAACCAACTCCAAACCTTGTAGTTTTCTAAACGAAACTAAAGAAATACTTAATGGAATAAGAAGTAATTTTAACCCTATCACTATGTCCTATCGAAACATGCCCTTGTTATGACAGATGAGTACTAACTGTTTTATCGTTTTAGATGTAAGTTTTCAGTTTTCTTCTAGACCCCCCCCTCTCCCGTTTTGTAAAAATAATATAAATAAATTAATAAAATGACGCCAACCATGTCAGGCAACCGATTCATCATCACCTATATTGATGCATTTAGCAAGTGGATTGAAGCATACCCGGTTCAATCCATTGTATCAGAGACAGTTGCAGATACTTTGGCAGATTTCATATCACGACATGGGTGTAGTAAAAAAATAACACTGATCAGCATGCATTTTGATGATCATATAAATATATATTTTTCTGAAAGTGTTTTTTATGCTGATTTCAAAAATGTAAAGCATTTTTGCACACCACGTACACTTTTTTTACAAATATTATTTTTAATTAATTTTATTCTTAAATCATAAATTACTTTATAATAGTAATACTAGATGGCGCCACCAAATTTTTTAGGAATTGATTCCATATGTATATACATTACATTAATTTAAATAAATGAGAAACTGTATTTAGGAAGCTGAAATTATTTATTAATATGATTTAATAATAATAAAAAAAATTATTTATGTAAAATTAAAAAGAAAAAGCGAAATCCATAAATTTAATTTTGTAAAAAATATCTAAATTAATACTTGCTAGGTGGCAGCACCAAACAATGTTTGATCTAATGCATAGGTTTTAACAACAATAAATTTCTTTGTTTATTCACGTCTGTTTCTTTCGATTTGAAATATGTGATATATTTCACATCTTCTTTAATTGAATAATGGCTTCACGTAAATGTGTAAATGATACAGATATATTTTGTTACATTTGTGGAAATTATACTGTAGTAAAACAAAGGCAGGATATTACAGATTTTGTTAAAAATGCTTATTATGCTTATTTTGGTGTGAGACTGGGTGACCAAGATAAGACATGGGCCCCTCATAAAGTGTGTAGAACATGTGTTGAAGGATTACGACTTTGGTTGAAAGGCAAAAAGAAATGTATGCCTTTTGCTATTCCCATGGTATGGAGAGAACCTAGAAATCATCATGACGATTGTTATTTTTGCTTAGCTAATGTTCATGGGTATAGTTCGAAAAATAAAAAAGGAATTATATATCCTAACTTGCCTTCTGCAATAAGACCTATATTGCATAATGAAAGTCTTCCTGTTCCTTCTCCTCCAACCAATTTGGAAAGCATAAATGAACCAAATAATTCAGAAGATGATGAAAATCAAGAACAAGATGTCTATAAACCAGAAGTAAATGATAAAGCTCCAATTTTATTTAATCAGCATGAACTCAATGATTTGGTGCGCGATTTAAATTTGCCAAAAATAAAAGCTGAACTTCTTGGTTCTCGGCTTAAATCTAAGAACTTATTATTACCAGAGACACAATTCTCTTGGTACAGGCATCGTGAAAAAGAACTTGTTCCATACTTTTCTGAAAAGGATAATTTAGTATATTGCAATAACATAAAGGAAATAATGAATTTTTACGGTATCCTTTATAATGCATCAGAATGGAGATTTTTTATTGATTCCTCCAAGACAAGTTTAAAAGGGGTTTTGTTGCATAATGGAAACCAATATGCATCAATACCTATAGCCTACTCAGTTCATTTAAAGGAAACATATGAAAATCTTGAACTTTTGCTAGACCAGGTCAAATATAAAGATCATGAATGGTTGTTATGTGGTGATTTAAAAGTGATTGGAATGCTACTTGGACAACAATCAGGATACACAAAATTCCCATGTTTTCTGTGTGAGTGGGACAGCCGGGATAAAAAAAATCATTGGGAAAAGAAAGATTGGCCATCAAGAATATCATTATCCCCTGGAACAAAAAATGTAATTAAAGATCCCTTAGTCAATCCTAAAAATGTTTTGCTTCCACCTCTGCATATCAAATTAGGGATAATGAAACAATTTGTGAAAGCCCTAAATAAAGAAAATGAATGTTTTAAATATATTTGCAGCAAATTCCCTTCTATTACTGATGCTAAGCTTAAAGAAGGTATTTTTGTTGGGCCTCAGATACGAAAATTACTGACAGATAGTGAATTTGAAAAAACAATGAATGATTGTGAAAAGGAAGCATGGCTGAGCTTTAAATGTGTAGTGGAGAACTTTTTAGGAAATAAGAAAGACCCAAATTACAAAATTATAGTTGCAGATATGTTAGAAAAATTGAGATTACTTGGTTGCAACATGAGTATAAAAATACACTTTTTACATGCACATATCGAATTCTTTCCCGAAAATCTCGGAGCAGTGAGTGAGGAACACGGTGAAAGGTTTCACCAAGACATCAAAGATATGGAAAAACGGTACCAAGGCAAGTGGAATAAAAATATGATGGCAGATTACTGCTGGATGTTAAAGAGAGATCTTTGTGCTAGTGGACGAAAAGCAACTAAAAGGAATTTTTCTCAAACTAATTGATTTTTTTAATATTAATCAAATTTGTCCATATTTAAATATATTGTAAGTATAATTATTATGTCTATACTTTAATTTTTCATACATTAATTTTTTAATACATATCCTAGTCTGTATTAATTATTTACCTTTGAATAATAATTTTTTTTTATAAATTTATATAAGTGAAAGTTAAAAAATCATATGTTTTTATAAATTTACAAATTGTTAATTTGTAAAAAATCCTGACGTGATACGCAAATTTCGACTTTACTTTTGAAATCAGCTTAAAAAATTGATCTAAAATCACCTATTCATTTTTAATCATAAAAAAAAAGTTTCAATATGCAGATCAGTGTAATCACTGATCGTGGGAAAAATTTCTTGTCAGATGCTATGGAATCTGTGTATGCTCGTTTTGGCGTAAAGCATAATCGAACCTCACCATACCACCCCGAATCGAATGGGAAATTAGAGAGAGCACATCGCACGTTAATTAACGCCCTTTCGCATTGGTTGATGAAAATCAACTTGATTGGGATATAAAGTTCAAATTTGCACTCCTTGCCATGCGTACCTCGGTTCACGATTCAACAAAATTAACACCGGCGGCTGTAGTCTATGGTAGGAATTTAGTGCTCCCATACTCAATTTTTGAGTCACGACTTGAAAGTAAATATGTAGACGCCCCATCTTTTTGTGAGTTATTGATTCCTGCAATGCAGAAAATCTATTCAAGTGTGTACAATAGGTTGGTAGAGGTTTCAGAAAAACAAGAGAAGTTAAGAAACAAAACGGCTGTCGACAAATGCATTTCAGTGGGTGATTCAGTATGGTTATTTTCACCTGTTGTAAAACCAGGGAGAAGTAAGAAACTAGTAAAACAGAATGTGGGTCCCTATCTTGTGTTAGAGAAAATCGGTGATGTAAATTTTAAGATAGCCCTCAAATCCAAACTGACAAAAACTCAAATTGTCCATGTTGATCGTCTCACGAAGCAGAAATCGCGGATGGAGTTTCCTCCTGCAACTTTTAAGCAAGACGCGACTACCGCTGACAGCTCTCCCGCGCCGATCGATTCTGTCGGGAAATTCGATTCAGCTAAATCAGTCGTTTTGGGTGAAAGAGAAGCGTTCGATACGAGTGGGAATTCTGCAAGTGTACAAGTGCAGACAAGAGAAGGGGATAACGTGTTGCCGATTAGGCGTTAGGGGAGGTATATTATTCCGAGTAATAATCGAACCGCAGCGAGATTGTCGCTTGCTTCTGGAAGAAATTACTGTTCGCGATATAATTGGAGATGATTTCGGTAGTTTTAATTTGTTGTCAATAAGTATTCTCCTTTTGTCGGTATCTTTGGGAATGTCTTAAATACGGGAAGGGTGATAAAACGTTTTTTATGCGTTTATATATTTGAAGCGATAGTTTGTTTCTGTTATGCGCGTGACAAACAATGGATTTTGTAATGTTTATCATTACGTTTCACGTTGGGATACGTCTATTACTAGTATATAAGGTATGTTCTTGAAATTAATTACGTTTTGTGTGAGTATGTTAGTGTTCTGTTTTCAAAATTTCCGTGTATGTGTACATAAATTGTAAATAAATTTTCAAAATTATGTTATATTGAATGCTCTTGTATCGTCAGGCAATATTTTAGTATGGTAAATTTCGGAGGATGTGGTTAATGGAAGTCTTCACAGCTTAACGACTTGCAGTATAATGTTTAGGGGCAGGGTTGTAATGCCTTTGAATAGTTGGGTAGGTGATTTGTGGCCTCGGGATAGCTAAAAAAAAAAGGAAAAAATGTGAAAAATAATTATATATAAAAATAGTAAATAGAGAAATTTTTTAGTTATATGTCCTGTAGCGGCCACAGCTCTGTTGACGTTTGTCCTGCTCTATACCAAATGGAGTATTATGTAGAATGATCTCAATTTTGTTTTACCCTGTGCATTTACAATAGACTTTGGAACTTATTACATGGGTAAAAATGAGATATTGATTGTCATTTATTTATATTGCATCGGTAAAATGTTGATATATATGTAGTATGTGTTAATATATATGTAGGTAGTATATTCATACAGTGTTAGAACATTCAATACTGCCTTGATTATCTGAGTGAATAGTTGTCATATTATTGTGACAGACAAAGTCTGTGATGCTAAATATATGAAAAGTGTGATTATTGATTTTCCGAGTAAATAATTCATTGTTTCAGAAGCAGGTTGATATGTGTTAACTGTATTATGTATTTAATGTGTATTTGTTTTGTTTTAAATTGAGTGATGCCTTGTACGGCATTCCTAAAAAGTTTAAGAAATGTTTCATTTTCTTATCTTATTCAAAATTATATGCCCCTGTTTCATAAAATTTTCACTCTGTCTATATTCATTGAGAGCATTTGAGTATTCTATGTTGATATATTATGTGTTTCTGTAGATTAGTCCAAATTGATGTTTCTCTAAATACATAAATTTTTCTGCTATCCTATCTTTTGGTAGCACTCACCACAGTTCTCTAGGTGTTATGGCAGGTAAGTTGTAGTGTTTGATGGAGTTTGGCTTCTGTGCTATGGAGTTGGGCATTCATGGATGTCAGGAGTGATGACATACCCAGTAGTTTGATAATTGTCTTGCATTTTAATAGTTGAGAATGTTTCAGTGCAAAGATTGACTAGGTGGCGGTTAGAGTGAAGTGCGGGAGGTAGTTGAATATTGATGCAGGTCTTGTTGTTGCACTACCGGTATGCTACTGTGAGATTGGTCTTGTCTTCACTTTGGAGCTCAGTCTTGTAAACGTGTCGGTGTCTGATAATTTTGCAACTTTGCTCTGCAGGGAGGATACGGCTGGCAGATTTAACCATATTATTTTTCTTGTGTGTCACTTCTGCTTACTGTCTAGAGATATCTGGGGTGAACTTTTCATGGTAAGGATGGCCTTCACCATTTGGTTTTCGGATTTATAGCTTTAAAGGTTGTGCAGTGCGTTAAAAAAAGATATTTTGTGTTGTGTTTTGAAAAAATATCTTTTTTTAGCCTGCCATAGGGAATAATATGTTATGACAGATGAGTATTAACTGTTTTATAGTTTTAGATGTAAGTTTTCAGTTTTCTTCTAGACCCCCCCCTCCCGTTTTGTAAAAATAATATAAATAAATTAATAAAATGTAATAAATAAGTAAATAAAATTTAAATAAATAAATAAATAAAACATTGTGTAAAATTTAGCCCACAGTTTGTATAGATAGCAAATATTTTTCCTTCTCTCAAAATAATATTAGTTTTAGACGGTATGGGTGGTTGTCCAGGGATATCATTCCCCTCCCCGTAAATTTTACTTGTAAACAAGATATTCCCACGAGACATGGGAAGCAGAAACTTTGAGTTTTAAGGGGACAATGGCGCAGGTGGTTACAGCCCCATAAAATAGATTGTCATAGCCCCATAAAATAGGTCATCACTTGGTACTTTGCAGCAAAAATTGCATGTTTATGACAAGTGAGAGTAATAGCAGTATCTGTTATGCATTGTAGAGAGAGCTACATAAAAATTTAACTGCTTTTCGCAGAAGTTAGACCTCACACATGCACTTTAGATCACATGGTTTCTGCGTGGGAAACGTAAAGGGGTGGACCCTAGCAACTCAACTTTGACCCTGTGTGCACCCTTGACCAATACGGCACTCTCAGTTAAGTGTATGCGAAAAAGGGTCGATAACACGGAATGCTCATTGGTTAGGCATATGGAAGAGATTTAACGGGGCTGGTGTGGATGTCAGTTCGGACAGGGCAGATGAAGATGGAATGGTGATTTTTTGGACAGAGAGAACGGGAATAATGAAGGCTGGCTGATTTTTGAAAAAGCTGAGTTAGCACGTAGAAATAGAAGGGAGGTTAGCGGAACGAGTGACGGAGAAGTTCCGACGTTTGAATGCGGTGGGGCTCACGTCCCCCGAAAGACTTGTAGATTGCGGTGACCGCTGGAGTTAGCATAGCGTGCCGCGGAATCTTCGACCATAGCGGTAGCCAAGAATCGAGGTCTACGGGGTTTTCCGCGGAGGTGATCGACTGAGTCAGCGCGCCGTGCCAAGGAAAACGTGAATGCTTTGATGCGGAATAAGCTCAGGATTGGACCGGTGGACAATTCTAGAGGAGCGGTCGCAGAATTACGACCACGCATCGCTTTCGTGAAACGGCGGGTCTGTCCTATTTGAAATTAACCATGGAATCTAGAGAAAAACAATGGAGGCGAGCGACAGCGACACAAGCTAGGTGACCAAAGACGTGGTTCCTATATTATTGTAAGGACTGGATGAGTGAAAATTGGATGTTAATTTTTCCAGCATAAAGGAAAATCGAAATTTTGACGTGGTGAGTGTTCCTATTTTTGTTGCATTTTTTAACTGACCTTTCCATCTGTCTGGTGAGTGTTGAAAAAAATTAATTGTTGTATTAAATGATGTTAAGAAAACATCTTGTTCATTAACGAAATAATATTAATTATGTAAATGTCGTGTATTTACGTAGGTTTTATTTGAATATTATGGCTCTTATCTCCATTCAAAATATATTTGTCTAGAAAATATGAGCACATTGGTGATGGTGCTGAGGTATAAGTTTTATTGCTTCTTGTGTTTATGATCTAATGCTATGATCAACGATCTTGTTTACAAGTAATAATCATTGTGGTTTACCCTATAAGTTGTGTAGATGATCTTATAAGAATTGATGAGACTAAAAATATACTTTCTCTTTTCTTGAATAAATTTTGTTCACTTTGTTCAATTAAATGCTTGATTTTTGTCTCTAAACTAATTTATGTAATTGAAGAGCTCTGATAGTTCACAAAAATTTTAAGGAGGGGTAGTTCCCCCTACTTTGAGAGTTGAGATCATGTTTGAAGCTTATTATTTTTAAATTATAAGATACACCCAGTGTAAAGAACTTAGTCAGTTTACTACATACTTTCAGGGCTTCTGCTATTTACATTTATTGACACAAAGAATAAGGAGATTATGAATGTACTAAAATATCACTATGCATGACGATTCCAGCAAATTTATGAAATCAGTCAGATAATGAGATATTTTAACTTAATATTATACTAGAATGTTCACAACGCAAAATTCCTTTTAGTATTCATGTTTAAGACTGCAGCAGCATTTATTCTAAATTTTGGATGTTTCATGCTTACTATGAAACAGAGTGTGCTTTTGTGATTTGTTCATCTTATGATAAGGTGCTGTCTTTATCCACCACTAATTATATTCGTCACCTCAATTTCAGGTGGGTTATTCAAAATTTAAACTCTTGACTTCACCTGTCATTTTAATGTTACTTGTGGATTCTTTGTTGCTTATCACAAAAGGACACAAAAATTGTAATCTCAATCAACTGTTAGAGGATATTAAGTGTACTTACATATTCATACATGTGAAGGCTACTGCTAATTGTAAGTAAATTTAAAGAAAGGTAATTAGTAACAATTATAATTAAATTAAGAGAAATAATATAATAAAATACACATCCAACACCCTGTTGTTGCCCAGGACAAATATGATATCTATTTTTCAAATTAAAAAAAACAAGTACCACTTATATTCGAACAGTTTAATTTTTACCGTGTGTTACAAACATTATGATATGAGATGTCACCGGCTGAAACTACTCAGTGAGTGATAGATTTTTTGACAACTTGTTGAAAGTGCTTGGGGTCCGCGTGGACCCCAGGACATAGTGATAGGGTTAATTAGCATATTTGAGGACTCTAGAAATTGATTTCTCTTAAAAACTTCATAGTTGCAATTCATTTTTTTTTTCGAAAATTAATTTCAAATTACATGTATTTTCAAATTAATTTTCCAAAATAATATGATTTCTTACCTATAAAATTTTTAAGAGAGCTCCATAGCTAGAGACTATAAATATGCGAATTCAAAATTAGAGCTCATTCCGCAACTAAATATTTGAGCTATGCTTAAAAATCTACCCGTATTGCGGTTTATCTTGCCACTTAAAAAAAATAGTTCCAGATAATCGAAGCTACTGAAATTCAATAAGTTTCTTCCCATTATTACATACTAAGTACATACGAAATTTCCAGTCTCTATGTCAATTTCTTCGGGAGATCGAGCGTTTACAGACACTCACACAGTCACACAGACAGACGGACGGCAAATTGTTTTTCTAAAAATATTTTTTTCGGAATCTCCAGTGTCTGAAACGTGTAAATCCGTCAATTTTTTTTTTTTTTTTTCAAAACGATTACAAGACTTACCCTATACTACGTATGATGGATAAGTAAAATGAATTTAACATTAGGTGTTCAAAATTTTAAGTCCAAATAATTTCTAAACCATCCCAACGAATGACTTTCCGTTTGGAAATCTACGGTAACAAATTCCAAAAAATCCAAACATGATGTCAAATTGAGTATTGGTATTAAAAATTTCACTGTTCAATTCAATTTCTATATAAATACGGTTCAATATGCTTATTTTTAAACAAAAACTGTGAGAAGACTTAATTTCCAGTCGAGTGAGTATTTCCGTTTCTTCTGGGGCGATTTTATTATTAAAATGTATGGGGTGTTCTCCCATTTTTTACATCTGCATATTCAGTAAAACAAATCTGTATCTAATTCCGTTTGCGATACAGTTTCCAAAACTATTTATTGAGCAAAAGTCACAATTTTGCATGTATTAAGAGTTGCATAGCATATGTTTTAGAGATGTAATTATTTTTCCCCGGGTCTTGCGAAACCACGAATGTGACACACTTACGCCATGGGAAAATGCTTCCGAGCTGAGTGTGGCAAGATAAACAAAATCACGCTAAATTTCTTTGAAATTCCAGCATCTGTCAATGTGTTACAACCCTTACATCCAGCAAGTTGTGGAATTAAAAAACTTTCCCCTTGAGAGATACAAGAATAACTGCTGAAACAAGAGTAGAGTCAGGGAGGACCCAAACAAAATTCCCATCATTAACTCGAAGTAAATTTTTTTTGCGTTATTTAAGAGAAAATTTCTGCATTTTTTAACCCTTCTTTGCATTGTGATGGAAATTTCCATCACTGTTTATTTAACTTTTAATAAATAAATCAACTTCTTCGCGACCACTATATTTATATAGAAATATTAATCTAGTAAATTTCTAGAACTATAATAATCCAGAACTATGTTGCTGAACAAAGTTAAAACTCTATCTTAAAATTTCTGGTGTCTAATATTTAACATATGTATAAAAAAAACAATTGTAAAAGAAAAACTCAGGCAAAGAAGGGTTAAATGTAATGATCATTACATTTCAGATAAAGTGGTGGGGATTTTGTTTGTACCCATCCCTTTTCTTTCCGTGACACTCTGCCTATGGTTCTTTTGCCCATTAAAACCCTTTTCGGCACAGTGGTCCCACTTCCGGGCACACCTAATTTTAATTCCAAACTTGTATTCGGCACCAAGAATATTTTAATAAAATTTTGCTTCTATAATGAAAGCTTAAAATAAGGACTTCTTATTTTCTAAAAAAGCCGTTTGTAAATTCCGATGTCAGTCAGTAATTTCGCATTTTACAAACAGAATTTGTCTGTGCCGGAAAGGGTTATAATTTCGTACGCAAATTTTAATTGCTCGATATCATTGAGCTCTGGAGATGTAATTGCGATATTCGTGTAACTGTAATTTCAATAAACAAACAATTTTTTATCAATCATATTTTTGTCTATGTGAAACACTTTAGTTTGTTCGCATCTTTTTGCGCAAATGTTGCGTCACATTTGTGACAATCATGAAGCCGTGAAGCCACAGGTAAGATCAGTTATTATTGATTAGCAAAACTGCCTGTTTTAAAAATATAGAAAATGATTGAGGAAATTTAGACATTGAATTCAACGTGCAATTTCAGTAAAAGGGGAAAAGATTACCGTATGTAAATGGAAAATTTACATAAATGTCGTAGGAAAAATTATAATTATCATTTATCTTTCAAGAAAACATCCATTTAACCAAAATTTCTATAATATTTGAGACGAAAAATAATAAAACTCTTGATGAAACTAAGAAAATTTATGAACTACCTATTAGTATTAAACATTCCCTAAATGGAGCAATAATCTCTCAACTCTACTTAATGATATATCTGCTTTCAGGAGAATTACCTGGGAAGGAAAACTTCTTAATACATTTAAGCATCCGCTACTTGATATCTATTGATTAAAACAAAAGTACTTTGTAAAATGTCTGATATTTTCGATTAATGAATATATTGCACAACACAGAGTTTAAAATTACTCTCTAAGACTAGATAATTAATTGAAGCTCCAAAAGTTTCTTCTGAAAAATTAATGCTAACTTCTGTTTTATAACAACGTGTACCTCATTTTCTGATTAGGAAAGTATTTGACTAGCAGAAATAAAATATTAAAAATTCCTAAACTTCTATTTCACCTTAATTACAGAAATAATTATTAGTGAAATTTGAAGAATGTAATGTGTGTGAAACGCGAGTTTAATGTAATATATTACCATGCAATGTAAAAAGGAAATAACTGGCATTTTGTTCTGACGCTTTTATGTTGGCATATTCGACGGCTAAATTATAAAATCTTCTTTCCAAAAGCTTTTTAATTACTGTCGCACTCGTATTATACCTCAATTAATCAAAATTATGCAGTATGACTTTCAAAATAGGAAGCTAATGCTTTTAAAGCCAAATTTTCATGAGTGTCCTCAGGAGTCTGACGAAATAAATTTGTCTCCAGTGTCTGATTAACGATGGAGTAAACTTCCACCAGTAAAAATGAATAGGTATTTTTATCTTGACTATATGATATGAAATGTGCGTGAATAAGGCATTTAAATAAGGAGGGAATGTCTATTCTAATTTACTGGTGGACGTTTGCTCCGGCGGTAATAAGGCCCTGTTTGTCTCGAGATATTTGTGCACAAAAATATTTATATCACGCAGTTGTATGTAAATTATATGCATAAAAGTATTGGATTATTGAAACGAAATTTCATTAACTTACCTTAGGACGTCGTATGAGCCATAATGAAAGGAAATTTGAACAATAAATACTTCAGATGATGTGCTAGATATATATTTAAAAAAATAGCACAAAAGATTTTGATTTAGTTTTCTGTACGTGAAATGATCTAATCACGTTAAAGGTGTCTGGAATGAAATTTTAATTTACAAGAAATGTGTCTTTCATTGTCGGCATTCTGCACGAACAACATTCAAACACCTGCAATGCATTTTTTTCCTCCTTTGTTGGGTTCATCATTTGCATATGTTTGACAGCGGTTTCATTTATACAGATCACGTTTCCTAAATAATAAATAATTTCAAGGCGCATACAGGTACCTTTTAAAAATTTATTAATTCTATAATTTCCGAATTTATTTTGCGTGTTATGTACTTATGGGATACAATATGGTAAAGATTACTATTCCAATGTAATGGCAATCAAAAGTAAACACCTCTTCGCACCATGCGTAGTCATGTACCTTTAATCCACTATTTCCTGCTTTCGAACAAAATTTTAAAAGTTTAATTATTTTCAGTAAACAGTCTTTTTATTTAAGGGGAAAATATTTGCGATGAAAGTGATTCCGCGAATTCGGAAGAAATTAGCTAATATGGATTTCAAACTATTCATGACAAATAACTGTGCTAAATGTTGTTGGATTCTCATTTTCAGTAAGGCTCTTTTACCGTTTAAATTTCCTAGTACCATTGGGGTCTTTTTTGACATCATTATTATTTTTTTTTTTCCGAAGAAGAAAAAAAATCATAATTTAAACTTAATAAATAAAACCAAATAGACACTTCATAGGAATAAGTTAAATTTAATAGAATTAAATTTCTTGTTCAAATCATCCAAAAACTAAAAATGCTCGTTGAAATTTAAAATCTGGTACTAGAAGGGTTAAACATTTCCGCAAAAGTACAAAAATTGTAAAGCCAAGATACGAAATATTGTTTGCAGTGTGAAAACAAAATTGTATTCAGCAGCCTTGGTGAAAATGGTATCTGCCGAAGATATCAATTCTATGTTTGCTACTTCCAGACAAACTTTTATATAGAAAAAAAAACACTAAAAATACAGTTATTGTTTCGGCATAATACAGAAATAAATTTTAAAGTTAATGAGAGAAGAAACATGTTATTTTAGGTAATTAAAGTGTAATTAATATAATATTCAAATTTTAATTGCTTAATATGCGTATAGCCAACATAGTGAAAAAGTACCCAAGCCGGGACTCGAACCCGGGTCATCAGATTAGCACACTGATGTTCTACCAACTGAACCACTTGGGAACGATACTCAGCATGGAACTTTTTCACCATAACGTGTTGGCAAGGCTACAAACGCAGCACAATATGGAATATTTTTCCAAGTGGTTCAGTTGGTAGAACGTCAGTGCGCTAATCTGATGACCCGGGTTCGAGTCCTGGCTTGGGTACTTTTTCACTATGTTGGCTATACGCCTACTAAGCAATTAAAATTTGAATATTATGAATGCAAGGCGTGAGAAATTTTCTCTGGAAAAAAATTTCCAAGTATTAAATATGAAGGTAATTAATATTACTTTAACTTACCAGGTTAAAGGAACCGCAGTTCGAAAGGCTGAGCTTTTGATCATTTTCACTAACACTATTTAGAGGGACGGCAGAGTTGTCTCTGACACCAAACTGCGACATAGAATACTGTTCATCACTGGTAGCATTATCAGTAGAAAACCTTTTGAAGGCTCTTTGGACAAAGGCATAACAGGTATTATTTTGAACTATCTGCAGTTTGTTTGGCACATCTTTGGAAGCAGTCTTGCTTTCATAAATCAAGCTTTGAGAATTCCCTCCATAATCAGCAGTATATCTTTTCGGAGGGAAAAATTTGGCATTATTCAACAACGGAGAATCTTCTTCATCACTGGAAGGCAAACTAAAAGAATCTTCATCTTCTTCGTCATCTCTGTTGCATTCATACTCGAAACTGCCGTCGTCAAACCAGTGATCTTCTAAACGAAATTTAAAAAAAATATGTTTGTATGTATTAATTTATATGAATATATCCATTTGTTGCAAAACTTGAAAACTTAACTCAATATAGAACAGATTAAAGAGAAATCGTGAAACTAAAGCATTTTTATTCACCGAAAGGTGAAAGAACATTTATATAAAAGTTTACAATAGCAAGAAAAAATTGTTATTCTATTAAATTAAAAATATTTTCTGTTTCATTAAACATGCAATATGCAGGGATCCCACTAGGTCCTTTTTTGAATACCATTATCATCATAGAAAAAATTTCATTTTAAATTCCTCTTGTAAAATTTGTAGAAACCTTCCCTGAAGGATATGGTTCTTAAAAATGTTGTAAAAACCTACAACTAAATGTGTTCTTTAAAAATACTGGTATTAAGAAGTATTCTACAAATATAAAGTATTCTACTACTGGTATTCTACAAATCTAAAGTATTCTACTACTGGTATTCTGCAAATTTAAAGTATTCTACAAAAGTAATTATCTACTGCCGGTTTCTCTAGTGGAGGTTTGCTTGTTTTTTATGCCTTTCCACCCACAGATGAAAAAAGTCTATCATTTTACCTGGTTATTTTAATGTTAATGTTTCGATATTTAAATTTAAAATTTAGTTGTTTCTAAATAATAGTTTAATACTGTTTATTGTTTTTAAGTATACGCCTACTTTTGAGTATATGTATTTCGGAATTCATATTTTTAATGAAATATATTTGTTGCATTTATCTGAGCTGCTAATGCGCCTAATATACCATCATTTCCAAACATTTGAAATATATATAAATATATACAGTATGCCCACTAAAGTCCATTGCCACCCTCTTAACTTCTGAACGGCTGCTGCTATATTCATAAAAGTGGTGTCTAGGTATATTAAAGTAGCCATGCTCTACTCAATGAAACCGCCTACCACGCCACCTGGTGGAAAACTGCGGAGTTAGCATTCCTATCTCGAAAACGGAAAGAGATAGAGAAAAAAGTGATTTACAAAGTTGTAGAGCATCGTCGATTTAGTACGAAAAGACTCCTTGTGGCCATTAATGCGAAGAATCGAATGGTTAAAATGCGCATTTGTTTTTTCGTGATTTCCTCCACTGTGACGTGACAAAACAATCTTAGAAGGAAAAATCAACCCGTTATGAAACAGCAGGTGTATGCGACCCCTTCACAACGACGCATTACCGATGTTTGTGCCAACGTGTGTAACGTGAAATTCAAACAAGGATCCAAATGTGCATTGAAGCTGACGGTGAGAAGTTTGAACAACTTAAATAAAGGTATATTTTTATAACTAGTTGTTTTTTTTTCTTTCTAAGATCGTTTTGTCCCGTCACGAAAAAACAAATGTGGGTTTTAACCATTCTATTCTTCGAATTAATGCCTACACGGTGCTTTTTGGTACTAAATCGATGATGCTCTACAACTTTGTAAATCACTTTTTTTCTCTATCTCTTTCCGTTTTCGAGATAGGAATGCTAACTCCGCAGTTTTTACCAGGTGGCGCCGTAGGCGGTTTCATTGAGTAGAGCATTGCTACTTTACTATACCTAAACACTACTTTTATGAATATAGCAGCAGCCGTTCCGAAGTTAAGAGGGTGGCAAGGGACTTTAGTGGGCATACTGTATATATACTTAGTAGTTAGAAAGTGTTGTTTGTCGGCGAAAAACACAAGAGCAAATGTTTTGTGACTTACCTTGGTTATAATAGCCATTCTGCGCTAGAAGGAAGCACTAAAACACAAAATGGAAACTTAAATTCGACACACCTGATGCATAGGTTAATGTGAGACAATTCTCCAATTTTGGACCATCTAACTGTCAATGCCATGCATGTGCTTCATACAGTAATGTTAAAGTACATACATTACCCATTGCATACAAATATCCCACGTTCCCCTATAACGATAAAATAATCTTCATGGTTGAAATAAATTAAGCTCAATTTCAAAATGTACTTTTGAATGTTTAAGTCTAATGATCATTTATTAAATTAAAGATTGTGTAATGAAGAACCCTTCGGATTTTTGTGTACTAATATTGTCGAAAATAAAATTTCGCTTATTCAATGCAGAATTTTTTCGATAGTTCAAAAGTTGTGTGAGTCAAAAATTCGGAGGGTTTAGAGCTCTGTTAATGTTAATTTCGCTAAACGTTTTCCCCATTATGTACTAATTAAAAGTTTTTCTATGCATGATTTTTCTACTGTATCATATTTTATCCACTAATTTTATCTGTTATTTGAATTTTATATACAGCTATCTTCATTGGGTTTCATAATATCTATTAATAAATATTCACGGCTGCTATTTACATAGACTACACTTCATTTTTTAAACCGTAAATGAATAAAATTCTTAATTTTATTCTTAATAGACAATAAATTTAATCAACATCTACGCGGTATATATATATATGGTACGTTTTTTAATGCCTCTTTATAAAATGACAATTTTCTTTATAGATTTTTCTTGCAAATTTTGTAGAAATTTACTTCGAAGTTTGTTTTTGTTGCAAATATCACAGAAACCGTATTCTTCATAATTACTGGTATTCAAAAACGTGCAATTTGGAATCCCTGATATATATATATATATGTGTGTGTGTGTGTCTTTTCTATGCGTAGAAACACAAAAAGGCTCAAATCTATTAAAAATGCTTTTATTGCGCGCATTTAAAATTCTGACTCATAAAAGATGAACTTACATTTTTTTAAATTTGTTTTGCTTTAAAAATGAGTCACAGAAAATATAAAAACAATTTATTATATTTTGTAGAATTTAAAAATGAAAACGTTAAAAATTGTAAAAAAAAAAGGCATGAAAATTTTCATGCATTTTTGGGAACAGAATAAATTTTAAAATATGTAAGGTTAATCTTTCAGCAATGAAGATGTTCTCTCGTATTTGTAACATAGTAAGAGTAAAGCCCTAACTCATTCACAGTCAAGATTTAATCGTCCGAATACGAAGGAGACTTATATGCGGATAAATTTCCATTCCAAATCCTTTAAAGAAATTGAGACAGAAATTATAAGCAGTTTTTTAAGCAAGGTAAAAAAAACATGTTAGAAGTCAGATTTGATAATTGAGGTATCGAGATACAATAATCATGAATATATATCAGAAGATCAGTACCTCATGAGTTCTCCGGATATTACAATTCCGTACCTTATAATGAACGTAAATTAGTAAATCTAATTATCTGTATTTGTTACCAGTAGACATTAACTTTACATTAGGGGTCTTCCACATTTTTACCTGAAATTCGGTTGCCACCAGAAATCGCAAAAGGTAATATTAGCCTTCATTTGAAACAGTTTTAATAACGGTTATCTAAAACATTTCTATAACGTTACATTATCCCGTTGACGACGGATACGGACTGGCGTTTATTTTTATATTCAATGGTACCATTATTAAAAACAAATTGTGGTAGTTACCTCTTGAAGTTATGTTAGTGCAAGCGTATGGCAGGGATTATTTTTCAAGAAGTGGTACGAATAGAATATAAAAAATGGCCCACTGGTACGTATAGATTCTGACCCATAATAAAAGATTTGAGAACAACTTATTTGTTATTACATCTGGTAAGTACACAGTTTTAATAAATTAAGTAACTTATACTCGTAAGAAAGAATTCTCCATTCCTCCAGAACAGTGGGTCTCACTGCTTGCGAAAAATATTCTCTGACTGTTATTTGCGTAATATAATGTTCGCCGTTATTTTCTGACAGAAGTTCTTGAGATTAAATGAAGTCAAGATTTTTAGTACAAGAAGTGGTATCGCTCTGTATAAACTGTGGCCCGCGGGATGCGTTTTAGACACAACTGCTCTAGTAGCTATTAAGATGCTTTTGATTATCTTCTTGCGCATCGAATGTAAATGTAATGTTTTATGGTATAAATTATCTCTTTGAGACATTGTGTGTATATAGAGAGGAATGCATGCAAAAATTACTATTTAAGAAGAAATACAGACAAAAGTTAAACATTTTTACCTTTCACTTTTTTCTCCTTTGGAACATCGAACCATGGAATGAGGACATCCTGTGATATCTATAGGAAATGAAGAAGAAATTTACCTTGGCAACTACTCTCGGAATTGAGCGTTGAACGTTAGAAAACAAATATAACTATCATTAAACATTTAATAAAATTGCAGACACATACGTACCTTGTCCAATAATAAAATAATATAAAATTTAAAAGAAGTTCCTCCTAAAGGAAAACTTTAAAGAATTCATTACATCATAATTCTTTTTTATAAAAATGACATTCATTCGGAGAAAAAGCAAGAAAAATCGTAAACACACATACTCGAGCTATTTTTAAAAATTAATTACTTTTGTTTTTTATAAAATATTATCATTTCCAAAAGGAACTAACAACGAACACTCAAGAAGTGCCACTCACCGATTGTAATGAAATTTTGTCGATAGATAAAGGATATCAAGATATATACTTCCACCAAAGTTTATCTACAATCTGTAGTTTAGGGTAGATATAGTGGGGTTAGAAATGCATGTTTGAAGGAATACATGCCCTCACTGTTAGCATTCCTTCCGTGATCATAAAAAATACACTAGCATTTTTTTTATTTTAATAAAAATTAATTTAGCAAGTATTCAAATTGTATATTGCTCCACTACCTAGATATGCAGGGTATTCCATAAGTCTATTCACATTTCAAAACTCACCAAAAAATTAGATTGCCCTATCGTGTGCGGTTTACACCCAGTGGCGTAGCGTCAGGGGGGGGGGGCACGATCATTTTACTACCAGTAAAATTATATACTACATTTAGCCTTATTTAATCTTTGAACGGTATGAATTAAATAAGGCCAAATATAGTATATAAAAATACTGGTAGTAAAGTGATCCGTGCCCCCCCTTGACGCTACGCCTCTGTTTACACCATAAAAGTCGGATTTATAATGCCGATAAAAAAAGTAGTTCAAAGAAATTAAAAAGTAATTTGAGATTTCTAAAAATCATGATAATTTACGTTGTTATATCGGAAAGCAGTTTCCATCATAAGACTTCTGAAAAAGTAGAATTTTTTGTCGTAGAAGAAACAGTAGTTCAAAGACTTCCATAAGCGAGTTTACAATTAAAAACTCCTAAAAATTTGACAGTCGTATCGGAATGCCGTTTGCACCCTAAGACTTTATAAATGGTCGAAATATTTGTAGCAAATATAATTCATTTTTTTAAATTATTTTTTACTACAAAACATCCGACAATTTTCAAAGTCTTAGAGGACAAAGACGCAGATCGATACGGTTATTTTTAATTTTTTGAATTGTGATCAGATTTACGGGGTACTCTGCGGCTGCATAACTGGAAAAAAATCATCAAGCTACATTCATTAATTCACAACCAGTTTTCATCTCCACATAATAAGAAATCCTGGAAATATTCCTGGTATTGTTGTGGGTGGTGTTGGCAGTCCACTAAATTTTTTTCAAATGGCTTGATTGCTACTATGTTTTTGAAATATAAATATTTCTATTATTTAATAACAAATTAAATAAATCAAAACTTAGTCGAATATTACAATTTCTAAAATGTGGTGACAGTCAAGCAATCAGAATAAAAAATGTAGCTGACATGTTGTGGATATATTGATAAATATGAACCATTCACAAATCTCACGAATTTCATCGCTGCAAACTTTTACGCTTGTTTAAATCATATAAACATGGTTCAAACCAAAACAAATATTTGATAAAATGATTGAGTGTAATGCTGCACGTATTTAATGAAATGTATAAAATATATTATTTTATTAAATAAGTGGGATGTCTGACAATATATTTATTTTAGTTTGACATATATATTTATTTTAGTTTTAAAAGTGTAGAAATCAACAGCCATGGGTTTTTGTATATGTGGCTGCCATCTGATTTTTCAGTGAGTTTTGGTTGCCACATGGAGCTATAAATAAAGATGAATTGACATATCCTCAAAAAGGTGAAGTTTCAGCTGTAACCGTTCCGAAGTGGCTGTTTACCGTTTAGGCAAAAATTCCATCAGTAAATTTGAATAAATTTATCCTCCTTATTTAAACGCCAAAAGACAATAATCGGTTTTACTGGTAAAAGTTTTCCAAAAGGTAGTCAGGCCCGGCAGTTCCACCATATTGTGACTACATAAACAATCCCTCTGTTAATGTCGGTGAATTTTTTTACCACCAGGGCAAACTTGCCAGTAAATTTTAATAGAAATTTTCGCCTTATTTAAACGCTTTATTCATGCACAATGCCCGTCATAAATAAGGAAAATTTTTCTATTAGTTTTTAACATGTGAACGTTTGTCCCGGAGTTGTTTGTTTGTTTATTGAGAATATACATCTGACTTGTGTGCTTGACATCAAGTGCCCGCTTATAAGTCATCGTCAATATACAGGGACGAGATAGCCACAAGGAAATTTACAACACCAGAGAGTTACATCCGGGAGCTCCCCAAAGTGTGTGCAATGGAGCTGGCAGGAGTCGAACCCGCCGACCTGACTCCTACGCTCTCAAGCGATTAGCGGAATGGTGTCTTAACCACTCGGCCACGGAGGCCCCTTGTCCCGGAGTTAATCAGTCCCAAATCCAATGTAAACAAACAACAGCAGACATCTTATTATTGCATCCTCAATTACTTTACTCGCAATCGATAAAAACTACACGACCGGTCTCCTCCTATGTTTTTTGTATGATTCATAGCTCCATCGGTGGTCAGGGATTTATTTGGTTATTTAGCGTATTTAACTGTTAACAGAAGGTTCGCTTTTTAAATACCGTTATTTTCTTAGAAAATTTTTATTTTTAGATTTTTCTTGCAAATTTTGCAGAAACCACATCCGAAGTTAAATTTTTGCTTACGTGTTGTAGAAACTTACATGAGATTTTCTGATAAAAATCATTGGCATTTGGTTGGTGAACCCTTTGACAGCCCTGTAACAGTCACCCATATTTATTTCTTTGCTCAATTATTTAATTGTTTTGCACATTTTTATCTCATGAATATCTTATTTACTATTTATATCATTTTATTTATCTCATTTGCTATTTATCACTTCGTGGTCTCTGTGGTTTCACAAGTCTTCTTTAACTCTTTGCTTTTTACTCTCTTGGTTTTACGCTTAGTTAGCAATGTAAAAATTCACATGTTTATTATTCAATAATTTCGGGCGAATTTCACTGCTGAAAATTAATTACTTTTATCTATGTGTCGTATGCTGGGCTTTGTGTGACTTTGTATGTCGTTTGAAGTTTGCCACAGGATTTGTGCGCTCCGGATGACATTGCCATATCGTGCTGCGATTGCAGCCATGTCAACATATGTGAGTGTAGATGCCAAGCTGAGTATCGTCCTCTTAGCTGAATGGTAGAGCATTGGAGCGTTATTCCAAGAGTTCGGGTGCGATTCCCGGCTTGGGTATTTTTCAGTCTGTCGGGCTTAAGCTTAGTAAGCAATGTGAAAATTCACATGTATATTATATCGTTATATTTCAAACAAAGCAACATACATTTGTTACAATTTTCGTTAAAATAGCTTCATTATTATTAAATTTCTGAACAAAAATCTGGGTTGGTATTGAAGTGAGATAACCTCTGTTTTTGACGAATAAATTGAATACTACCCTTTTTTCACATACAAAAATTTTTGTTGTAGTGCTGTATCACTCTTTAAAGTTTTTCGAAGGTATTTTTAATCACCTTGTAAATAAGAAAATTTAAATTGGTGCAATCACTAGTAATGAAATAAAATACGCTATCATGCTCTCACATTATTACACAAGGACCAAACTGGCGGGAACATATATTTAAATCGGAATGTTATCTCTTACGAACCTTTAACCTTGCCCCTTGATTCGAATCTGAAAAACTCGTCTCTTTTAAACCATAATTTATCTACAATTTTATATAATCAATCTATATTCATGATAACATATGTTTTACTGAATCAATTATTGAATAAATTTTATTGAATTATTTTTTACTGAAACAATTGAATTGCAATTTTATGTAACTCCCTATTCATGTAAATACAGAATTTTAAATAACATTTGTTAATAATTCTTTAAATATTGTTAAGTCTGAATATGTGTAAGTTATGTATGAGCTAATTCCCCCACCCCCGCCCGTTTTAACTTTCATAAAAATTGTCAGAAAGGCTGAAATTTGATATATAAGGGGCACTGTAGGCTTGGTTCTATGGAAAAGGATTATTGTATCAAGCCATTCTCAAAAGTTCGTATTCGTGGTTCTTTTTTTTTTTATTCGATTTAAAATGAATCTTCTTTTAACCGTTTACTTTTTCTAATAGCTAAAAAAGAAATAATATTGTATAATTATATCTATTTTAATTAAGAATGCAATTTACGATGCTTTAATATAAATGTTTGCCTCTTCTTTTTTTCTGGCTTTGCTATAATTCTTCCGCATTCTTCTTTCAGATGTTTCACACCTTAATTTATTCAAGAGTAAAATTATTCTAGATCCTTTATTGAGAATGATAATTGAATCCAAGATATTTAATCGTTTTAATAATAAATTTTGCAAGAAAGAAAAAAAAACTCTTTAAAAATCTAATACGGAAGAATTAAAAGTCAATGCGAAAAATATCTAAAGTATTTATTTTGTTATTGCTTCGTTGTATTAAAGTAAATGTAACACAAATGTGGAATTCTCTATGTTTATTTGCGTGTGCTTTTTAACACTTTCCATCCTAGTTGAAAAGTGTTTGTTGAAAAGACTTTGGTTTGTCTGCCGTCTGTCTGTGCTCTAACTCGCGTAAATGTACTCGGATCACACTGAAATTTTTGTATGTTATTGTTGTTTACTATAGCATGTTCCCTATGTCAACTTAAGTGTGTAGCATTTATAGTTTTCTGACAGGGGAAGTCAAAAGTATTCCGTTACATTGCAGGCAATGGGGAATAATCGTTTCAAGTGCATTTTGATGATGTTACGTCATTTAAAACATGATGGAATTGATATATAGTTATGAAGCGCATTAAAACATGCTTTTTGTGGAATATTGGGTGAAAAGCATTAATTATTCATTTACAGGGTCAAACAAAAGAATTCTCTTAAACATTGTTCTACGGGGAAAAATCGCTTGCAGTGTAATTTTGTGATATTTCACTATTTCAAACATAATAAAATAATATCCATTACTGACGTGCACTATAAATTGCTCTCTTGAAAGTGTGGTGTACATTGCGTTTATTTACAGGAACACACAAAACATATCGGTTACAGTACATGTTCGATATTTGCAGTCTATGTGATAAGTGCGTTTTCAACTTTGGTTTGCGTTTTTAAGTTTAACTGAATTTTTTCATAGTACGTGTGTGTTTATAAACTCGGTTGTTCATATACAGGACTACACAAGGGAATCCGTAAGTATTACAGGCTATGGGAGTGAATAGATTAAGGGTAGTTTTTAATTGTGCTACGCATTTTCCTTCTGAACTATATTTAGTAGACTAATAGAAGTTTGTTGAATATAAATAAATTAATATACACGGCTACGCAAAGTAAAAGATCCATTGTCGTTTACGGATGATAATTTCTGCGAGTGAGTTTTAAGTTGCCTTTTATCTTAATATGTGGTGTGTACAAAAGTCTTCAGATAATATACAGGGCTGTGCAAAAGATTTCGAGTGCACTTCCATCGATTGGCAAAAATTGCTAAATGTGATTATTCTAACTGAACTAAATTTTATCATACTATATCCACATCTATT
This sequence comes from Maratus michaelseni, assembly GCA_963931845.1. NCBI lineage: Eukaryota > Metazoa > Arthropoda > Arachnida > Araneae > Salticidae > Maratus > Maratus michaelseni. Next base: position 230,108,140 of record OZ007586.1, on the reverse strand, counting down.
GATCATATACAGAGCTGCACAAAATAATTCGACTACTTTTTTTCACTGGAAGGTAATTTTGAAAGCTGTATTTTTCAATGTGTTATAATGTTTTCTAAACTGTTTACTTACATATCTTCTTTCAAATTATTTAACGGTGAAGTTTCGTTACAGTTTTCTTGCTGTGTTTCATAATCTATGCTTGACGCATGGTTTTTCGTTCTTGTTATTTTTAAATGTTATAACGTTTGTCTCATTAAATTACCTTCAGGTCATATTTATATTCAGCGCATTATTTTTGTAGATTAATTGCCATAGTTCTAGATTGTTAAAATTATTTGCGGTTCCATATATTCACGATATAGCTATAATTTCTTTGTCCTTGGAATAGCATTTGAAAGATGTGGAAATGGTTCTTGAACTTTTAAGGGAGGCGAAACTGACCGTGAAACTTTTCAAGTGTAAATTTGATCAAGATCATGTGAAATTTCTGAGACATGAAGTGGGTTCCGGAAAGAGATATCTTGGTGAGGATAAATTGCAGGCGATAACAGATTTGTTTCTTCCAACAAATAAGACACAGCTAAGAGCATATCTTTGAATGATTAGGTATTATGCGAAATAATATAAAACTTTATATTTTGTAGGGATTGCATGTGTTATATAACTTTTAATGGATTTTTATGTCATTGATTATGTCATTTTGACCTATCTGGAAGTGAATTAAATGGGCTTATTATTTGTACCTCAAACCGAAAAATTTCACACAGAAATTTCTTTTAGTTGAGAGTACTTGTGATAGCCTGAGTCCAATTGTCATCTTTGGAGTTAAACAGTACACAGAGGCGTAGTGTCATGGGGGGTACGATCACTTTACTACCAGTATTTTTATATACTATATTTGGCGTTATTTAATCCATACCGTTCACAGATTAAATAAGGCCAAATGTAGCTTATAATTATACTGGTAGTAAAATAATCGTGCCCCCCTGACGCTACGCCACTGACAGTACATAATCTCTTCATAGAAAAGGGGTCCATTTGTTGACGAATTAAAAGACGTGGAGTTAAATCCAGAGGATAATCCTATTCAAGTATTCCACTTCAAAGTGAAGACTTGAAGGTGAAGTCTTAAAAGTGATCTTGAAGGTCAAGTCTTAAAGGTGATCTTGCAGGTCAAGTCTTCACCTTTAAGGCTTCTCCTACCTGTGAAGTAGGAATTTCTACGATCTGCGGCAATAGTTGAAATTGTACTGGACAGTATAGAAATTTCTTACAAATTCCATGATGGCATAAAGAACTAATTAAAAGGAAATTATCTTACGACTTTCTGCAAGTGAAAGGGGATTGACGAAAAGGGACGGACATAGAGAGTGTGAAGAAAAAGACTGTTTTATGAACTCTGAGTATGATCTGATGAGATCTGTAGAGTAGTGACACGAAGTGTGTTTTGAAAGCGCGAGATGACTGATGCTGATTTTGTAAATGTATTCAATTTATTGAAATTTAATATTATCGTTCTAATAAAGAACTGTAAAATACAAAAGCAGTGTTCGTACGTCTTTACCACAATTTTTAATAGATTTTTTTAATGTAATATTTAAATAGCAGCCATTGTAGGCGCTACGTTTAATTGCTGGATATGTAATACTTTTCTGCATTTAAATAAGGAAAAAAATTCTATTAAAAAATTCTGGTTAAAGCGTACGAACCCTAAAACTATATATGATGGTAGAATTTATTATATATATATATATATATAAATGAACATTTCTACAACAGTGACCATGTCATCACAAAGTAAATAAGTGTTTCTTAAGTTTAAAAGTAATTAATAAAAAAAATTATGCTTTACAATCTTTGAGTACAAAGATATTTTAGTTGTGTAAGATTGAGTATCAAAGTGTATATTTCGTATCATAATCACCAAGGGCACAAAATGAGTTTTGAAAGAGCATTTAGATGAGTAAATTCACTTCACGAGAATGAGTCAATTGTTTACGTTGCGTTTCTTGAGATGAAATAAAACACACCAAGATATAAAAAAGGTTTCGATTATTTAAACACATTTCTCAATATACAATTTTTACAGTATATAAAAACTGCACTATATCAACATATATATCAATTCATTGTTTCATCTGAGAAACCCAGGATATATTTTAAAAGAACGTCAAAAAATTTCTTTCCCATTTCAAAGACCACATATGTATGTAGACTTTAAATGCCCGAATCAAGATTACTGCTACATCGAATTATTTTATTCTCTGCTCACCGACAAGCTACGTGCCTCAGAGAGACGGGAACAGAATGCTTAAGAGAGAGTTAGGTTTGCAAATCATATATACGAACAAATCGTGTGTCTATGTGTGTGTATATATATCAAATGCCATCTAAAAAACGGCTCTAACGATTTTGACTAAATTTTGTATTTTATCGTTTTCGGACACGAAAAGACCATTGGACTAGGTCCCATGTTCGAGAAAATTCGAGTAGTGAGTCATTTTGGGTCACTAAGGGTTAGGGGTCAAGCTAATTTTATCAAAAAACGGCTCAAACACTTTTGACTAAATTTTGTATCCTACCATTTTGGGTCAGGAGAAGCCCATTGGACTAAGTCACATGTTCGAGCAAATTCTATTAGTGGGTCATTTTGGGGGGGTCAAGCTAATTTTATCTAAATAACGGCTCTAACGATTTTGAATAAATTTTGTAACCTACCATTTTGGAGTAGGAGAAGACTATTAGGATGAGTCACATGTTCTAGAAAAGTTTATTAGTTTGTAATTTTGGGTCACTACGGGTCAGTGTCAAGCTTATTTTATTTAAAAAACGACTCAAACAATTTTGACTAAATTTTGTATGCTACCCATTTTGGGTTACGATAAAACCATTGGGCAATGTCGCATGTTCGAAAAAATTCGATTACTGGGTCATTTTTGGGTCACTACGGGTCAAGCTAATTTTATCTACAAAATAGCTCTAGTGACTTTGAATAAATTTTGTATCCTAATCTTTTGGTTGCGAGAAGACCATTGGGTTGGTCACATGTTCGAGAAAATTCAATTAGTGTGTCATTTTTGGGTCACTACGGGTCAATGAAACAATCAGAATGAAGGTTGAAACAGTTAAGTTTTTGAACAGTTGACAGTAAACAAAGTCCAAAACTTGGCAGCATTTCACCAAATTTGGAGACACTGGCAAGTTTTGGCGGGAAATCGTCTTTCAAGATTACCAATACCAAAACACATGCTTGGTGACAAATGAAAGAATGCCTCCATGTTTGCGATTTATCGGCGTATTTTGGCGAAAGAAAATGACTTTCAGAATCTGAAGGAATGTTCTAGAAATTCTCAATAATTGTGTTGAAAACAAATCTTATTTTAACCGAGCGTAGCTTGGTCTTACCCGCTGGTATTTTACTTAGTGCAAAAATATCAGTCTTCCCAACACTTGTTCGCAAGTATAAAGACACTGCGCACTCTTGTTCTATAGACCAATATAACCTGGTATACTTGAACCACATATAAAAGAAACACATAGATGCCAGCAGTAACGGATTTTGAATACCACTAAATATTAATACCTATATTTGCATTATTTAATCATAAATATTTGCAAGAAAGTAAGGTGTAGTCTCTTTTTTATAGTCTGTATCCGTAAGACTTGAACGTAATAAAACGTAAAAGAAACCATGAAATTTATATGAAATTTTCATTGAAATAAAGTTAATTTATTTTGTAGTTTGTCTTTTCTCTAGTACTATTGCGGACGTTTTTGCTGTAAGGTCTTAAATAAGAATTTCAAATTTTATGGAAAAACTTTTCAATATTTTCTTTTATAACTCTATATATAATGGAGTTAAGAAAAATACATAAACTATACCTTTTACGGGTTTTTTCTGTATAAGAAACTCAAATATGGTGTCAAAAGTGTGTGTTGACCATTTAAAAAAAATTGGTACATTTTAATCAGTAGTTGGCCCCATATATCGATTACTATTTTCATCATCGATTTACTATTTTCAAGGAAGACATCATTTTATATCTAATGACACATTGTTTTTTTTTATTGAAAAAGATCTGTGATGAAAGGCGAGTGTATTGTCCTTTTGACACGAACTGTACTAAAAACTAATATACCCCTACAAATTAGAAATTTAATATTTCAAGATCCATCGACTGAACCTAAATGATACGTTCTAGCGGCACGCACTAGTTATCATTAGTATAGGCAGAGTTTTGAGCTTGGATGGATGTGGGCATATGTTATCAGTACTTTTGAACAAAAATTAGTGGTACCGTGCACTTATTTAATTGTAAAAAAGGACAAAATTTATTTACGAAAGTACTGGTAGCCTGAAAAATTCCCTTTGTGCTCTATTGAAGTATGTCCGACGTGTTTACAGAAGCTTTTTCGATTAATGTTTCGCACAATGCAATCCCTTATCAATGACAAAGATAATATTTTCATTAGGATAATCATTTCTAATTGAGTAAAATTATCAAGTCATATAGTTTACATTACTAAAGTATGTTATTAAATGCAAAAAAAGAATTCTGTGAGCTGTTTCTTTTAACATGAGTGAGTCAGAAGGAAATGAATCTTTACAAAATATTTTCTCTTAGTTTATGTATATGTGTGGTCACTATTTTATCTAACATTATTTCAAAGCAATAGTTTTCGAGTTAGATTTCTACATTATTTGCAAGGGAATCCTACTACAAAATAAATTTCTACGGCATTTGAAACATAAACTTATCACGAAAATTATTGTTTGGAAATAGTGGTAGCCAGTAGTGGGTGACCGTGCTGGCATCTGAAAAGAGTAATTTGGAGGTGCTAATTTTGCTTTTGTTTTAGTTAGAGGAATTTGTAATGAAATTGTATGTGCTTATGGATCACTCATGTTTCATTATAGGTTAAATATTAGAGCTCGAATCGGGTATTGGGTAAAAACAATAATAAAAACTAGACCATAAACTGCAGTCATAAAAAGCCCATAATTCGTTGTTCTCTTAAAATTTCATTTTGAAAATATCACTAAATAATAAATTAAACTTATGTCGGAGTTTTGTAGACATTAACTAAAATAGTGCCACGTGCCAGATGAGCTCCTTCATCTAAATCATAATCGATTTCGAAATATTTGTACTCATTATTGTACTTTTTAACACTTCTAGTACCATTGGGGGCTCTTTTGACAGAATTAAAAAAATTTCATGTTGGAAGAAATAATAATATAAACTTAATAAATAAAATAAAATCGATACCATATAGGAAAAAACTGTCACATCACTCATCAAATGTTAAAACCTGTTACAAGTAGCTTTATTTTAACATTTATAATAAATACACATTCATTCAAAAATGTAGTTTATCCTCACAATTACTATTTTAACAAGAATAAATTATTTAATAGTCCATTAAACTTCAAACAAACATCAAAACAGTTTATTTTAATTAATGACTTTAAAGTATATATTTTAACTTATTGGCTTTCGAAGCACATCAATCCTAAATAAGTACAGCTGTGCCATAATATTTTAAAGAATTCTTCCGTCTTATTTAATCTCAGAAAATATTTAAATTTCTGCGATTAAAGAAGATGGTTATGATTTCTCCGGTTTAAATATTAAATAGAAGTTTTCTAATGAGAATGCCGGATCCCTTGGAATTCTTAGTAGTGTACGCTGCTTGGTCCAAAAATACATAAAAAATAATCAAACATGTCTTTAATTTTGTAAAAAACATTTTTCGTTACCTTGTTATTGTGTCTCTGTACTGTAATTAATGCCCTTCCACCAATTTTCAGTATTCTCGAGATCTCTTTCAGTGCTTCTATCCTCCTTTGTTTGGTAGTGAAATGATGAAGAACCTCTATGCTTAGAGCTGCATCGAAAGCATTGCTTCTGAATGGAAGCCTCAAGTTTTCTCCAAGCAAAACCTCTTGGCATCTTTCACGTGCAAGCGACGCCTGAAGTGAACTTCTTTCAGCTCCAACCGAAAAAACTCCACATTTATCTTGCAAATGTTTTCCATCACCACAACCTATAATGAAAAAAACAAAAACAAAAAATTTCGTAAATACATTTTTGATCACAAATAATACCTTTAAAAAAATTGATCAAAATTATAAGAAGGGTTTTTTTGGATTATCTGGACACAAGCACATTTTGTACATGATAATCTTTTATGTATCCGGTGTTGATTTCTGAAGGAAAAAAAAATCATATTTTATGGGAAGGGGGAGGTGGTATATGTCATGCAAGTATTTTTTTAAGTACGTGGAACACATTTTCTTTTAACAGAAAATGCAAATTTATTAAACTAAAATGACATGATAATAAGGAGTTATCTTCCGTAATCCGTGTAAGGAACATTAAAACAAAAAGTTTTGCTCTTTTTTTTTTCAACATAGATTCTATTCAGATGCCGTAGATATCATAATTTAAGACACATATGTGTCTTCCTATTATCATGGTATAAATGAACTGAGGAAAATTCTGAATAATTATGATATGTCTGAAATTAAGACATTTAGAAATTTAGACATTTAAATGTCTGAATGTCAAATTTACATTATCTGCCGATATTCACTGATACAGCTCTCGGGGGGCGGTCTCTATTAAGAGAGACCAAATCAAAATTTTGTCCAAGACCTCCTTATCATAGTATCAGACCTCTCAATCAGCAAGTTTCCTATGACCGCTATACTTGTCCTGCTACTAGCGCCATCAATCGTCAGTAATAGGAGTATTTACGACACGAAATAACACGAAATTTTTTCACAGCTCCATTTGTTCTATGCATTTGCTTATGAACTATTATCGGTAGCATAGCTGCCAACTTTTACACTTTTTTCCTACCACTAAAGTTTTATAGTAAATTTTATCTTATTAAATTGACAAAATCGTGTGATTACATGACGAAAAAAATTCTATTAAATTTTAGTGGTAAGAATAAAAGCGTAAAAGTTGGCAGCTATGCCGGTAGCAGAGCTGCTAGATTTTTCTATTCTCTTTTTGGATACCAGTTTTTTAGTACAGACAATTTTGTTTTGTTTGATCGGAGAATTCTGGGATTTAAAAGAACAACATTTTCTCTAAAAATATACTGGTGTTCAAAAAGCCGGAGCCTTGGCAACTCTGCGGTAGTATCCACCAGGCGGCGATACTTTCCGGAGAAAGTCAATTAATAAGTTGGCAATTACCGCGGACATTTTCTCCCATAGACTTTCTCCGGATTGTCAAGTCTGATCTATGATAAGGGAGTCTTGATTTTGTCCATCACTAATTCCTTATGGAAATTTTCTGTTTAGATTACTCTTGCATAAGTCGTAGAAACCTTTTTTTCCTTGGAACTGTTGCAGAAATCTACGGCGAAAATAGTTTTTAAAAATTACCGGTGGAACTTCTGATATAACTTAACCTCAATTTTTAAAAGAAAGCATTAAAAATAATTTTTTGCATTAATTTTATTATTTTAATACAGGAATTGTATTCTAAATAATAAAATTTAACATATTTACCATTTAAAAAAAACATAATTTTTTAATATCTTATTTTTACTATTTCGTTTCAGTTATGGAAAAGTGGCGCACCATTTTGAGCGGTTGTCACCACTACATTTTGATAGTAATCTTCGATTTAAAAAACCTCAGAAATTCTGTTCTTGAATAAGACGACGAATACTATTTAAATTTAGTGATGTCAATTGGTTATCTGTTGTGCCCCTGTTCCATCACTGACGTCGTTTACATTGGCCAATGTCGTCAAAATGTTATTAGTATTACAACATTCAGGTATATCAAATGACATTCGTAAAAACAATATAATTTTTCAGACATTTCAACATATCTGTCCACATTCAGCATAACTAACGTACTTTGTGATTTTGAACAAAGTGAACGGAAATTTCTGAAGGACTGCGCATTTGTATAGTTTTCGTAAAGAGCATTTGATGTCTGCCCAGAAATTTGCACAGAAAGAAAATGCCTATATAAAAATTATTTGCAAGAAGCTACAGTTATTTATATAAAAAATGCATTTGAATAATTTTATACAGAAATCTATAGAGATTGCTATAAAAAACTTCTTTAGTAGCATTTCATATTAAAATCTATTAATATTTCAATAGAAACTTTATAAGAAAATCTGTAATTATTACTCTAGAAATTTGTTGCATTTAGAACTTATAACGATGTTAAAATGTAACAATTGTTTGCCTTATAAAAAAGTCGTTTTTTGTACATAATGTTTTGTATAAAAATAAAATCATTTTATGTAATTTTGAAATCGATGCTTGTATAATTTAAAAAATATTTTCGGATTTCCGATTTTATAAAATTTATGTTTGTAATATTGAAAGAAGACAAGTTTAATTTCAGAAGTAGGTCGGTTTAATTATACACTATTGATCTACTCATCTACGTAATAAAAATTTTAATATAAATATGTATACAATAATAATATTAGGCTTTTATGGCTGATTTATGTGCGTGTTAATTGATATATAGTGCACCAATTTAAAAAAAAAAATTACAAATAATTATGCAGACAAAAAATATATATTTAATTTCTTACAAAGCAAAATTCAAAATAATGGGTTTGTTAAATCCTTTCGTTACAGGTTTGTGAAAGTAGAACATGTGATTTTTAAGACAGCAAGCTTTAAAATTTCTTATCAGGAGTATGAGAAAATTAAATGATAATTTTACCATACATTTTTTCCACTAACGGAGAAATCTACTCCTAACAGTTTTTACTACAATATTGAACATATTTTCCCCTTGCTACCTTCCGTTTATGTTTTAATAGTACCGGGGTTTTCCTTCGTCTTCGTCTTGTAACATATCGGGACCTCTTCATGCTCATGAGAAGCTGACACTCGCCACACCTGCAAATCGCAGTTGCTTGGAGTGCGAAAGAGAAATTTCTGCATTGTGGTAAACTAGCTTTCCATTTATCAAGAAAGATTGAATGTGGTATAACATGGTTGCATATAATGCTTTAAAAAAGGGCCATGATTCAGACCTTTGAAATGTCTGAAATTCAGACGCAAAAACCGTCTGAAAAAAATAAGACATTTTAAAACTCTTAAAATTGAACACTCCGTTTAAGACACATAAGCGTCTGAATTTCAGACATTTCAGTTTACAGTGGGGTTTATGCACTCCATATGTAGGCAGAGGAATTTTAAATTGATTCAAATTTGTGCAAATTACTAGTCATTTTCCACAAACAGCCAAAATATGAATTCATTTTTTTCTTTTGAAAAATTTGAAACCCCATACTCATAGACTTTGTGATCCACCAGTAGTTTTTGCAGAGAAGGGGCCAAAACAACTCCTGTTTAACTTCGATTACCTTGTATTTTCTTTTCAAGCTCATGGTATACAACAGGTTTCATATAACATTTATATTTTAAACGCAATAAATAAGAAATTGAGTATTCTAACTTTAAAAAACACTTGCATTTTTAGTCTTTTAAGTTGACCACGATCAATAGCTATATATCTTTTGAAATGGAACTGAAGAAAGTTTTCAAAACAGTCTATATACTTCATGAGAATGAATTGACAGATAATTACACCCGAATTTGTAAAAGAAACCAAATTCGGTGTTTTTGTGAGCATGTGTCTGAGATCACCATAAATAGCATCAATTAAAATCCCACCCCATCACATTTCCTTTTATTGTTTCTCTCTTCATATAAACGTTCAAAAAAGAGTAACCACTAATTTGGAACAAGATCTCCCATTGTTAGTGTGATATTTGTCTTCATAAAAATAAGTTTGACATCTGGAAGTATCATAATTTTAACCACATAATATCATATAACTTTTAAAAGTAATAAGTAAGGTTTTACTTCATTGCCGTGATTATAATTAAAAGAAAAAAAATAGTTTTGACATAATTGTTTTATTAATTCTTCTTGAGGTACTGGGAAGCAATTATTTTCACGTAATTTTAATCCCCAAATGCCAAATTTGTACAGTCAGGATAAAAAAGAATCGGTACGCCTACCTTTATTCGTAGACCGTTTACGATAAAATCACATTAAAAGGATCATTAGACACGGAATATTGTCTTCTTTCAGAAAAATAATGCAATTTTAGAAATAGGGCTCGTCTACATATTAAATATTGCACCATGTTCGATTTTTGAAATAGTAACACTTTTCTTGCCAATAACCTAACTGGAGCAAATCAGGTAAAATTTCACGATAAAATATACATTTTTATTTTCATCTTAATTAACCACACTGATTAAAATAGTAGAAAAATACTTTTTTAAATTAGTGTTAGAAGCATGTGTGATTGCCTATTTCGCCTCCGTATTGTCTGCGCCTGCGTTTTTTGGCTCTTCACTTGAATTCCTTGGATTAAATAAGCCCTGAAAATTATACATTTTATGTATTCTTGTTAGTTTTTCATTTAGTGACAAGAGTTTAAAATTTGAAGATGCTAATGCTAAATTCACATGACAATTTTTAATTTATATCTTCTCTTAAAATCATCTGATTTAAATTTGTTGTTTTCCTTGAGAAACATTGAATGCATCCAAACACATTTTAGTAATATAATTTTTGTTACTAAAACGCATAATTTTAATTATGAAAATTATTAATAAATTCATATTAAAAAAATTATGAATTATAACCTACATAAATTTTTACACCATAAACAAAATGTGCATCGTCTAAAACATGCGTATGTATGTCTACCGTTCATTTTAAACATTAAATTTCATGATTAAAATGAACGGATAAAATATACGATTTCCACGGGTAAGAGATAAGATACTCAATTTTGGAGATACAGCTAAATTTTATTTTTCGCAGGTTTAAAGGGAACATGTTTGGCGACAGGTCAATCCCATATACGAAAATTGTAAATAATAAACCAGAATATTATGTGAAAAATTCTCGTAGATGATTTATTTTCTTCTTCTAAATATTTTATTTACCCCTCTGCATATTTACTAGTATCAATTCTGGTAGTTTTCCCTGTGAGATTATAATTCAATTTTTCTAAATGGATAGCCTTAATAAATGCCTTAATAAATGTTATTTTATGTGGTGGATTTTATAATTACAGGAAGTTTAATACATAGTACTGTAATTTCTCGCGTAAAAGCCGCGGCAAAGTTAAGTCGGTTTCAATACAGATATTTTATTTAAAAAATCAAATCAAATACCATCAAAGTAGAAAAAAGTTATATTTTATCATATAAAATTTCTGGTTAGAAACAGATTTGAGCCGCTGTTTAGACGCTGGAAATTGCGGTATATAAACTATATATTTTTAAGGGCTGCCTTGATCCAAATAACTTTTATATGCTGTGAAAAATTGGTGTTACCATTTTAAAAATTACGCTTGTGCCATTTTTAATATATAGACGACCCCTATTTAAAAAATTCCATGGTTCTTTTCTTTGAGAATAGAGTATTCAGACTCTAATGACACATTTGTTTTGTGATTTTATCGTTAAAAGTCTGCAAATAAAGGCAAGTGATTCTTTATATTATTATAATGTTTGCACCAGAATTATTTGAATAAAATTTTTATTTTATACTGTACGTGACAAAAAGTACGTATTTACTGTTAAATAAAGTTCTTAAATTAGTAAGGCACAACACTTTGCTTGATAATCCTTTGTCATCACAATATTCGAAAGGTAATCTTATATTTATGTAATATTAATGTTTTGTCGTTAAATACGTCAAATTATTCTGCGTAATGATTGTGGTATTGTGGTAGCCAGCGTGTCAGCGGATATTCACCCCTATTAAATTCTGATGACACTTAATAATATCAAAATTCTAGCAACATAATCTTTGCCTTAGAAAGGGTAGAGCAAGGCAAAACTTAGAAAGGACACATCCACCAGATTGCAGTAGGTACGTTATCAAAATCACCAGTAGATTTAGCCATAGCTACCATATTTTGATCATTTGTCACCCCTTTTTTAAAAAGATTTATTGAAACCTTATTTAATCGCAGAAATCTGAGTAAAATAAGTCGATTTTTTTAAATTGTGGTGGAAATTTATCGAGGACAAAGACGGCGAATATAGCGTGCCAGAAAGCCAATTTACGCAACTTTCAGTGTATAGTTTTCTTCGCCTAATTTAATATCACAATTTCTCTTATTTAATAAATAGAGGATAATTTATCCGAAATACATGTGGCAATTGGCTCTTTTGCACGCCGACTGTTGGCCATTCCTACCTACTCGATAATTAGTATGCATAGGTGCCAACCTCTTATTAATATTCCGTAATATGCGGGTTAATTTGAGCCAGTTTAACAACTTTTCAAACAAGAAAAAATATTGGATGAATCTTTATTTATTCCATTTCAGGTTTCTGCATGGAATTTATTTAATTTCATTTCTTAAAAAAATTTCTGGTGCGAAACGTGTTAAACCTGGGTCAAATTAGTCCGCATATTACGGAATATTAATGAGAGGTTGGCACCTATGAGTATGTAATCCATGATGCTATGAATAAAGGGGAATTGACACATTCTCAAACTGATAAAGTTTCCACTGTAAACGGTTCCGAAGGGCCTGATTACCACTGGGCAAACTTCCACCTGTAAATTTGAATAAATATTTTCTCCTAATTTATACGCCTTATTCATGCAAAATTTTGTCTAAAATAACGCAAAACTATCTATTATTTTTTTTTACTGGTGGAAGTTTGCCCTAGCGGAAGTCAATCCCTGCGGTACCGATATATGGTGCTACATGAACAATTATCTTTTCAATGTTAGTAATGTTGTGTGTCACTAGGGAAAACATCCACCAATACATTTGAATAGAAATTGTCAACTTATTTAAATGCCTAATTCATGCAGAATATCTGTCATCAGTAAGGAAAAAAATTATTCCTTTTTACGGGTATAAATCTGCCTCGGTGTTAATCAGGCCCTGATCCGATGTCAACAAACAACAAGCGCTATTTTATGACTACGTCCTCAGTTTCTTCACCTGTAATCGGTAAACGGTACATTGGCTCCTCCTTTTTATTCATAGCTGCATTATATAATCGGGCAATTTGAGACTCAACAGCGAGCGTTCCTCCTTTTACGTTTTGCCAAGTTTACGAGTCCTTTACAAGGCATCTAATTAAATGAGTATGGTTATTTCCAACTGAGTAAACTTTAATCCCTTAAAGGTTTCTTTTTTCATATTGTAAACTCAAAATATAGCGTAAACACCACTTTATCCGAAATAAATATTTACCTTATTAAACATAATATTCTGTAATTAAGTAAAGCGAACATTATAATTAAAAATTAGAGGCATTCAAAAGCTTTGAATAACGAAGCAAACAATTTCTTCTTGTACGTAAGGTTGTACGGTTAAAACTGTTAAATGGTTAATTCAATGGTGTGCAAGCTGCGGCCCGAGGGCTTGAAAACTGCCACTGTTTTCGTACAGAATAATTTGTCGACTGATAAAGTTTCCACTGTAAACGGTTCCGAAGGGCCTCAATACCACTGGGCAAACTTCCACATGTAAATTTGAATAGATATTTTATCCTAATTTATACGCCTTATCCATACAAAATTCTGTCCAAAATAAAACAAAACTATCTATTATTTTTTTTTACTGATGGAAGTTTGCCCTGGCGGAAGTCAAGCCCTGCGGTACCGATATATGGTGCTACATAAACAATTATCTTTTCAATGTTAGTAATGTTGTGTACCACTAGGGAAAACATCCACCAATACATTTAAATAGAAATTATCGACTTATTTAAATGCCTCATTCATGCAGAATATCTGTCATAAGTAAGGAAAAAAATTATTTATTTTTACTGGTAGAAATCTGCCTCGGTGTTAACCCTTCTTTGCATGAGTTTTTCTTTTACAATTGTGTTTTTTTATACATATATTAAATATTAGACACCAGAAATTTTAAGATAGATTTTTAACTTTGTTCAGCAACATAGTTCACGGGAAATTTACTGGATTAATATTTCTATATAAATATAGTGGTGGCGAAGAAGTTGGTTTATTTATTAAAAGTTAAATAAAAAGTGATGGAAATTTACATCACTATGCAATTAAGGGTTAAGATTCATGATTATGCGCAGTTGGAGTGTGGTATGCATGATTTTTAATGGTAACATAGTGTTTTCCCAACAGTTGAATGTTAAATATCGAGCTCCCGGCTATGTCTTCATGTGTACGTTTTGGTGCTAGGCGTAATGTCTTCTGTTAGTATTTGCGGATGTTGTGTTACCAGTGGTGTGCCTGATCAAACTTCATCTTTAATGATACTAGTTCGCTTTAATTGGTCTATCAGGATTTTAATAGTTACTAGGGCGAAGAAGTTGATTTATTTATTAAAAGTTAAATAAACAGTGATGGAAATTTACATCACTATGCAATTAAGGGTTAATCAGGCCCAGGTTATCAATTACAGAAATTCTGTGATTTATAGGACGAATTTTTTTATTCGTAAATATTGGTTGCAAACTGTTTTCAGGCAAACATTATTGAACACGTGCCTCCTATCTTAATCCTTTGAAGTGTAGTAGAATGTTATTTAATTTTATAAATGACTCGTTCTTGTTTTAAAAACACGTTTGCGAATATCGGTTTTAGTTTTTGAGTTATGCCAGAGATTAAAGCATTTTTTTTTAATCTTTTATGAGATAGCAAAATTGGACATAGCACACCTGCGCTCTTAAGCAGAGTCAAGGGGGGCAGGATCACTTTACTACCAGTATTTTTATATACTATATTTGGCCTTATTAAATTCATACCATTTAAAGATTAATTAAGGCCAAACGTAGTATATAATTATACTGGTTGTAAAATGATCATAACCCCCCCCCCCCTTGACGCTACATCACTGCTCTTAAGCATGTCAGGGTCAAAATACAGGGTGATTTTTTTTTTAAGTTGTGAAAGTAAAACCCTGTAACAAAAGAACCACTGATCCAAATGATCTGAAATTTCACCAGTATGCTCCCGAAGCAATGGGAATTTTTTAAGCGTGGTTAAAAAACAAACTTAAAATTAAGACAGACAGATGGCGTTGTAAGTTAACAAAAACAAAGAATATTATCAGTGGGAGGAAAACAATTGACAGTACTTTGAGAAAAAGAAAAACTTATTACGCATATCAAAAACATACAGAATGCAGTAATTGGGAAACGGAACTACGAACACCTTCGCAGAAACAGAACAAAATAAAAATATGGAGTAAAGCATTCGTACGGAACTGCGAAACTAACGCAAGTGATTTTCAGTGTGCTGTCTACCGTTTTCAGCTACGAGTTGGAAACGTGAAACCGATATGTTCAACAACAGAGCAAAGGGTATCCGGCTGGATGCTGTGGATCTGTTGCACAATACGGGCCTTCAGGTCAGCTAAGTTCGCAACATCACCACAATACACAGCATTCTTTTGGTACCCCCACAGTCGGCAATCGCAGGGTGTGCGTGCTTCACGTTTTTATTGCCACTGTGCATGTGTCGGGCACAAGTTCGTCTCCCGACTTTACTGCATATACAGCGCCATCTGTTGGTGCGATTGTAAGTTTTTTTGTTAACCACGCCTAATAAATTCCCATTGCTTTGGTAGCATACTGGTGAAATTTCAGGTCATTTGGATCAGTGGTTCTTTTGTTATGAGGGATTTACTTTCACAACTTAAAAAAAATCACCCTGCATGTCTGTTGCTAAAATGTAATAAAACATAAATGTAGTTAAAATGTAATAAAAAATGTAAAGTAAATAAGCAGAAATTTACTATTTCTAAATTGCGCTATGCAAAAGTTTAAACTTAAAGAATCCTGTTTTTGCTCGTATGTCAGGTATCATACAATGCAAAAGCAGCAGAAATCCATTTTACCACGTTTTTGCAACTATCCTCTATTACAGTTAGTTTTGTTTTATGCATAAATTCAAATTTATATATTTGGTGTCTTTCACATCATTTGACTGCGCTGTTTCAAAATGGCAAGTGACCTTGGCCGATAAAAATCTACCAATAAGAAAAATAAATGCCGAATATGTTCTCAGGCAGGTGTGCAAAAATCTAGGCGCCGATAGACAGATTCCCACCACTAAATTTTTAGTATTCTTCGTCTAATAAGAATACTGATAAAATTTACGCGAAGTACACTAATAAAATTTGACGAAGAATACTAATAAAATTTAGTGGTGGGATTCAGCCCATAGGCGCCTGGATTTTTGCACCCCTGTCTCAGGCATTAATAACAGATGACAAACGAAAGTGTTTTTATTTCTCGAAAAACGTTAGTCAACCCATTACTAGCTAATGCTCTGTCCTGAGCAAAGCCATTAAATAATGAGCCCAGTCAGATAGTGTTAAATTTGTTAGCGACACACTAGCACCAAACCTCTGCTGAGGAAGGAGGACAAAACAGAAGTGGGTCGCAGAGAAACGATACGATTTATTTATATCGATATTTTATACGATTTTTATCGATGTTTTGTTTTTGCACTTCCTTTAAAGGCTTGCTAATTATTGGGATCTTTTACATTAAAGCTAAAACTATAATGAAAAAAAAATGTGGAAATTTACTGGATTAATATTTCTATATAAATATAGTGGTGGCGAAGAAGTTGATTTATTTTTTAAAAGTTAAATAAAAAGTGATGGAAATTTACATCACTGTGCAATTAACCCTTTCCGGCACAGACAAATTATGTTCGTAAAGTGTGAAATTACTGACTGACACCGGAATTTACAAACGACTTTCTTAGAAAATATGAACTCCTTATTTTAAGCTTTAATTTTAGAAGCAAAATTTTATTAAAATATTCTTGGTGCCGAATGCAGCACTCCCAACCGCTAGATGGCGCTATTTTCAACTTGCGAAAAGTTTCCCATTTATCTGACTGGGCTTATTATTTAATGGCTTTGGTCCTGAGTTCTTGGTCTACGTGCTGATACAAAAAGGGCGGCTATTGTAGGAGAAATGTTTTTCAGCGTTAGTACGGTCCCTTCAATTTAAATACCATTATTTTTTTTAAGTTTTCTTCGTCTTGTTTTTCGAAGATAACGATTAAAATAAACTCTTAGAAATTATTGGTTTTAAATTCTACAAATGGAACATACAAATGTTTAAAAAATTAACTGCGACAGCCGCCATTTTTGTGTCAGCGGGAAGGCCTATCATTTAGAAGGCGATAACTAGTGTTACGTGGGTTTAAAAATAAATATTCAGTTCAGTGAAGTAGCGAGAGTAGGGGGTCCAGATGCTCTAAATCCCACTATTTTTTTAAAGCTTTCTTTGCCTTATTAAATCCAAAAACTCTCTGCGATAATCAAGGGGAGGAAAACTTTACAATTTTACTGGTATAAAGATAATTTGGACCCCCCCCCCCCTCTCTGGCTACGCTACTGATCCAGTTACCGCCGATTTAGAATTTAAAAAATTGCCTTATATGATAACAGAATCATTTCGGTTATATAAAGCAAAGTTTAACTTTCAAAATTTGTTGTAGCACACGACTTTTAGCAAAAAATTTAAAAGCACCTATGTTACAGTTTTGGCGGTTAATGGGTTAGTAAGAATTAAAAGAATTATCTAATGTAATATGTATTTTATTTCGTCTGACTTTTTTTCTTAGCGTTTTTATTTATTATAACTGAACAAACCTACTAGTTACCAGAGAAAGTTTTAATTTAGGACGTCAATCTCTAATACATGGGCTCTTGCTTAATTTCAATTACTACTTGAGGACCAAAGTTTCGCGAGCAGCAGAATTAACAGTATTTCTGAATAACAATGTTCGCATTATTTAATGACAGAAATTCTGCGATTAAATAAGGCAACATATATTTTTCGAACATAATGTTGACAAGGCTGTTCTAGTGTGTTATTTGTTTACATCTTTTTGCACCGAAAGTACTTTCAAGTACCGTTAAAGAAAAATTAATATAATATTTATTTAAACCGTCAGTTAATAAAAGTATATTGTAATTTTCATACAAAGAAATTGTTCGATCACATTTCCAAAGCACAGAGAAAGCTAAATATTTTTTAAAGTGGTTATTTGCTGAACCATTTACGTAGGTGTAGCTTTTATCTTATTAAAAATGTTATATGAAAAATTTGCAGCTACAAAAACTTTTCCATTTACATATAGAATCTCACTATATTTATTTACATTGTTTTTACAAGAAACACGAGATATCCATATTAGAATTTATTGTAAGTTAATGTAACTATTCTTGTAAATATTTTACAAAAAGTGCAATAATTACCGATTTATTAAATCAGTTTTAATGAAAAAACTTACAAAATTTTCATATTATTATAGAAATTTTCTAATATATCTCCAGAGATTAAGGAAGATAATTGTTGAGGAGGTGAGGCAATTTTTCATTCATTATTTTGTATATAAAGGGATAAATTAAAAGTGAATGCTTAATTTTCAACAAATAGCATGTTCTTTAACTCAGAAAAATGTTTAATTGAAAAATAAAGATTTTCTTAATTAGTAATGATCATGCGGCTAAAACATTCAATACTGTTTGGATATAAATGAGGAAATATTTTTTTATAGTTTCTACCATTTTAAAATTTTACTGCTATCAAAACTACAATTTCAACATTTTATTCTTATTAACTATATTTTATTCGTTATTAGCTTCTCAGAAAAAAGAAACATTCTCCTGTTTGATTTTCGTTCTCGTGTATTTAAAAATAGAGTAATAACTTTGACTTTTCTTTTCAGCCTACGTGACAGGATTTCTGAGAACAAAATCCTTTTTTAGAATCGAAGTTTAATCTTTTGTTGATATTTCTTGGAAACGCAGATATCAGTACACTGTATTGCGCAAAAAATGTAGTGAAGTAAGTTTCTTTTAAAGCTTCATAAGTAACTGTTTGAAAACTTTTCATGAAATCAATCAGTATTCTGTATTACATGCGTTTTGATTCTAAAATTCAAGATAGCTGAAAAAACTACATTTAAATATAAATGTTTATTTGAATTCAGAGATGTTTTTAGATGGTATTCGTGGGGGTCTCCCATCTCTATCAGCAGAAAGTAAATATGTAATGGATTATACCCATAACTGCCAACGTTTACGCTTTTATGTTACTAAATTTTTATAATAGATATCTTCATCTTATTTAAGGGCAGAATTTTGGCGATTAAATAAGACGAAGATTTTTATTCGAAAAAAAGTTAAGAAGAAAGCATAAAAGTTGGAAGCTACACGGTTTGTCCGAGAAGTAATGTCACTTTCAGCGAGTTTACTGTGAAGCGAATACACGTCGCAGTGCGCTCGGAGCGCTGAGGATAGGTGAAGTGGGGAGGAGTTTACGCAC
This sequence comes from Maratus michaelseni, assembly GCA_963931845.1. NCBI lineage: Eukaryota > Metazoa > Arthropoda > Arachnida > Araneae > Salticidae > Maratus > Maratus michaelseni. The sequence goes on along the minus strand of OZ007586.1, from coordinate 230,088,827 downwards.
GCGTGTTCTCATAGTGGTCTCCGACCATCCGGAGAGTTAGAACAGGCATTTTAGTGAACCTTGTTTTCATCTCCCGAGCAAGCCGCGATGCAGCGCTCGATTGAGCAAAGTGATCCTGTCAAGTTTTGTGTGAAACTCGGCAAGTCCGCAGTGGATCGCGTCCGGTCCGACATCGTGGACTATTGAGAATTTCATCATGACAACACGCTGACCCACACTGTTTTCCTCGTGATCCGCTCCCTGGCAGATTCAAAGCTGCTAACAGTTCCCCACCCAACCTTAAGTCCTGACATGGCTACCGGAATTCTTCTTGTTCTCACTCTTAAAAACTCCCACGAAAGGACATCATTTCGGGACAGTTAACGAAATCGCTTGCACCAAGACTCTAAAGAAAATTCCGGAAAAGGCCTACCATGAAGAATTCGATGCCTAGAAGTCTTGCTGAAAGCGATGTATTGACGCAGGAGGAGCCTATTTTGAAATATTTTAATGTATTGTACCAACAGGATCAATAGTAAATATCATCTAATCGATTCACTGACATTGTTCTCAGACAAATCCTGTATGTATAACCAGTGATTCTTAATAGAAGATTATTAATACTAATTATCTCTTAAATTGTAAATGACAAAAACTTTTTCCGATTACAAAATGTATTCAAATCAAAATGTAAATTTTAGACATGATATTTGTTTTCATAGAGTCGCATATTTATAAATATACGAAATTTAATTTTTCCTATAATTTACATCTAGAAACATGTGGTCGTTCATCTGAGAAGGACTTTAAAAACGGATACTTTTTGTTCGATCAAAACTTACCGAGTAATGATACATTTAATTTCATGCAATTTTGTATTTTCTGGCACTGAAAAAAGAAGAACATGTTTTCTGTATCGGAAAATGCTGAATTTGTCTAAAATTCAAAGTGTCGTAACTCGATAAGCATAGTGCCTGCTACTAGACTTGGGCGCTGATTCAAAATCTAGCTCCTATCATAGGCAGAATTTTCTGACCGTTTGAAATTGAGTACCAGTATTCACAAATTTTACTCTTCGATCTTATTTAACTCCTATTAAATGGAAAGATTACTTTTCGGATATAGCAATGGACAAAATCAAGGGATCATGCGAACGCTGAAAAAATTACTCCTAAAAATCACACTTTTATTTTTTTACTCAGCGCGTAGGCCTACTATTCAGGAGGCTTCGCTAGGTAAATTTGTGCAGTAAAAAATGAGAATATTTTAATGTCCTTCTTATACGCAGAAAAACATTTTTCTAAATATAGGTTATAGGCAAAGTGGGCAGTATAAAAATAAATTTCTTATTTTACTACATATACAATACATTCCCCAAAACTGTATGCACAATTTATTCGCTAATAACTAGCAGATTCTAATTTTTGATTCAAGTTTAACTAACTTAAATTAATGGCTGAAACAGGACAAAGCTTTGTGAAAAGGAAATTTATCGCAAAATGTTACTGGAAATTCTAAAACTTAGCTGAAGATAAGATAGATTTTAAGAGAGAGTTTCAAACAGATAACCCTATACGATTAATAATCACTAGAATTAGAGATTTTAGAGCAAATGGAAGAGTTTTTTTTTTTTTCTTTGAAGAATCGTTTGGGAAGACCGCGGACATCAACATACTCCGCAAATGAAGAGAGAGTGATTTGCGAATCCATTGCTTCACGTTATTAGCAGTGTCTGAACGAGAACCATAGGCGCCGACTTAACGCAGAAAAACTTCCACGAGTGATTTTATAATGTTATTTTTGTTTTAATAAATCACAGTGATTAATTAGGACAAAAGTACTTTTCAAAATTGGCGGTTTAAACCTTTGTGACTCAACAATTCTGATTTTAAAAATATTTATTCTTATGTTAGAATACGTCATTTAACCCGGGAGAAATCGCGCATATCTAGGGTATGAATAGTTTTTACTTTGTCACCAATAAATACAAACAATAATTCTCAACTTATTTAGTCAGTGACAATTGTTACAAATTGTAGGATAAAATACGCTAAAGATTACTTTTCGAAAAGTAGTGGTGATAATTGTAAAATCCGTACGCACTCGTGGTATGTCATACCCCATGCGACTTCTCCCGGGTTAAGCATATAAAAATAATTTTAAAAATGTAGAACTTAAAAATAAAACATTATTGTCTAAAAGGTTTTCTCATCCGGTTTATCTCATCTGTAATAAACAGAAAATTACATACTTCTCATGAATATTGTCAAGTTTCTAATACAAAATTGTAAACTTTATGAACTTAAACTTTGTAAAAAAATCCAATTTTGTTCGTCTCCAGCCTTTTTAATTTGACAAAAATTTCGAAGTTCATTATAGCAATAACTATTTGAAATTATTCAAATTATAAATAAAACTTTGGCATGAAAAATTAATTAAGTATCGCCGTCTGTTGAGAATTCTATGGACAATTTATACTAACTGGTGTGATAGAATATAGCAGCAATGCATAAAATCGCATTGTAAAGCCCACTGTATAACTAACATTGAATGCCTAATGGAGGCCACTCGTCCTGGCGAAGCGAAGCCGTGGAGAGTGTAGCCTCCCCCAGGACACTCATCAGCGCACGGGGATTCGTGTTGGGTGACTTCAGTCGTCAGGAGAGACGGAAAGCACAGCACAGGGGCCTCCAAGGAACACGCGTGTCCCACCAAGAAGAAGTCGCAGAATTTGTAACATTTTTCTCACATTAAACATGGCGAAATATTCCATTAAAAATTTTTAGTAGAACGGTATGCCCTTTAGCCGTCTAATGCCTATGGTAGAATGTATTCTAGAAATTCCAAAGTTTGGACAATCGAAATTCACACCAGAAATAACAACTACTAATTTTCGTTTCTTTTCATTCAAGGAATGCCTGTCATTAAATTAAGCAATGATTTCTATTCCAATTTTCTGATATGATTTCGGAATATCTGAATAAAAAAAATCCATAAATTGGCATCACTGATGGTAGCATATATGATACCAGGGTTATTTTTTTTTAAACTTGGTAATTTTACATTACAATGTAATTACTGTTCAGGTTGAACGCTTTTCTTTAAAAAAAATCGCAGAGGGCTTGCCGGTGATAAACCTAAAATCCTTATTACCAAATATTTTCGTGTTTGCGCCCGACAGAACGACCGCAGCTCCCAGAAAATACAATGTTCATGGTACATACTAGGCCAATAAAGGCTGGCCCTGCCAGGAGAACGTTCTCCATCCCTGCATAACTAACATGTTGACATTTTTTGTGTATGTGGCAGATATACAACGCAGTGATACAAAGGGTTAAGTATGCCTGATTGCCTCTTTCTCGCTTCAGAAGCCAGCGTCCACGACTAAAATTGCCATAAGTTTATATACAGGCTTTAATTTTATAAAACTTTTTTTTTTAAGTTCCAAAAATATTTCATTACATTAATTTAAATTGTGTATACTTTTTTGGGACGCCCTGAATAGTCCGGTGTAGGAGAAATAAGACATTTAAAAGCTGTATTTGATTTGAATATATTTTGTATTTGGAAGTATGTTTCAATAATCTACGGTTTAAGGCAGGGGTGTTCAACTTTTTGGACATAAAACCATTTGTGAGTAACATTTCCTAATACAAATCTTATTGAATAGTAATATTTCTGTCATGCAATAAATCGAATTATTTTATATGGACATAATGGTAGTTCTCTGGCATGCGGGCCACAGGTTGGATAACCCTGATTGAAGGGATATTTGTCATAACCTGTAATTTGAATTATCCAAAATAATTACAATTTTCAGTTTTGAAGATTTTTTTCTAATAATTAATATATTCTAAAATGAATTTTTAATAATTCCGAATAAAATATTCATTAGAGAAAAAACACAACACAGCACGAATTTTTCTTTTGGAAGTGTGTTTTTCTATACTCATATTAAGAGTTAGTTACCACAAATATTAAAGAATACTTTTTCCTCTTACTTGATAGTAGACTGCGGTGAAGACATTAGGCAAATATTTTTATTTAACCCTTTAACGTTCATTGGTTCCCCCACGAAACCACAAAACTTTAATTACAAAACTCAACATTGACAGCAGAATTTTAATAGAAATGTTTTTAATTTATTATATACTAGCTAACCCGCCCGGCGTTGCCCGGGCCCGAGATAATTACAATCTCAGAGAAAGGCGTTAACCCCCTCCCTCCCCATACCCGCAAATATAATGAATAATTTGTTCAAATGAACCACCGTCACCTACATTAACGCGATCATTAAAAAAAAGAATTACATTTTTCTCATCATTAGAACATAACGAAGACACTACGCTAAAATAGCCGGCAGATAACACCCCTTCCCGACCTCAATTTCAAATCTATATCTTAATTAGTTACCTAAATTTTTGTTCATTAGTAAAAATTGGCAATTATTTCCTTTCATTTTCGCAAACTAAATGGAGGGTTCGGCCCGAGAAACAGATCTCTTTGTAGTTCAGTGTTTAATGAAAGCAGATCCCTGTCTGAAACTTTCTCGGATCGTTTTCACTGGCGCCGGCAGATTTTTGGCAGTTTTTTGCATAAATAAAAAAAAAATACCAACCGAATTTTTCAAAAATCTCATAGTCAGATACAGAATATTTTTTTTACATACGCTCAGAAATTTTCAAATTGATATCTCAATTAGTTTTCTTAAAATTCGCTAATTAGTAAAATAATTTTGAATTTGTTGATTTCCGCTCGCAAATCCAACGCGCCAGTTCGTTTCTTTCGCCATTTTGATTTAAAAGATGACATTTTAGAAGCGATGGTTAATGAGAATCTAATTAATATCTAGGCTAATTATCAAAATATTAAAATTCTGAGGCTCAGGTGCACATGGCCAGACCTTGGACTATCAACACGTAAATTTCCAGACTTCTAGGTGGGCTAGATTTTGCTAGCCATCGCCAACAGACACACACACAGACACACACACGGACACACACATAGAGCGAAACTTTCTTTTATTAATATAGATATAAAATATTAATATTAATAAATTTGCAATAGAAAGTTTCATGAATTCTCGCTAAACTATCCGCAGCTCAAGCAAGAACTTAAGAATTGCCAATTTGTAGTGACAAAATTGCCTGTTAGAAGTGTTCTAATTTTTTATTTAATGTTTTTAAAAAAAAATCTTACTATCCAAATTTTTATGAGTATTAAAAAAAATGTTTCCTAAGCATGGGTATAATTTTTGTGTGAAAATATTAATATTTAGCTGAGGAAAAAAAACAGTAATTCATGAAACACTCGACTTTCATCCAAAGATTTCTAACGAAAAACGTCCCTCTAAAATGTTTCAAATAGATGGTGATGGCGCTCGAGTAGGACAGTTGTATCAGTTCTTCTGCGTTAATGACACTTTCAGTTTCGCGTCGGCAGATGGCGCTACGTGTGCACGGTTGTATGTTTGTAACGGCAGAGCCGTGCGACCACTACTTCCTTAGAAATCCTTATTTTTGCATCGCTACTCTGGTTTATTTAATTACTTCTGTGAAGAATCGATGCAACCAACCAGTGAACCAACCAACCCAAGAGAATAAAAGCGTATTTTTAATGAGAGTGCTTTGTGCATTTTAATTAATATTTCAGAAAGTAATTAAAATATTAAAATTCTGAAGTAATGCTGCACCAGGAGAGGGTTTGGACTACCTAAATCTAAATTTCCAGCCTTCTAGGTGGGCTAAATTTTCCTAGCCATCGCCAACAGACACACACACAGAGCGAAACTTTCTTTTATTAGTATAGATGTGAAATATAGCTTTTTTCTTACATAAAAATAAATTTGTTCGTAATTTCCGGTGTCAATCATTTATTTCAACATCTTAGCAATTTAAATGCTTTATCCGTTAAAGGGTTGAATATATACCGGTATCTTGGAACTGAGTTTTTTTTTTATTTAAATAAAGGCAGGCCTCTCTCTCACTGCGTTTTTTTAATACATATTTTTTTCTAAAAAAATCTTCTTTTTTTGCAGTTTACTTACAATTTTTGCCGACTTCTACATGGAACGTATTTTTTATGCAAATTTTGTAAACATATAGCACTGAAAAATTTCTTCACAAATACTGATATTCAAAAAACGGACCAGTGGGGCCTGAAAAAGTTATATTTTATTTGATTCATATATGCATGACTACACCAATGTTGCCAGTCCAATATTTGTTTTTATTCAAATTGCTTGATTGCTATCACGTTTTTGAAATTGCTTTATCGCCTTATATTTTGCTATTATTTGATTGATATATGCATCACTACACCAATGTTGCCAGTCCGATATTTCTTTTTATTCAAATTGCTTGATTGCTATCACGTTTTTGAAATTGCTTTATCGCTTTATATTTTGCTATTATTTAATTGGTATATACATTACTACGCCACTGTCGCCAGTCCGCTATTATTTTTATTCAGATTTCTTGACTGCTTTTTGAAATAGTTTTGTCGCCTTATTTATGATTATTTAATCACCTTATTATTTATTACTCGTCTTATTTTTGACTTATTTAATCTGTCGTTAAATAAAGAGAAAAGTTTTATTTGAAAAACCTGGCAGCAACCATGCAAACTGAATTTGAAAAATAAAGCAATCCGGCAACGCTTCACTTTGCAGTGTAAATTTATAAATCTATTAACCTATTTGTTTTTAAATCTCTAAAATAAGTAAAAGAAATAAATTAAAACAAACATTCTAAATCGTTATAAGAAATCGGAAATTATTACAACAAAATCCATTTTTTAAAGCTAATTCTATTTTACTTTAATATTATATATTTTTTAATTACATTTTGAAATGCCGATCAGAAAATAAAATAATCCATAATAATTCATACCTTCACCAGTAATTTCAAAAAGTTCTTTGTTTTATTTAATCTCTTTGCTTCTGCGATTTAATAAAGGGAACAATTCTTTTCGATATTACTGGTGAAAGAAAATGGTATCAGTTAAAACCTATGGATAATTTGATTTAGTTAAACGGAAAATGACATTTGCAATATTCTGAGAGTTTTCCAATACGTAATTTGGCATGTATTGCCTAAAAAATATACATAATGTAATTTTCGTTGATTATTTATATCAATTTGTATGTATAAAGAGACGATTCATAACGAAAAACACATTTACAATAAAATGAAAATAAATGCCTAACTTACCGATATCTGCCACTAAACTTCCTGGTTCCAATTCATCCAAAAATTGTCTGACGGTATCTTGCATAGGATCTTTTGCTTGAGCAAGCTCTTTTCCAATACTTTCATACACTTGGTGAACATAGTCTTCTTCTAGTGCAACGCACCTGGAATATTTCTCTTTGCGAGAAATATCGGCAGCACTCATGACTCTTTCTCTATTGTTTTCTATAAATGTAGACGTCGTAAGATAAAAGAGTACACATGAAACATGATTTTGCACTTCCACATTCTTAATGCATTATCTGCAGTATAAGAAAGAGTACCTAGAAAAAAAACATGAAAAATAATTTCCCTATCTCCTAAATATAAAAAAAATTGAAGTATTATTTCTTATAAAATAACTGCATATAGAAAGCTTCAAATTATTAAATACGTTTTTTAATAAGTATAAAATACAGGATTCGTAAGCGTGCTTATTTTTGAATACCTCTATTTTGGAAAATTAGATTTTGCATTATTTAATCGCAGAATCTAGCTATTAAAGAAGCAAGGTGCATACGCTCCTTGGAATTTCCAAGGAGTATGACACCACTATTTCTGATAAGAAAATTTCTATTTTTTATTTTAAAAACAGAAATTATAGTTATCGCGTTTAATTGCCGGATTTTTTTTATTTTTCTGCAGTTCAGTAAGGCAAAATAATTTACTAAAAAATTGTAGAAAAATTTACGCATCCTATATAAGGCGAAGTTTTTATTTTTTGTTATAGTGGTATTCAAAAGCATGCACCCGTATGAAGCTTGCTATACATAAATATGTCATGTAAATCTGATATTAATGCACAAAATAATTTCAACTATTCTAAGATTTTCAGATATTATTTTGAAAATCCTGCAGGTAAAACTTGCATATTTTGCTAATTAAAAAACATATAAAAAATAAATACTAGTGAAATAAAAATTTCTTGAGTTATTTCTTACTGATGTAAAATTACGTCTTTTGAGCTTCTTTTTAAACGACTTCATTCATTTAAAAATGGAAATTAATACAAATACAACTAACTGGTTAATGGTTAAGCTAAATATTTTCGAAAGAGTGTTGATGAAACATAGAATTTTCTGATTTCACGATATCAAAAAAAATTTTTTTTTCAAGGTTACATTTTCATTTTAGTATTACGTTCTTTATTCTTTATCTGATAAATAAAAAAATTATTTATGATGCAAAAATGTACAATATTGCGTTTTGGTTGAGCTAAACGAGTGGAACTCTTATATGTCCACTCCAGTAGTTTCATTGTGACACTTGTTCGCCTAAATTGTTCGATGCTGATCATCAAGTTCAGCACAGTCATAGATGTCATGGCTGTCATGGTTTGTGTAAATCATATCTAACACAAATCGTGTCCTTGAGGGATAATTATAGATCATAAGTGGCTAAAATGGCTGAGAAGGTCATGTAGCAGCACCCCCAAAATTTCAGCTATTAGCTGTCTTTGCGTAATAGTATTTAATTGCTCTGTGAAGATACAAGTTAGCAAGTAAAGTTTCATTATTGGTATGACAATCGTTGATCGTTAAACAAAAGACCCTATCTTGACAAATAATTATAAAACATATTACACTACTTCAAATTTTAACAACGCTTTTTCACCATTCTCAAAAAATAGCGTCGTATGTTTGTAAAAAAATGGTCTAAAACATATATATTTTTTTAAATGTTGCAAAAATATTAAATATTAATCTGGATTGTCTTTTTTTTCTATTCTTCCAGTTTGAGTTACTATTTCTTTTTATCAAAAAAAAAATGAAAGTGAGAAAAAGAGTTTAATTCACAACACCTCATTTCCTAGATCAGTGGTACACTACGGGACCCACGACAGTACCACTTTTTATAACGGAAATCTTCACATTAATTGAACGTAGAGATTTTTGTCATTAAATAAGGAAAAAATCACTTTTCATAAATAGTGGTGTGGAAACAGATTTCGAAAACGAAGCGTGCACCACTGGCTTAGATGCTTAGCATTTATGTCGAGACTAAGGAAATCAAATATTTCAAAATTCACTCACTGAGTTTTATTTTGTGCCGACCCCACAGGCAGGGCCAGATTACCGGCGGTGAAAACTGACACGAGTAAAACTGAATAGAAATTTTTGTTTTATTTATAACAGAAATTCAGTAAGAATAAGTGGTTTAAATAAGGTAAAAATTTCTATTGAAATTTACTGTAGGAAATTTGTGGAAATCAGGTCCTGCCCACAGGCGTTGCCCTAGTCGCATTGTATACGGTGTGCACACTTAATTCCTGTCCACTCCGATTACGTTCAGAAAGGTCTAATTTGTAGTCATGCTTAGGTACGCGAAGAAAAGATTTTACTAATTTACAAATAAATTGGTTTGTAAATTCTGGTGCCGTTCAATCATTTTAGCATTTTGTGAATAGAAGTATTTTGCACCTGAAAGGGTTAAAGGAAATAAATAAACCCGACTTCAGATACTAACCAGTAAAACACGCCTAATAATGAAAAAATCTAAGTAAGCAGCAATCGAAAGAGCATAGTGAAATGTTTTTTTATATATATAAATAATTTGCCCTCGTCTGCCCGTTATGCTGATTTATTTATTTAATTTATGGTGAAAAGGCGTGGCTCTTATTCAGAAATTTTAATAATCAGATTAATATAAAATACAAAACATATTTAGATATAGTAATACAACAGTGAAAGAACCCTGCAAAAACAAATGCTATTGAAAAATATGGTACTCAACCAAAAAATGATTGAATCATAAACAATCGTGGCACCAAGAAAATTCCATGAACTTAAATCTAGTGTAATGATTACAATGGTCAACCTCTTGCGAAAAACAAAATTGCAAGTGCGTTTCAAATGGAAATGGCCTAGTTTGCACTAACCGAGACTTGGACCAAGCATAGCGAATTATGCGAAGTATTGCGGTGTAATAAACTGGAAATGGACAAGTGACCTGGAGTTTGATGATGATGTTACGTCAAAAAATATCTACTACTCCTTCCATTCTATTAACCCTTTCGGGAGCGGTGGATTTTACACAAATTTTATTCGGTTGGCACCACTTTTTTTTTTAAAAAAGCTAACTTTACTGAAACTATCACAAAGATGCTCTAATTAGAGAAAGCAAATATTACTTTTATTTTTTACTGGTGCCTAAAACAAATTCTGCATGCTCTTTTCGAGGTTGCATATATGCACCCATGGTCCCGAATGGGTTAAATAAACATGTTAACAACTTTTAAAACTTTATATCTCGGTAATGGAGAGACGAGGGCAATGATTTATGCATCAAAAAGCACATTACACTATGCTCTTTCGATTGCTGCTTATTCAGAATTTTTTCATTATTACACAAACGGCGTGGTTCCCTGTAAGATCAGAGCTGCCAAATTTACTCTTTTCCAGTATCACTAAAATTTTATTGAACTTTTTGCCTATTTAATCTCTGATTACGGCGAATATACAAGTCAAAAATTACTATTAAATTTTAGTGTTAAGGAAAAAAGGAGTAAATGTTCGCAACTGTGCTAAGATTTTAAAAAATATTTAATTTAACGTGTTTAGGCTACTTTTTTTAATTCAGATTTCTTGATTGTCACCACTTTTTTGGAGTAGAAATATTCCCTTTTTTTAATGATAGATTAAATAAAGCGAGAATAAAGCCAATTATACTATTATAAAAAAGTGGTGGGAATCGAACAATCTGAATTTTAAAAAAAAGTAGTCTAATGCACCACAGTATGTAGAAAAAAAATGTTTAAAAATTCAAATAAAAAAAGGGAATCAAAATATTTTCTTAACAAACATGCATTATTTAGCACAGGTTTAAAATAAATAATTAGAAATCATTTAAATATTAGGAGGAGAACGCGCCTTCAATAACATTTAACTTCCATGAAAAAAACATTACGAGTGAATGTAGTAAGATCATGATAAAATATGACTGCGACATAAATATAATTTTAAAGCAGAGTTGCCAAGTCTCCGGCTTTTTGGACACCAGTATTTTAGTACCGAAAATTTTTTTTATGTAATCGGAACATTCTGCGATTTAAAAGAACAACATTTTCTCTAAAATAATACTGGTTTGCAAAAAGCCGGAGACATGGCAAGTCTGTTAAAGATATACATTTATCTTTCTCTGCGTCGTAATTATTTTATAAATTTGGGTTATTCTTACCTATTTTTTAATGTATATCATTTAATTTACTCTACGTAAGATCGGTGTTTCTCAATTTTATTTTACTTTAAGTAGCATATAATTATTCTTTCACTGTCACATTCTTTTATATTTTATTGGAGACAAATATTAACATATGTTCTTGCTGGACTTTTGCCAACTCTTCCGCACTCTTCCTAAATTTTATTCGTTAAAAGGGCACACGAAACATTCAGTAAAATATTCCAAATGACAATTAAAGTAAGTCTAGTAGTATTCAAAATATTAATCATTTATATACTGGATTTTTTTTTTTTTTGACGAAAGCATTCATGAATGCCAGATTGTTCTGGCATTTGTTCAAATTTCGTAAAATAAAGAAATTCCCGGATATTTGGAAACGTCTACAAAACTACTGGATACATTTCATTGAATGGAAAAGTTCATTTAGAATTTGATGGAAAGGAACGTTATTGTTCAAGTGAATTTTACATGCATGTTTTGAGACTTAAGGGAACCAGAAAGGTTTGAAATGACGAAAAAAATTATTATATATATATATATATATATATATATAATATTTGGATCTTTAAGTTGGACAGTTAGTCCGATAGGAAAATTTCTAAAAATATGATCATACAAGCAAATAAACATTGAACCGCGCAGATCAGCAATACTTGCGAAGGGTAATGGTTAGAACTCAATTATCTCGAAACACTATTTTTGAGCGGTTTTAACACGTTAACTACTGAACAAGTTTACAGATTTACATGTTTTTGTTTTTGTTTTTAATAAAATAAATTAAATTCTCTACGAACTATATTGGAAAAACCAACACTTTTTTTAAGTTATAAAAAAAATATGATCCATTTTTATAAATATTGAACTTTTATTACACACACACATATATATATATATATATATATATATATATATATATATATATATATATATATTATTTTAAGAGATAACTTTAAACGTAGTATAAATAAGAAAAGACGAGTTAAAAAATATGAAACATGTACTTCAAAACACTGGCAAAATTGGTTTTGCAAGATTAATTTAGTCGTACAATATTAAACCTATTTTTTATTTTTTTTACGATTTAATAGATAATTTTTATGCCTATAAAATATAAATAAATAATAATTTAAAATTGCGTAATAATTTAAATTAATTACGGGCTTCCTAATACAAGATCAAACTTCAGCCAATTTTCGTCAATTCAAACCTTTCTGCCCCCTTTAATAATAACCCTTATATAAATTATGAAAACAAGTAATCATAGCTTCCAACTATACCGCTTTCTTTCACGATTATTTCGGGATAGTATTCTTCGCCTTATTCAATCATAAAATTATTGAATATTACTATTCAGAAATAATGGTAACAAAAATGTAGTATAGCTGGCAGCAAAGCTAACTAAAGTGCAGACGCTGCCACATTAAGACCAGTGCTAGATTGCAGAGTCAAAACTCAGTAGTGTTTGGAGTACAACTATCACGAGTTTGAGGTGGAAACCGTATAGGGTAAACCTGCCTATTACAGGGCTGCCATTGGCAACTATTTTTTAATTCTATTTCGCACCACTTTCTCAAAACAAAATCCTTTCCCATACACTTTGACAACATGTGCCAGAAAAATATTCTACAAAATTTATGTTTTTTAAATAGTTGTACAAATAGAATGCAAAAATAGTCGCCAGTGGCAGCCCTGCTATTAATAGAGTAGAATTTCGGCATGACCTTATACTTACTGAACATTTTCACAAAACAAATGTCACATGAAGCCACAGTCTAAGTACTTTTTTTTCAAGATTTATCCAAGATTCTTTCCAAATTTAATCGCAGAAACATATTTTTAATGATTAATAAAATTTACGTATTTTAAAATACTGGTACTGAAAATGGATAACACATACCCACTGTATTAGGTTAGTTCAAAAGTACTGTCGTTTTTTAATACCTAATTTTAATACATTTAATACCGGTAAATTTTTAATACCTGATAATTTTATTATACCTACTGGCTTTGAATTGATAAGTAATATTATCAAATTTTAAAATACGAGAGAAATTTTACACCAACCTAATAGTTTATCACAGGAGTAGCCTGTTTAATTTTTTTGTAATTCTTCGTGCAAAAGTTTTCAATTTGAATGCTAACACTTATTTTGTACCCATCTTTCTATGAGTAAGCTACTAATTTTAACATATTGTTGACCTTGCTCGTATTAAGAAACCAAATGTCATTGACAAAGAGCATGATCAGCGCTGTTCATTTAGCGGATTTTTTATTTTATTTATACAGTTACCAGAATTTCCTACGACTAATATTCGTCATATTTAATGACAGAATAAATAATCGGAAATTCTGGTAGATATTTGAATAAAAATAATCCACTAAATTGATAACACTGGGCATGTTCTGAATTCTTAGACCCATCTATGTAGTTTTTCTTTGATAATTATTTTTATCAGAGAATATAAATATTTATATCAAATATTTTGGATACAATTTTTTAGACTAAAAAATGTCTAAATTATTTTTGTCTAAATATTTGTCTAAATATAAATGTCTAAATATTTTTAAAGATATTTACCATTGCTTAAACTTGAAAATCCACCATAGATCTCTGAATACTAGGCCGACGCAGAGCTCCCACTGGACCGTTTTTTGAATACCAGTATATTTAAAGAAAACAAAAATTCGTTGAAGTTTTTCGCAATATTTGCAAACAATAACAACTTTCTAGGTTCGTTTCTACAAAATTTTCAAGAGAAATCTAAAAAGAAGATTTTTCGATAAAAACAAAAGTGGCGTTCAAAATACAGACCGAGTGGGAGTTCTAGTTACGCTATAGCATACAAATGGTGGCTGTCGTAAGTGGATTTTTTTTTTTTTTTTTTTTTTTTTTTTTTGCAGCATTTGTACGATCCCTAGAATTTTAATAAGAGTTATTTTCTAAAATTTTACTTCACCTTAATAAAAGGTTCCTACAGTTTTAGAGTAAATACCAGTCTTTTTAAAAAACTTGTATTTTTTAATAGCGCGATTGTAAAAGGTGAGTTTTTCTCTAGATAAATATTGGTGTTTAACAGGCCTAAAGTCAAGGAAATTCCCGGACCTCTAGAAAACCTGTAATAGCAGAAAAATAAGAAAAAGAATACTTTTAGAAAATACTGGTGCAGAAATTTAAGGAACCATACAAGCGCTGACAGAAATACACTTTCGATAGGCGCCACCGCGTAGGCATAGTATTAGACTGGCTGTGAATCTGTTCTATCAACCAATAAACCAAACATTTTCTTAAATAGGCATGGCTTCTACTGTTTCAAAACCCAGGATTCATATAAATTGCCGGTCAAGAAAGAGTTTAAAAACATGACAAGCAAAACAATTTTCTAAGCTTTACAAATATCTAGTTTATTTTATCAGATATAGATTAATACTTATAACGTAATGTAAAACCAACGATATTCAACATATCAATAACTTTTAATTGGGAGTTTTTATTTTTCATGAAGGCATCCATGAATGCATAGGTGACAATTGTTACGGATTTTTAAAACTATTTTAATTTTCAAAGAGACTTCACCTTATTTTATTTCCAATTTCTACGATTAAATACGACAAATATAATTATCAAGATTTGGTGGTATCCAAAATCAGTAACTCTTGACACCTGTGTAGAATACCTGAATGTTCTGGCAAGAGTTCAAACTTTTTTTAAATAAAGCACTTCTCGAATATTTTGAAAAGTTTAAAAAACAACTGAATACATTTCATTGAATGGAAAAGTACAGTCAAGTATTAAAAAAATCGATACACCTGTCTTTATTCGCAGACCGTTTAAGATAAAATCACACCAAAGGTAGCATTAAACTCAGAATATTCTCTTCTCTCAGAAGTCGAATAAAGTTTTTGAAATGGAGTTTTCAACATATTAACAGTTTGTTGACCGGCCATGAGTAAAACTGTATTTTAAAAGCAATGTCATTTACTAAAGGAGTGTCCTAAATACTTAGTTCCTCCTATATAATTTTTACGGCATAAAATCTTTATCAAATGAATGTGCATATATACGCAACATTTGGGAATACATTGTTAGACTGTAAGAAAATTTATATGAAATTCGCGTACTGTAAAATATTTACAGATGTATAAGTTTGAAAATATTAGCTATAAAAAGGGTGTTCCAAAAACTTTTAAAATAAAGCGGGACTTACATTGAGTCAAAACAGAAATTTCATATACCGTAATTTCCGGCGTATAAGCCGCAGCTCAAAGATTCGTTTTTCGACCCAGAAATTTTATTCAATAATTGTAGTTAAATATTTACAGCGATCTTTTAAGTTACATTTTATAAAATAATATTTCTGGATCGAAAAACGACTCTTTGAGCTGCGGCTTATACGCCGGAAATTACGGTAAATTGCCGGTCAACAATGTGTTAAAAATACACCAACTGTGATTTTTTTAATGGTAACCCCCACTTTAGACACTTTATTTGAGTTCTTTGTATCAAATCAGTCCTACAAATAATTAGTTTATGTATTTTTGTTAAATTTATTTATATTTTCCCAAAAAACCATCCGATTTAAAATTTTTGTTTACAATTAAAGGACCCAAAGATATTGTAGACTTAGAAAAACTAAAAGCATAATTTGAATTATTTAATTATTAATAAACTCATATTTAAAAAATATGTCATGAAATACATCAATTTTTACATAAACAGAATGGGCATCGCCAAAAACATTATTTTTCGAGATATAGCAAAGTTTAACTTTTCGAAGGTCTAAAAAGGTCATATTCTGCTATTGTTAAACCATTTATAAGAGAACCAAAAACAGCAACCAGAAAATTTCTGTGAATTTTTTTTAACCCTCCTAGTACCATAGTGGTCACTACCAAAGCCATTAAATAATAAGTCCAGTCAGATAGTGTTAAATTTGTTAGCGACACACTAGCGCCAAACCTCTGCTGCGGAAGGAGGACAAAACAGAAGTGGGTCACAGAGAAACGATACGATTTATTTATATTGATATTTTATACGATTTTTATCGATGTTTTGTTTTTGCACTTCCTTTAAAAGCTTGCTAATTATTGGGATCGTTTACATTAAAGCTAAAACTATAACGAAAAAAAAATGTGGAATTTACTGGATTAATATTTCTATATAAATATAGTGGTGGCGAAGAAGTTGATTTATTTATTAAAAGTTAAATAAAAAGTGATGGAAATTTACCTCACTATGCAATTAACCCTTTCCGGCACAGACAAATTATGTTCGTAAAATGTGAAATTACTGACTGACACCGGAATTTACAAACGACTTTCTTAGAAAATATGAACTCCTTATTTTAAGCTTTAATTTTAGAAGCAAAATTTTATTAAAATATTCTTGGTGCCGAATGCAGCACTCCCAACCGCTAGATGGCGCTATTTTCAACTTGCGAAAAGTTTCCCATTTATCTGGCTGGGCTTATTATTTAATGGCTTTGGTCACTACAGATCCCATTTATTTTTGTTAAGGAATTTTTCACATTTTGAACCAGTAAAATATCGTAACGTAATAAATTAACGTAAAAAATTAAACGTAATAAATGAAATCAATCAAGACACTTCGGATAAAATTTAATCATAAAATTAATTTTATTAATTTCTGGTTCAAATCACCCAGTAGTAGGAGCTATAATAAAAAATTAAAACTTCGTACTAGAAAGGTTAAATGAAATTTTTGAGACACGAGAGTCTTTATGTTTATTTTATACATCGATTGCCTTTAAAATTATACTGGTGCAAATTTGCAAGATTTTCCTTTTAGATATTTATTCAGATTAACGAAATTTGTGAACTTGCCTTTAATTTATTTTATATTATAGTTGTAAGAAGATTTAATGTATAGTATATAAATTACACTCTTTTTCGGGCAGCCATGATCCAAGGAACTCAAATATGCTTTCAAAAGTTGTTGTTATACTTATTTTTTAAAAAACCGTAGACGACCCCTGTTTTAAAATTTGCAATATGTCGTGTCTATTTGCACATTTGTTTTAATTGTATTTCAAACGGTCTGCGAATAAATACAGGTGTATCTTTATATATATATATATATATATATATATATATATATATATATATATATATATATATATATATATATACTGACTGTGCATTTAAAATCCTGCATTTTTAAAATATCTTTCTTGTTAACCCTTTTAGGGGCAAAGTACTTATGTTTCTAAAATGTTGAAATCATTGAGTCACACCGTGACTTAATAACATATTTATTTCGAAATAAGTAAAAGCTTTTCTTTACGTATATTATAAAATCAAAATTTGATTCCAAAATTCAGGTGTCACTGTGGTGTTTGGGAATTAAAATTAAATGGGATATATTTATCCCCTCGTTTTTCAAGGGGTTGAAGAGAAATTTACATGCATTCTTTTGAGACTAATTATAATGCTGATATAAATTCGAAAAACATGTAAGTTGCAAAATGTAATTTAATATGAAGAAAAATTTAAAAATATTATAAATTTAAAAATATATATAATATTTTAAATTAAATTAATACAGATTAGAAATTTTAAATTAAAATAAGTTTGGCGATATAAAAAATATTAATAAATTCTTTTTCGCAATTTTCATTTTCGATGAAACATTCAAGAATACCAGAGTGCTCTCACAAATGTTAAGTCAAATAAATTTCTTAAATATTTCAAAGGTCAACTAAAATATTGCTGGTTCTATTTCAGTGAATAGAAAAGTAGATTTCGATTTTCGGTTTTCTTGAAGGAAACTTTGTTTTTAAACTGATATTTATATGTATGAAAGTATATGTATGAATTTAGAGAATGAATGATAATCATGATATAATGATAATCTCGCACATGGCCTGATTACAGGGCCTGATTAGCAATGGGGCACACTTCCACCAGTAAAAAAGAATAAAAAAATTTCTATTATTCATGGCAGTGATTTTGAATAAATAGGACGTTTTAAGAAGACAAAAATTTCTATTAAATGTTACTGGTGGAAGTGTTCCCCGTTGGTGAAGAGGCTCTGGCTACTTATCACAGATTCGGTTAAGCGTCGTCGTGAAATATTGGACAGACAGCCCGAGATAGATTTTCACTAGTACAAAGGACTAGAATGTTCACTGAAACATGGCTGTCAACCTTCCGCTTTTTCTCATGTTTAAAAGATGTATGGAACCAAAAAAATTCTATAATAATATAATTTAATAACGCATTTTGATTATATGTGGTACTTTATATTTAATTTATTAATTAAATTTTCAGGTTTAGAGTATTTTTTTAATTTATAAAAATGAATGTTGGCAGGTATGCCTAGGATATGGTCTTAAACATCTGAACCGTGTATTTAACTCGAGAACACTCACGCAGGATGCGTATGGATTTTGTATTAGTCATCACTTTAGAAAAAAAGGTGGCTTCTTATAATTTCAGAAAGTTAGTTTTGTTTATTTTATCGCAGAATTCGTAACAATTGTCAGCAACGATTATTATTTGGAAGTATTTGTATTAAAATAGAAACCGTAGGTACGCCTGCGTATGCGCGATTTTTCCTGGATTAATATCAAATATTTGTGTATGATTCGTCGCCATATATTGGAGATAGGACGAGTTTTTTACAAGTGCAATGATGTTAAATACTCAGTGAGGGAATGCCTTCTGACTACTTGCCCTACACGCTGGTACAAAAATGGCGGCTATCGTTGACGAGTTTTTTTAGCCTTGGTATGGTCCCTAGAATTTGAACACTAGTATTTTCTAAAAGCTTTTATCCCCTTTTTTAAATTGCAAAACAATTGTAAATGACACTTTTAGAAATTATTGGTCATCAAATACAAGGGTTCGTTCAAACGCTAATGCAAATCCACCTACAACAGCAGTCATTTTTGTGTCAACGTGTAGGACGAGTATTCAGTAGTCTGTGGAAAACATACACCAGGGGATTACAAACGGGGTATTTGTTTCCATTTTTTTTCGAATACTTCTCTTTACGTTATTATTCTGTGAATAAATAACGGGATACTATTTGAAAATAGTAGCAAAAATTCACCCGTCAGTTTCTGCGATTAAATAGTCAAGGGTAGCGGTCAGCCGCACACTGATGAAAATTCCTAAAGATTGGCTAAAAACTAAAAAGAAAAGTTGCATTCTTTCAATGTACAAATTTGCATAATTCCAAATTAATCTTATTAAGAAACATTTAGATCATCTTTAGGGCGTCGAGAAAAAATATGTAACATTTTATTTTATTTCTTTAAAGTTGAATATTTAAAAAAAAATAACTTTTCTTTTACAGTTTTAAAATCATGCGCTAAAATTTTACAATGTTAAGAGTTCTCACTTTGTTGTGTTTGCGTGTGTTTCGAAATGGATTCTGATTCAGGAAGTCTGCATTTGTAGATTTGATTGTAAGTTTTTAAAAATCGTCATAGGATGAGTATATTTTCTTTGTCAATACATATATATCTCAACAAAATTTCGAATTTCGCCTTATTGCGTAAAAATAACGAATGTGTCAAAAATTTTTGATCCGAAATTTCGTCAAGAATTCCACTCAACCACCGTCCGCTTGTTGGATACCACTGCTACGCACAATGTGGAAATTCAACACTCGCCACCTACCGATTAGCATAGAAGCAGCGTTTAACAAATGGAGCTATGAATAAAGAGAAGGAGATATTCTAGTGTAGTTTCTGCCAGTTGCTAGTGAAGTAACTGAGGATGTTGTCACAAGATTACGGCTGTTGTCAGTAACGTAGCCAGGGTGGGGGGGGGGGTCCAGATGCTCTGAATACCACTAATATTGTAAAGTTTTCTTTGCCTTATCTAATCGGAGAACTTTCTGCGATAATCAAGGAGATGAAAACTTTACAATATTACTGGTATCTAGAGCATTTGGACCTCCTACCTGGCTACGCATTAGTTTACATCGGCTTAACAGAGCCTGATTACGCCGAGGTTAACTTCCACTAGTATATTTACCATGTACCAGTACATTTAGAACATGAATAAATTATTTTAATTAAAGTGAACAATTACATTCAAATTTACAGGTGGAAGTTTACTTCGGGGGTAATCTGCCCAAGCCGAACCGGTCACAGTTGTAGATTCACCATTTTCACGACATGTCAGTTCCTCTTTATTCATAGTTCCATGGTTTAAGCATTACTCCACAGAGTCGTAGATTAAGGGTGTCAAACTGTGACCGGGAGACATCAGTACTTTTGACACTTTGCCGTACGCATGTCTTGCAAAAGTACTTCTATTCATAAAATATTGAAATGATTGATTGACACCAGAATTTAGAATCAAATTTATTCGAAAATAAGTAAAATCTTTTCTTCATGTACTTAAGTTTAAATAGAAGGTTTCGCTCTATTGATGGGCCTTATTAAGCATGCGCAGATCAATAGAAAAAAAAATTAAGGGTGTTAAAAATAGCACCAGCCGTTTTTACAAAATGTTGCATATGATATCAAGCTATTCAGTGTTGCAGCTGGTTATTTTTATTAAATTCAGATTGCTTGATTGTCACCACTTTTTTAAGTAGAAATATTCGCCTTGTTTAATGACAGATTAAATAATGTGAAAATACGTAGTATTGTAAAAATATTGTAAAATGTGGTGGTAATCAAGCAATCTTCATTTTTAAAAAAAGTAACGGACTGGCAACACTGTAGCTATCGTAAAATTTTTATTCGCACCAGTAAGATATTAATTATTTTAGCCAGATGTTAAAATCTACATAGCGTAGAGAAATTAATCCCTTACGTAAAATTTTTGATGTGTCGTTTTATTTTCGTGAGAGATTTTGCATTAATACACAAAACCTCAGTAAAAAGGAACGCAGTTTTCTAGTGGGCTATTTTTCATTACCATAATTTCAGGCGTATAAGCGGCGGATCAAACAATTCTGTTTCAACAAAGAAATGTTATTCAATAATTGAAGTCAAATATTTTCAGTGATCTAGGAAGTTACATTTTATAAAATCAAATTTCTGGGTCGAAACATGATTGTTTGATCCGAGGATTATACGCTTGAAATTGTGGTAATTCAGTTTTCTTGATTGCCACAAGTGTTTGAGAAAGTAAAATTAGCTTTATTTAAATGAAGATTGAATAAGGCGAATAATACCATTTCAAAAAACTGGTGTCAGCAATCTGATTTTTTTTTTTTTTTAAGCAGCCCACTGGCAACTCTGACGTAAAGCTCTTAAAAAGGGAAATATGAAAAAAAAAAAAAAACGCTTCTTTAAATGATAAAAATCGTATGAAATAATAGTAGCTGGTTTTCCCTCAAAGCTGCCCTGTTTTTACAACCGGCCACAAGAGCGTAATGTGGCGCTAGAGTGCGCTAACGAATTTAACACGCACTGTGCACGCTCTAAGTATAATAGCTTTGCCCCTGCACTAGAACTATTCTATGAATTCTGAAAACATGTAAATAACGCGTTTTAATAAATAAATAAAAAATAAAAACAATACTGGAATACTTTAAAAAATGTGAATATTTTATAAAATTATTTTTGAATAGAATATAATGCATGTCTAATGGTATTCAAAATATTAATCACTTTTATTTGGAAATTTTCCCTTTCTGACAAGGGCATTCATGAATGCCAGAATGTTCTGGCAAACGTTCAAACACTGTAAAATAAAGAACTTTTTTAGATATTTCAAATGTCTAAAAATGCTGGACGCATTTCACTGAATGAAAATAAGGATTTCGATTCTCACTATTCTTCGACCCTGTTGCCAAGCTGAGTTTTATCTGTTGTTTTTCAAATGCATATAAAAACATAATATTGAATATGGCTTAAAAATAAAAGTATATCTGTAATTTCAATAAATAATTGCATTTAAAAAGTTTATAACTTGGTATTTTTATTCGTAAATCTAATTGGTTTCCCAAGTATTTTATAGAAAGAAAATATAAAAATGTTTTATCAATACATATCCGTAAATTGTGCATTAATAATTTCGCTGGATCATAAAATTTCGCACTTCTTCAATTTTATAACTACAAAACGTAATAAGTACCATTTTTTTCAGAGTAGAAATACTTTTTTAATGGTTACAGAAATTTACGATTAAGAAAGACAAAAATTATTATACCATACTTGTAAAACCTTCCTTTTTTAACACTTTCCAACCTAGTTGAAAAGTGTTTATGACTTCGGTTTGTCTGCCATCTGTCCGTGCTCTAACTCCCGTAAATATGCTCGGATTGCCATGCAATTTTTATATGTTATTGTCGTTATCTATAGCATGTTTCCTATTTCAACTGCAGTGTGTAGCACTTATAGTTTTTTTACAGGGATACTCAAAAGAATTCCGTTACATTACGGTCTATGAGGAAAAATCATTTGCGGTTTATTTTAATGATATTACACAATTCCAAACACATTGTAATTGATATATATCACTAAGGTGCATTACAAGATTATTAATATGGAATAGGATGTGCATAGCACTTATAGTTACTTTACAGGGACAGTCAAAATAATTCCGTTACATTACGTCTACGGAGAAAAATTGTTTGCAGTTTAATTAAATAATATTTTACTATTTTAAATGCATTGAAATTTATATATATCACTAAGGTGCGTTACAAGAGGCTTACTACAGAATATTGTGTGTATAGCAGTCATCGTTCAGTTACAGGGACACACAAAAGAATTCTCTACTGTCTGTTAACAATAATTCCTGTAAGTGCGTTTTAAGTTGCTGAGCGCGATTTTAAATTTAACTCACTTTTTTTCTATTACTTGGTATGTATAAATTATGTAGATCCTATACAGGGCAGCACAAAAGTTCGCGAACACATTTAGGTTTATTGACAGAAACTCCAGAAGGAGGATTTTAACCCTTTAAGGGATGAAGCACTTCAGTTGCTAAAATGTCGAAATAAATGATTGACACCGGAAATTATAAACAAATTTATTTTTATATAATAAAAAAGCGATATTCCACATACATAATAAATGGAAAACATTTATATTAAAATTCTGCTGTCATTGTTCAATTTCGTAATTAAAGTTTTGTGATTCCATTGGTTTCCTAGGGAAACCAATGAACGTTAAAGGGTTAAACTGTGCTACCCGTTTCCTAACGGAATTAAAATTTAGCATCCTATGTAGTATGTAGCATACAAATCTATAGATCATATACAGGGCTGAATAAAAGTATTCGGATATTTTTCAGAATATTGTATATGTTGGAAATTCCTGAAATTACGTTTTTAAATATGTTATGCGTTTTCCAACATGTTTACTTAGATGATATCGTTCAACTTATTAAACGGTAATGATTTGTAAAATTATTTTGGAAGCATTGGAAAGTGTCACATAATGTATGCTTGACGCATGATTTTTCTTTCTTGTTTAATTTGACTATATCCGAATAGATCTATTCACGTTATTTCATGACAGAAATTTGTGATTAAATAAGACGAAGATTAATTTTCGGAAATATTGTTACACAAATATAAGAAGATTTTAAATGTATGTTATTCAGAAATAATAGATATAAAAATTCAGAAGGTTTAGTAGCTATGTATTTCAGTTAGAATCTAATTCTGTAAAAATATAGTTATTATTCATTTGTCCATTTTATCTGTCACACACACTGCAAAACATGGCATATTAAATTCAAACACAAATATATCTAAAAGAGTAATTCAGACACCCGTGTGTCTGAAAGTGACGTTTGAAACGTTATAGATGTCTCTATTTAAGATACGTAAGTGTCTTATCAAACGAGTGGTATACATGAACTGAGGCAAGTCTTTGAATAAAGCTCATGTGTCTGAAATTTAGATAGTAAACAGTTTACACATTGAGAAATTCATGTAGAAAACTGCAGACACTTGTCTCACTTTATGCCAGAATCATCGCACAATTATTGTCAAATGTGTTAAAGATATTTAAATGTTTTTCTTATTTACAAATATTGGTATTCTATAAATAATATATAGCTTTAGTGATTTAATGCATTTTAGAGTTATAAAACATAGAATCTCTTACTGTAACATCATTTCCTATAAATACCAATTTGAAAATGCTGACAATGGGAAAAAAGAAATTTTAAAACCACAAATATAAATGCTGGCATCATATAGCGAAGAATGATAAAAAAATCTGATTAAAAAGAAGGAAATAATAAAACCTATTTTAAGAAATAAAAACGTTAATAGGCACCCGTACAGTGTTGCCAGTGGGCTACTTTTTTTCAATTCAGATTACTGGATTCGCACGACTTTTTTGAAATGGTACAATTCGAAATGTTTTTGCCTTATTTAATCTGTCATTAAATAAGGCGAATTTTACTTTCTCAAAAAACTGGTACGAATGAAGAAAAGTGAATTAAAAAAAAGTAGCCCACTGGCAACACTGCACCCGTACAAGGTGAACGAAATCCTTAATTTGACCGCCAGTTTTTCCGCACAGAAATTTTTTCCAGATTTTAAGCGATTAAGAAAGGCGAAAACTTGTTCACCAAAAAACCTGTGTCAAATGAAAAAAGTGTAAAAGATGCTTGTTACGAATGATTTAAGTAATTTTATGCTACATTATTACATAAAACAAACAGATGAAATTATTATCAGACGAAATAATAGTCACATTAGTTTACCTTTATAGTACTGATATAATAAATTACAGGAATGCTAAAATAGTTACGTTTACTCTCTCGGCTCCAGTTGTACCTTGATATAATAGCAACTTACAGATAACGTCTGTAAAATTAGGTCAGTCTGACCTATTTCGAATAAATAGGTTTCACAGCGAAAAATATTTTCCTAATGAATGAAAATAATCGTATATACTCCTGTACATGTCGACCCAAAACACGGAATAATGTGTCCTGCTTAAAAGCAATATTTTAGAATAGGTTTATTTTTTCTACTTGACTCCCAGAATTCGTAATAATATTCAACAAAATTCATCAAATAATTTTTATGGTTGGAAACGTTGTTAAACTGGGTAAACTTAATCCACAAATTACGGAAGATTAGTGAGAGCTTGGCACCTCTGTTGTCATTGTTAAAGTTATGAACGAAAATCCGGATTTCTGTCTTAGAGAGACACATTCTATTTTTGACTGAATAAATGAATTTCGATCCTGGTTTCATTAACAAAAATTGTTTGTTGTGATATGCTCTACCACCTTTTAAAGTTTGTAAATCTGGTACTGAGACAAGAATATATTATACAATTATTATACATATGAGTATAAAAAGAGCCGTATTCTCAACATATGCAACATGTGCGAAATTACTCCAGTAAAATATAATAGTAATTTTCGACTTACTTAATCGCGTAAAAATGAGGCTAAAATTACTGTTCTTTTTTACTTGTGGAAGTTTTCACATGCTGCAACTATCCAGAATACGGCCCTATGTGTATATATAGAATGTATAGAAAGTGCGGTTACTTATCTATACAAAAGAATGCTGAATAACTTTCTTAAAAGAATACAGACACTTATATTCGAACAGAAGTTGTGATTTAGGAAGATCGGAAAAGTGGTCGACATCGCTAGTGTATGTAAATCACAAGGATGAATTGTTACCTGCCGCTCACCAGATCTCGCACCTGGTCATTTCTGGTTATAGGATTACATAAAATGATGGGTTTATGGAGCAAATCCCGAGTCCTTACAAGCCCTGAAATACGCCATACTGGTAAGAGGTACCAGCCATTCCTTTGATGTGCTGTTCCAAGATGTATCAAGCATAAAATCCCAACTGCATTCAGTATTGTAATGTTGTGTTGGACATATTGAACATATTCAACTGCAAATAATAGTGAAATAAAATCTCTTATTTTAAAATTATCAACTTGTTTTTTTCTTTGCAGCATAACCCTCTGTTATCAAAAACGTTATGATAAACTTTTATTGGCATTATTTCCCATACCTTGATTAAAATTATTTTAAAAACCGCATTCCTCTCTGACACATAGATTTTTGTTTTTAGTTTTACATTTGCTCGGTGTATAGATCATGTATATAAATGTATATGTGTGCCAGAGAAAACACATGAGTCGATTTTTACAATTCTATATTATGTAATATTGTTTTCTTTCTCTTTTTTAAAATGTTTTATTACATTTGAAACAAGTGCAGTCGGCCGAAAAAAAAAGAGAACACGCCGAACACCACATTATCTCAGAAAAATAAAAATAGCCATTAGATAAGGAATTATGTCTTCTTTCACTTTAGGTTTTTTAAAAAGGCTCAGGAGGCCGTCTTCATAGAGATATTGCATCAAACTCTGAAAATAACAATACGAACATCCAACTTTGACATCATATTTGATTTTTTTTTTCAAAAACGTTCACCCTAGTATACCAAACGGAAAGTCATTCGATGAAATATTTTAGGAATTATGCAGATTTAAAGTTTTGAAATCCCAATGTTCAATTCATCCTTAATAGTTGTAAAACAAACAGCAATGCGTGTAAATGTTTATGCATAACTCAATAACTACCCGGCGAAATGAGCTGTAATTTTGCTTTTGCATATTTGAAGCTTTTAGAAATCGATTTACGTTAAAGTTTGTAAAGGTTACAATATATATTTTTTTCGAATATTTATATCACATATTACATATTTTTTAATTATTATTGGAAACAAAAATGTGTTTTATCCTATGATTATTTTAACAGAAATCGTTTTTTATTAGCTTTAAATATGAAAATCCAAAATTTCATCTGGTTCCGAAAACTAGTTTTTGAGTAATGTTTAAAAAACTACAAGCATTTCAGTTTGTTTTACAACTTTTAAAACTGTTACAGCAATATCGCCAAAACTGGTCGATGTTTGAAAAAAATCCCCTCCCCCCAAAAAAATTGTGTTCCAAAATGATTTTAAGGGTGTATTCAAATCCAAACTGCTTATTTTGAGACACATTTGTAAATTCATTTTTGCTCTAAAATGCATCCATTTGGCAGGTTCTCTTATTCAGAAACTTTATAATGTCCGTATTGTCTCGCTTTTATGATAAAGGCAGAATATATTTCAAAAAATGCTGTCAAAGTGGACATTTTGAACCGAATTTCCCAAAGCGACAGCGCTGGAAACAAAAAAAAAAAAGATCGTACTGTGAAAATAATTGTCTGTAAATCAATTTATAATTAATTGAACGAAAAATAAAAACATGGGGCCCTTATAAATGTCTTTATAAATCACGCCGCCAAGTTTCCTGTTGTTACTTTTAAAAATGAGTCTGAGAATGTGTCTCAAAATTTTGAGTTGTTGAGCGTGGAAAAATATTTTTTTTTAATACCGCCTTAACCTTTAGGAGTTCACAACTTTAAATGTGTATAATTCTAAACAAGTACACCGAAAGATTTACCATTTGGTATCCTAGGAAATATTTTCTGAAAAATTCAAGTATGTCCAACTTGGTTGTTCGTATTGAATATTTCAAAGTTTGGTACGATTTCTCTATGAAGACGGCCCCTATCTTTTTTAATATAAATTTAAACCTATATTATTCATTAACTTCAATTAAATAGCTTTTTTACGACAATTTGGGGATTAAAACATATGGGGTGTTTCTCTCTCTTTTTTTGGCTGACTGTATGAAATTTAAAATTACATTATTTTAGGTTCCTCCATGTTAAAAATGTTTTTCTGCAAACATATAGTGCAAAAAGACAAATAATATTTAAGTAAAAGCAAGCACACATATATATTCGTTCAAGGATAATTCCTTACAAATTAATATTTCAAAATTCAAATTGAAAATTGCAAAATTTTATGTGTTTTTTTCAGTTTATATTACCATGTTTATATATAAATAAATTCAATTTGATAAGAGTATTTGCTATAGCTTTTACCGTATTTGCAGAGTATCTTTCGAAGAATTCCGATTTTGAAAAAACATCACGGGATTGTATATATATTGTGTATGATACATTTTTATAAAGCCTTTTCAAATCTCATCTGGGAATTTTCGTTGGTAAATGGATTTTCAAGTTCCAATATTTCAGATTTGCATATGTTTGTATGTGTATTTTAGGAAACAAAACTAAATCACAATATACGTTCAGTTACAAAAAGACAAATATTGAGACAACATCCATGTACCATGTATTCATACTTATAAGAAAATATATTTGTAATTTTCTAAAGTGATGTTCAGTATAAAAATATTTATAAAAAATAAATATACCATAATTATTTTTCAGTAATACATATTTATGCGTAATTGATTTTATAAGAAGGGAATATAAGTAAATTTAAAACTTTAAAAAATAACAACTAATATGAGTATTATATTCAGCAAAAACCTCACAACGATCATATATATATATATAAAAAAATAGAACTTGAATTTTATTCAAGATTTATAAAAATATTTTGCACTATAATTTTTATTTAAAACTATTTTACATTTTAATTTAATTTAATACTGTGTGCTTTATATTTTATTTATTTTATGATGCAATTTCTGGTTCGAATCGAAATATTTTATTTTGGTACCGGTAAAATCACCGGTACATTGTATATTTAGTGTTAAAATATATGATATTCAAGATTATTTAAGATTAATTGTTTAATTACTTCTATTCAGTGACACACTGCAAGATCTTTTAACGCAAACCAGAACATTGCCAGCGTAATTTGAATAAAATAAACTTTATAAACATTTTTATAAAATATTCTATCTGCAGTAGAAATATATTATTTAGTAGATATTTATATTTCTACAAGTGTTTAGTTTACTATAAAATCATTATGTATTTTTAAAATTGTATTTATTGGTATGCATTCTACTGTTTTGTATAACACTATAATGGATTTCTCGTCATTAAGAAACTTTTACTCAATCTTTGGACCACCCAAGTTAGACAAGTTAATTCTATGACTACGGATTTGACGTAAAGAAGACAATATCTCAAAAGGTCGTATTGTGACATGCAATAAAACTAAATGCTTTTAAAGCCATAAAAATGACCAAGTATTTTACGATGATGAACCTAAAGGGTCATGCAGTAATGATGTCAAACGACAAAAGGTGTGATTTTTATGTATCCAATAAGCGGTCCTGGCTGTAGAATGTTAAGTACTGATCCAAAACCAATGAAATATTCCTATTTTAATTATGCACGCCCATGAAATTTGCATAGGGTGTTATCTTTTATTTTGTATTTGATTTTTATTATCATTCTAGTTCAGAGTATCATACGGTCATCATCATGCAATTACGTTAGTAACTTAATGCTCGGGAAGTAGCAGTCTTGGAGTGTAATATCCGAAATGGCCTTTATCAGCGACAGTCTCACTTAGGAGACTAACTCTTAGAATTAGAGTAAATTTTAGTATACATTTATGCATAATTTCACATTTTAACTTTAAGTCAATCGATGTCTAACTGTATTAAGTTTGATCTCACAAATATCTCGATAAAAATCATAATTTTATAACGTGTTATTCCAAGTGTTGATCCAGCGACAACAATTATCATGAGCACTCCATCTTCCAAAATTGCGGTAGATTTCTCTTGTTAATATCTCAGTATAAGTGTATGGCACAGATTATTCTTCAAAAAGTTGCACGAATAGAATACAAAATTTGTCTACTGGGACATATGTATCCCTATGTATGTACATAGTCAAACTGTTAACCCTTTCCGGCGCGGAGTAAATCTGTTTGTAAAATGATGAAATGATGGACTGACACCAGAATTTAAAAAAGAATTCATTAGAAAATAAAAACATGCTTATTTTCCCGTACTTTATAAAAGGAAAATTTTAATTAAATATTTTTGGTGCCGTTTGTCAGTTTTGGAGTTAAAATTAGGTGGACACCGCCCGCTAAAGGGTTAATAGCCTAAATCATTCGTGCCAACTTTTACGTTTTTCTAAAACCATTAAAATTTAATCGCCTTATTTAATCACGGATTTCGGCGATTATTTAAACTAAAAGTTTCTATTAAATTGTAGTGTTAAGAAAAATCATAAAAGTTACCTACTTTGCTACACTGGTCACATGACGGCATTCGCAAGCTGATGTTAAACCAATAGAGGCGTTCTTTACAAATTTCTCATTTGCATTATAATAGTTTAGAATGATTTTTTGCAATGGGAAAAATGAAATTTGGGATTTTGAAATGGGGAAAGGTTCTAAAATGATCCGCTTTTTGAATACCGGCATTTTCTTAGAGAAATCTTATTTTTAGATTTTTCTTGCAAATTTTGCAGAAACCACCTTCGGATGTAGATTTTTGCGGAAATGTTGTAGAAACCTACCATGAAATTTTCAGTTAAAAAATATTGGCATTCAGTTGGCGGACCATTTAGAAGCACTGATGGGATATCTGAGTTCGATGTATAACGTGTTATCTTTGTACTTAAAAAAATTGATTATAGTTTGTTTCTGAGGACACTTTCAATTTAAAAAAAATGTTTGTTTGTTTAGAAATTGAATGTGTCGTCAGAAATAAACTGTAACTAAAATCGAATATCACAAAGATATCAAGTTAGATATCGACCTCAGATATCCTATGCAAAAAATATAAATAAATAAATAAATTAATTTAAATGCAAGCGACAAATATGCAAAGAATTGTCTCTATTAGTTTAGCATTAGCTTGTGAATGTCATCGCATGACAGAATTAGGCTGTTAAATCTGACTACCACATTTCGTATTCTGTTCATCTAATCCTGTAAATGAATGTTCATTGAGAACAAGAGGAAAATATTTCAAAAGCTTACAGTAACTAAGAAGGTAATTAACCCTTTAACGGATAAAGCACTTCAATTGCTAAGATGTTGAAATAAATGATTGACACCGGAAATTATGATCAAATTTATTTTTATATAAGAAAAAAGCGATACTTCACATATATAATAAATGAAAAACATTTCTATTAAAATTCTGCTGTCATTGTTGAGTTTCGTAATTAAAATTTTGTGGTTTCGTGGGGAAACCAATGAACGTTAAAGGGTTAAACGAGATTATTTAATAAAAATAATAAACGAAATTCATGTTTAATATTTTATTTTTGTAAACTTCAATCAGCGAAAAGAAAATAATATATAAAAGATGACCTCAAGCGTATTCCATGGTTCGTACACTTTTTACCACAAGTTTTTAATAAAAAATTTTTCCGTTTTTAATGCAGAAATGTATTACAAATCCTGCAATTAAACGTGGCGTCTACAAATTTTGCTTTTTTAAATATTAAATAATAAAATTCTGTTAAAAATTTGTAGTACAAGAATACAAACTCTGTATTCTCGTGAAACGTAACTTTTAAATAATCCAACTTAATTATATATGAAATAATGTAAAGTATATTCATATAAGTATGTTCAAAATTTTGTTTTCTCTTCAACATAAAATAAAAATCTGACTTCTCGTTGACATATTTCAGTATAGCGCCAAAGTGTTGTATCTTCTGGTTAATCTCCCATTATCAAATCCACAGCCAAACGGCGAATTTTAGGAAAAGCGATTTGGCACAAAATGGTTTTTGAAACCTTTAATGGAATGAATATAGTTCATTTTAAGTCACATTGCAGCCCTGACGCTAACGCTTAAACAAACAAAAAAAAACCCAAAAAAAACACGAAAAAAAATTCTTTTTTAACTGCATTCACCTATTGGGGGAAATTAATTGCCAATTGTGGTAACTCTGCCACTTTTTCCATGACTCTATATTATTGAAACAAACGAAGATTCATTGTTTAGACACATCAAAAAATCATATTTTAAAATTATTTAAAATGTTTTAAAAAACAATAAATTGAGATATAGTTTTCAAATAAATTGCAATTGAAAGTACATTTTCGGAAAAAATTAAAGGAGCAACCATAAAAGGTAAGTATTTTTAACTCAATTAAGTGAAGTTTACTGAAATGTACCGTAATTTCCGGCGTATAATCCGCGGACCAAACAATCATGTTTCGACCCAGACATTTTATTCAATAATTGAAGTCAAATTTTTACAGCGATCTAGTAAGTTACATTTTATAAAATAAAATTTCCGGGTTGAAACATGATTGTTTGATCTGCGGATTATACGCCGGAAGTTACGGTAGTAGGTTAGTAGTTCAAGGTGAGCGTTATTCCGTAGTCCAGTGGAATTCATTTTCGCTACGCAGAAATATGCAAATCTGTACGCCCATCTTTTGGCGTATGTGGAAAGGAGAACATTTGTTTGCTTCGAATTAGGCATGTGAAGAAATTCTCATTTTAGAGATCAGATCGAGATCGCAATTGCTCACTCACCAAAATGATCAGTTCTTTTTATTAAATCATTAGCTTTTGAAATTTTAAAATTCGTTTAGACATTCAGTGTATTGGCACATTTTTATAGCATTTTTTAAATAAAAGTTACTTCTCTGACATTCAGTCTGCGCAAAAAAGTATACGATGTTTGAAAAACAAAGCACTTATTTCGAAAATTATATAGAAATGAAATATTAGAACAGGAAACTGAACACCACTGAAAGAGCGCGATTTTATAAAAAAAATTATAAATATTCTGTTAAATGAACTCAAAAAGTCTGGTTTAAATATACCACAGTTTTTAATTTGTCGATGTGAGCCGGATTTGCTTTTCGTCACAAATTTGTCCTGCTAGGAAAATAAACTTAATTTTCTTTAATCAAGCATGGGTAATCAATTTTCGATTGTGGTAACTCTGCCAATTTTTATTTTGTTACTTTACAATATTGTAGTAAAAATGTTTATTGTTGAGATATATTTAAAAAGTATAATGCTTGAAATTTATTTAAATGTTGTAGTAAAATATTTTTTATTGTTGAGATATATTTCAAAACATCATTGATAAATTCAGTTAATTGAGCGACAGTTTTCAAACAAATTTCCGTTAATCCGTATAAGATGATATTTGAAATTATGTGATATTTAGAAGTGATGTATGATCAAAAAAAGTGAAAGCAATAGTGCAGATCGCATGATTGTTATGATATCGACATATAGTATTTTATCACCTGATCTTTGCCCGTTTGGATGGTTGATTCAGGATATTCCAAATGTTCATCGAAAGTGCCTGATAGATGTTGAGGTGTAGTTCCTCCTCCCAGGTGAGGAAAAATGTCACATTTTTAATTAAGGTTTTATAAGTCTCTTTAACAGAGTCTACCTTATAAGTTTTTCATCCTAAAAAAATTCACTTTATAGGGCCTGGAAGATCCCGCAGGAGGAGAGATCATCGTGATTGGAGCACTACGGACAGGAGCCGAGTTCTCTTCACTGAAGGGTCTCGTATTTGTTTGAAGAGTTTTTGAAGACATGTTACATAGTTAGCATAGGCCGGTCACAAATTGAAGAGCTTGTCGCGATGTTCAAAACTAGCGCTGTCTTGGCGGCAAGAACTCTGCAAGGTTTTCAGGATTTTTCTTTTATCAGAACAATAATTAGGATTACTTTCTCTTCTCACCCTGAAAGCATCCCTTACACAGCAATATCGCCAAAACTGGCCGATGTTTGGAAAAAATCCCCCCCCCCTCCGTAAAAAAAAAATTGTTCCAAAATGAGGTAATTTAAACACATCCAATTAGTCTGAAAACATCGTAAAAAGCGACTGTGCAAGAGTGGTGAAATCATAGTTAGGGTGGCAAAATTTTGAGCGGCTGCACATCGATCTACACATTTTTACCAATGCAACTGTGAATGCGGAAATATAAACATTTAATTTCTTCGCGAAGAGCGTTCTATAGGTAAATTGAATTCTTTTATCAGCAGTTTTTCAAAATAGAATTTTTTTACTAATTTAATCGCAAAAATGCTTTTATTAAATTAGGCGAATTTTGTAATTAAAAATTACGGGTAGGAACATTCAAGGATTCTGTACATCTTATGCGCCTCCTATATGTGACGCTCATAGCGAAGGCGTTAACGGTTTATAAACTTTAAACCAAAAGAAAATATAACAAGTAATGATTCAATTTAAACAAAAAGTACTTTCATTTTTACCCGTCTAAATAAAGCAAGGGTTAATTTGTATACACTAAATTTGTATACAGTATTCACTTCTACCACAAATTTTTAACAGTTTTTTTCGCTTTATTCAACTGCAGAAAACGATGCAAAATCTATGAATAAAATATGTGGTAACGAATTCTGTGTTTAAAAAATTAAATAGAAATTTTCTTATCATTAAGAGGGGTGCCAGACTACTTGAAAATTCTAAGAAGTGTGCGAATCTTGTAAACAGATAAGTAACCATATCAGTTAATGTTGGTCTAATTTCATTTGCATTGTAATACTTCTTTAATCTTCTACCCATATATCCCACTAGATTTTTTGGTATGTGAGACGAAACTTCGTGCCAATCTTCCATTACAATTTTCTTCAACTTTTTTTTCGTTAGAAGTAGTTTTCTGACATAATGTGTTCTCATGGTTTTTCCCAAACATCCAATGGGATCTGGGACTGTCATGAATGGTCCAAATGCTTATATATCCGATAGAGCAGCCATTTCTTCATTATTTACAATGAGAGTATTAATAGATTCATTATTGTGCTGAACAGGCCACTTGCTTGGCAACTTTTAAACGCCTGAGACAGAATTTTGGCTCAAAATATTTAAGTAAGCTGTTTTATACATTGTTGACTTTGTGAAAACTGGATTTCCGGCACATGTTTCTTTCCAACTTCTCTTGCTCAAAATTGAGTCACTAAAATTTTAATACTTGCCGCTGATTTTTTTAAGAATTAATCCGCTGAATTTTCGCCAAATTTTTCTCAGTTTCTTTGCACAATTTTTTTAAATTTGCTTCCTCAACGGTTGAGAATGTTTTTTGAAATATAAAAGTTCTTATTTTGAACGTTTCTGGAGAATCGCGGACGCATTTTTATAGTTGCTAAATTATTTGTATTATCTTATGAAAAGTCATTTTTGCTAAGCAATGGAAATAAAAGCTAGCCTTATATTCTTGTACTCACTGTCATTCTTGAAGTTGGTCTGTTATCTTGAGAAGCTTTTACAGCTCTTGAAGCCTCAATGTTCTTTAACCCTTTCAGGGACAAAGTAATTCCAATGCTAAAATGTTGAAATATTTGAATATCACCAGATATTACGAGCAAATTGATTTCCAAATAAATAAAGGCGTTCATTCTGGTACATTGATAAAATAAAACTTTATTAAAAAAATTCTGGTACATATGTGGCAGATAGAGATAAACATTATGTGGCATAAAAAATAAATCGCCGCTCTTAAAAGAAATACACTGTCTTAACATAACTCTCACTTCAAATCCCAAACAGCAAATAATGTCGAAATCATTCCGGTCGTTTGTCCGAATTCCCGGTAAAATGTTGGTAATCACCCGTTGACATTATTATGTTATCACCTCTTTTGAAGTATTTCAATGCTGACATTAGAAGGAAATCGCACTAACTGGGGGATTTGACGATTTTCCAAACATATACATATTCCAAAAACAATATTGGGTGCACATCATAGGGTGACGAATATCCGAAAATTTCTGTCTTCACTAATATCCCCTGCAGTTTCAATCTATTGACGAATCACGTCACTACCCACCACTCTTCGAGGACTTTAGTCTGCATCTCCTTCAACCCCTCGAACTGCTTCTTTTATGTTGTCTAAAAGGTCATTTCTAACCAGATACAGCTAGTCTGTCAAGGAACGAGGCCGTGCGAAGAAGTCATACTTTAGGGAGTATAATTTCTTAGGATTTTCTTGAGAAATAAATAATTTTTCCTCTCTTAAAAATAAAGGATAACTCTATAATTATCGTAAAAAATATATAAAACTTGGAAGAGATTTATGCACACTTTATATGAAATTACAAAAAGTTATCTATACTTAAAAACATGTGTTTTATAAATAGAAAAAAAATTAATTAAACTGTTCTATTTGAAATATTTGGGTGTAAAAACTACATTTTTTGGGGATTTAATTAATAAATTTAAGATAAAGTATATCATATAGTAAATTTAGAATATTAAATCAACTATTTGCACTATTTTTTAAAGTAAGAATTGGGGAGTACATGAAAGAGTCGATATACTGCTGTAAGGATTAATTTTCTTCACTTTCACCTTGCCAAACAGTTCAAAATATCTGCGGATTTCATCTCAGGAGCTGTCAGAATTTATGGAAATCCTACATTAACAAGAAATTTTCCTGCGTCGAAGAAAATAAAATAAGAAAATATTTTCCTATAAAAATTTGATGCCTCGCAAAGAACGTGAAACATATGTTAATTTAATGTGTTTTGAAGCGAAAATATTTATTAAATTTACTCTTTATTTTGCTCCGCGCATAATATTTCTAAACGTTTTTCAGTTTATCTAAAAATATAAGTTTATTAAAAGTTTGAAAATAAATTAAAAAATCATTTTTATCTTTTAGAAGTTTTAAGACTGTTCTATAAAAAGGAAGAAAAGATTGTTCTCGCTTAACATTGCAAATTTTTCAGATATCGATAGGAGTCATTTTTAACACATAAAAGCAAGAAATGTTTAGGCATTTCTACTGAATTAGAAATAAAAAAGCATGTTATATTTTCTAAAAGGTATTATATATTAAGTTGTAATCGATTGATACCCGATGATGACAATCTCTGGCAACAATATCCATAAAACCTCTTATATCACAATTTTCACACAATTTTCTGAAAGATCCTTTGCC
The DNA here is from genome assembly GCA_963931845.1 of Maratus michaelseni. Classification (NCBI taxonomy): domain Eukaryota; kingdom Metazoa; phylum Arthropoda; class Arachnida; order Araneae; family Salticidae; genus Maratus; species Maratus michaelseni. The sequence continues at coordinate 230,051,775 of OZ007586.1, read as the reverse complement.
TTTGATGGTAAAAGGAGAACGATATTCAATTTTCTTAGGATCTGAATTTGAATACTTGGATATTTTGTACCTTTAACATTAAAACGAATTCATAAATACGTCAGAAAGTTCCAGGTTTATAATTTGCAAGAGCTTTAATGTTATAAATTATTATTATAAAGTTTCTGAACTTTTTTAAAAACTTTTTCTTAAAGTTGTGATGTTACATATATTTATAACTCTAATCTTGTACTTTCTTCATCCCCAAAATTTACTTACCGTAATTTCCGGCGTATAAGCCGCAGCTCAAAGAATCGTTTTTCGACCCAGAAATTTTATTCAATAATTGTAGTTAAATATTTACAGCGATCTTTTAAGTTACATTTTATAAAATAATATTTCTGGGTCGAAAAACGACTCTTTGAGCTGCGGCTTATACGCCGGAAATTACGGTAATTAGTTTTCAAAGAAGTTACTTTTTTGTAACTCATTAGCTATTTAACATTTTGATTACGGGGTTGGGACACCGTAGGTCTCAGCAAATATTTCTGGATTCCATTCGCACCACATTAAAAAAATAATATCTACCATAAACTTATACTAAGATATTTTTAAGAGATATCTACCATACATAAATTGTTTGTAAATTGTGGTACGTAAAAATGGTATGTGAAATGTAAAAATATTCGTCAGTCCTGGTCCGTAATCGAACGGTCATTCCTGATTTTAACCCCTTTAAGGGCACCGGTATATTTTATATACCACTCAATTTGAATCTCAAAATGCCACAATGACACCAGAATTTTATAATAAAACTTTGAATTTATAAGGTACATGAGTAAAAGCTTTTACTTACTTTTAAAATAAATTCGTTCGTGAATCCTGGTGTCAATCAATCATTTCAATATTTTAGCTACAAGAGTACTTTGCCCCTGAAGGGGTTAAAAAACGAATTTAACACAAATAGTTGTTTTAATATTCAAGATATGCACTATTTTCTTACAATCATTATTTTCAATTTATTCATTCAAATCACTAAAAACAACCTTTATGCCCTAGTATTTTAAATACGAATCCAATATATTCTATTCATGAAAGTATGTTTTTTAAGTATAAATAACTATTCGTATTTCTAAAAAATAAATACATAAATTTCTCCTAATATCAAGACTTATTTTATAATGTTTCTTGGGATATCATTTATTGTTACCGTAATTTCCGGCGTATAATCCGCGGATCAAACAATTCTGTTTCAACCCAGAAATTTTATTCAATAATGGAAGTCAAATATTTACAGCGATCTAGCAAGTGACATTTTATAAAATAAAAATTCTGGGTCGAAACATGATTGTTTGATGCGCGGTTTATACGCCGGAAATTACGGTATTAGGTGAAGGTTTATTAATTTGTGAAGAAAGATTGCTGAGTAATTTATACTCACTAAAATATCACTTCTACATGTGTATTTTATTTCAAAAGGATAAATTAATTTAAAAATAAATATCACAGATCATTATTTCACATGAAAAGTTGTATTCCCTTATAAATTACTAAAAAGAGCAGTTTTAAATATTAGGATTTTTACAGTTAGGAAATGGAAAGTACAAGAAAGCAACAAACCTAGTGGTGGAGAGAAGAGTGAGAAAATAGCATGCTAATCACTTGTCAAAAGAAGTACGCAATAGGTTTATAACCCTGGCACAACGTGTTAGGGTCCAGTGGGTGATAAGCCATTTCCCCATGGTCAGAAAGCCTTTCCCTCCGACATCATGCAATGAGGTCGCCTGACCGAAAAGTAGTCGTCTTAGGACATTCGGCGAAAGTTCAACTACACTGTTAAAAAGCTACAGCAAACTGTCCAGTCATTCAACAGTTTTTATAGATAGTGGTTGTTTGACTATATTAAGAAGTGTTCTCATTGGTCAAAATACTGATAAATTACGGTTATGTAACCATTTTCTGTAAAAAGGTTGCATGACTGGATAGTGTGCTGATGATTTTTAACAGTGTATGGATTATTTGCTGCTTTGTATATTAGTCAGCTGTTTCGGTCTTAGTGTCCGCTGAAAATCTTTAAACAACTTATGATTGCAATAGTTTTCAATGATTTGCGTTACTGTATAATGGCTCTTTTTTTCCAATTTCATCTAGCTTGCGTACTGACTTTACTTTATATTTCAAATTTAGGACTATTTTTCGTGTTTCTGTATATGTTTGATATCCCATGGTGAAACCTCGAATAAATTGCTTGAAAATTTTAAAATAACTCAAGAACGAAGATAAAAAAATATTTTTAAATTGAAATTAACTTCTTTTAACAACCTGTAAGAAAAAATATGAATTGATAGAAACAGAAATAAATATTAAGAAATTGCTGGTGTTTGGTTTCTTTTGATAAGTAAAAATCGATCTATTTTTGAATTGAGGGATTTATTGCGCGATTTTTTTTTGCATGCATTTTTATAAGAAATTTACAGGCCATCATTGAATAACGAATTAATCCTATGCTCATGCTTTAGATTACACGGTTATTGCGTTTATACCACAATTTTTTAAAAGAATTTTGAGCCTTTTTTAAATGAAGAAAAGTATTACAAAGCCTGCCATTAAACCAAGCGTCTACAGTTTCTGCTATTTAAAGATAAAATAGAAATGTTGTATTACAATTTGTGGTAAAAGCGTACGAACCCTGGATTATTATTCAATAATAGTTTACCAAACAAACGTTAGTGTATAAAAAATTGGTATTATTTATTTAATTAATTTTTATTACGCTCACTTATTGTTTTAAAACGTCCAATGAATGAAATTTCAAAATACATATTCCTCAGTATAGCCATTTTATTGCCGTATATATACGCTACAACTACAAATTAATACGGAATTATGTGACACACTTAATCTTTTGGTTACGGGATTCGGACACCATACGTCCCAGCGGCTATTTTTTTGTTCTATTTGTACAACTTTCTGAAACATAATCTCTGCCATACACAGGAGGCAGTGGCGTAGCCAGGGTGGGGGTCCAGATGCTCTCGATACCACTAATTTTTTAATGTTTTCTTTACCTTATCTAATGTGAGAGCTTTCTGTGATAATCAAAGAAAAGGAAACTTTACAATATTACTGGTATCCAGAGCATTTGGACCCCCTCCCTGGCTACGCCACTGACAGGAGGATATTTTCACGAGATATCTACCACAAAGAAAATTTTATGTAAATTGTGTACGACTGAATATAAAAATAACCACTATTCCTGGCCCATAATTAAAAGATTAACTGAAAAAAAACATACAGTTATTCATACTTCTACAAAATATTGTACTTATATTAAAATAGTGTTTAGACTACATATTTTCTTTTTAACGCATGAAACAGCCAAGAATGGTCATTAAATCAAATATTGATTAATGACCCTAAAAACACGCAACATTAACCAGAATATCAGAGAAATGTGTTTTTTGTACATTCATGACGAAATCTAAAATGAAAATCTGAAGAAATGGCCTTGACTCATGTATGATAAAATATAATGACAGTAATAATAAGTGGAGCAATGATTATTCCAGAAAAATTTCATTTTGTATCGAATGGAATAAAAGCCGTTTTAAGAAAATAAATGAAACGAATTTAAATGCGCGTGTCTGCATTTATTTTCCACAAAATGAATACTAAATAAGAGCAGTAATAACTTGGGTGCAAAAGAATTAAAAATTGGATTTATATCCACTTTTGAATATTAATATTTTGACGTATAGGATTTGTGAAAACATTTCACTAGATGAAATTAAAAAGGTGAGATTATTTTACAAGTTTTCTACAATACTTTTCAATGTATCAGCCACTTTAGATATTTTGTTTTAACTATAATGTATTTTTTTCTCTTTTTATGTATGTATTCGCAAACTTCTTCAATAGAAGAAAGACATGATAGTAAAGAGCAAGGCGAACAAGATGTGCTAGAAAACCTAGGGTGGCAAACCATTTAATCCAAAACATAGGGGATCTCTTGCAGCCGAAATTGGATTATCAAACATATAAACAATAATAAAGTTATTTGAAATATTTAAACATAATTGCTTTTGAATAATTCGTGAAAATTAATAGGAATAATAAAAAATAGATATTTTAATAAAAAAACATAAACACAACGTATTAACAGCACAAAAAATAAAAAGAATGTTTAATGTTTTAAACAAGCTCATCTTCGGCACAACTACCTATCTAGATCTTCTTTTAAAAATTTTGAAATGTACGTCAGAGCAGAACCACAATTCTCGGCCGTGACAACACATATCTCGTTTAGCAAGGATTTGTCTAGTTTTCTGAACAATCCTTTTTAAAATGTTCTTATTAGGTGCGTTCTTAATTATATAAATACGTAGCACCTATAGTCGTCGTTTGGTCTGACCGCCCGTCCATTTTTCCGCATATAGCAGCGCAAAATCTACCCAAACCAATGGTTTGAAATTTAATATATATAATCGTTTCAGAATTTTGTCGAGTCATTTCAAATTTTATGAAAATCGAATCAAAATTTAAAAAGATATTAATAAAAGTTTTCTTCATTTTATTAAATTATATCATACGTAATCGATATAATAATAAAAACGCAAATCATGTGAATGAGGAAAGCAAATACGGGCTTTTTTCCTATGCTATTTCTTTTTTCGTATTTTATTAAAAATTATTTTTTCGTATAAAATTACATAAAAGCTACATTTTTAGAAAGATCATTCAAAAAAACTGTTTGTTTGAGAGATGAGTTACATTCAAATATGTATAGATTCCGAGATAACTTCAGTTGAACTTAGTTCGAAAGCGTATTATCTCAATCCATTAAAGTAAATAAAAACACGAGATTCGTTCATTTTAAGCCATAAAAATATTAAACCATGGAGATAGTCATTCGCCAAGTAAGGTCTGCATGGTGAATTTTGCAGCGCTGTCTGGTGTAAAAAAAATCGCATCTATAAACGTGGCATACGAAATAAGAAAAAAAGGAAGCTCATTTAGCTCATAGCAGACGATATAATTCATTTTCCTGAAATAATAAGGATGATTTTTTTACTTTGTAAAACTAGTTCTAGTAAGAACGCTCCTCATTTGTCACGTTTAACGTATAATTTCCAACTTGTTTTATAACTATTACAGTTAGGTTTAATTAATTTAATATTCTTAAAATCTTGTACGTGGCCAGTTTCTGTTGCGCAGTTGACAGAGCTCCTGATTTTTAAGTACCACAATTTTAGTATACAAATATTTGCTTTTCATAATCAAAAAATTACGCAATCATACAAAACAAATATTTATATACGAGATTTGACAACTGTGCTATTTAATGATGAAATAGTTTTGAATGTAAATCCCCAGATTGAAAAGCACGTTTAGATCCTGTAGTCGAATGTTGCATGAATGCCCATACTCAGTCTCGCGAATTCATAGAATCACAACATTTGCAGTGGATATGGTAAACTACTCTGATAATGGAAGGGGATACTGTAAAGTATTCTAAGGAAATAGGGGAAGGTTGGGCTAAATTTACATAATACATATTATAGTTGGTGTACATATTCTCGGCAGGGTGTCCCTCCACGAGAATCCGAATCAACCCGGCTTCAGCGCGAGAGGATGACCGGAAGCCTGACAGAGGACGCCGTGGCGTCCGGTTTCACATTTAAGATTAGGCCAAAGCGGGGTTTGTGACCGGGGCCGGTACCGACATAGCACCATTTCCGGGTCCATGGGCGTGATCGACTGTCGTTGGTTATGTCTAGCGGATCTAAGGACCTGCCGTGGTAGTTTGACCTGGATGTGGCATCATGCGGCCTGTGTCTCACTCGTCTTACTCCAGACACTCCAGAGCTTAGCTAAGATGAGTGCTTCTCTTGGCCGAGCTTAGGGACTCAGATGGGATTCACCGGAGACATTCAGTTGGAGGTCGGGGCCAGTTCTAGTTTGGCATCCGGTTAAGGACATGGAAAGCTAGTCGGTCGTATCTGACGACGATGATCATGGACGGTACCAAAGTTTGGCCGGACCATACTTTTGTTTTCATTTTCTTCTCTGTCATACGGCGCCCAGGTATCGTCACCCTGTGTCGTGACGGTGGTGGGGGACTATTTTTCCTATTTTTTTCGCCTATTGTAGTTAAGTGTTTTTAAACCTTTTTGTTTTTGTGTTTGTCCGTCACCTGGTAGGAAGTCCTGAGGTGACCTTTTTCCTCCTCGATTCCGACTGGCAGTAGAGTAAATGTCGGGAGGGAGCCCTTGACTAGTCTTTGAAACTCCTAATGTTCATATGGGTTTTCGGTAGGACCTGAGCGGCGATGAAGTCATGGTCTGCCCCCGGGAACCGGATCTGTTCCGGCCCCTTTAGTATTCATGAGAGGGAGCCTCTGTCGCAGCGTCCGGATCAATTAGTAGTTGATCCACAAGAATATGTCATACGACGAGTGCCGTTTGCATGGGATTCCCCCGCTGTGTAAGCAATGAAGGCCGGGCGACGGTCTGCTTGCATGGCGGAAGCATTTCGTTCACCGTGAATGAGTCTTACATATTCTCAGAGTGCTGTAAAAACATATTATGTAAATTTAAGCAAAATTTCCTGATTCGATAATATTGGAGAGGTTTACAGAAGTTTACAGCACAGAAGATATCGTAAGAATCTGATCAACAGATTTACTTTACTTTGTATGAAACGTGATAAATTTCTAAAAAAGTTCAAAATATGCAGTAATATGGTGACTGACATTAAGTAATATTGAGTTACTTCTCGAAACATGAAAAATCTAGCTCAGTGTTGTTTGAGTGCAGTTAGTGTCATTTTGCGCTTTTGTTGTTATTTTACCACCTTTCATTCAAAGATAAATAATTTTCATTAAAACATCTTAACACTTAGCTAACGAAGCCAATTTTTATTAGCGAGAACCAATTTTTATTATTCAATTGTGTTATTTCTAATTGGACACCAGTATTGTTGCGCAGAAAATTTCGCTATCTAATCTCACCATTTCTTCAACAATTAATGCAAAAAAGTGGTTTCGAAACAGTGGTGTCGAATAATAATAATTGGAAACAACACATTTGGACAGTAAAAATTGGTTGTACCGAATATGGCGGCATTCGTTAACTAAGGGTTAATAAATGATAAAGTTTTGAACAAATATCTAAGTTCTGGTTGAAGTAAGTTTCACCGAATAAGCAGATTGCAGTGCTACTCTCTTAAAACGAAAGAGTGGATTTTGCTACTCAGAAAAGAGCTCTAATTTATTGGATCGTGAATGAGTTGATTTTTAACCTTTCCGGCACAGTGGTCCCACTCCGGGCACACCTAATTTTAATTCCAAACTTGCATTCGGCACCAAAAATATTTTAATGAAATTTTGCTTCTATAATGAAAGCTTAAAATAAGGAGTTCTTATTTTCTAAAAAAGTCATTTGTAAATTCTGGTGTCAGTCAGAAATTTCTCATTTTACGAAAAGAATTTGTCTGTGCCGGAAAGGGTTAAATGTTTCACTTATCTTGATTTGAATTTTTATTTTTCTAATGCACTCCAGAAGAGCGAATACTAAACAACTCAACTCGATAAAAAAAGCACTCATTGGCGAGCGGAAATCGAAATACCAGTAAGCTGACGCAGCTGACGTGACCTTCCACTGTCCCCTCTACAATGCTTATCCGCTGAGCAGACGACAGGCGTGTGGTTTTGTGTATTTTACGTGGCTAACAGCATGTTGTTGACAATTTTAAAGAAGGAATACTTGAAAAGGTAAGAATTTATGCTGATTTAAATACTCTAATTATGCTTTTTATAATGATTCTGTTTTATATTAATTGTTATTTTATATATGGCCCGATATTTTTCAGTTTATATCAATATTTTTATTAAATATGTCTTAACCCTAACATTTAGGACTATTTATACGAGCGAACATTTAGAGATCTTTTAAGTTGAAAGGATAAATATTAAAAAATACTCTAAAATATAATGAAATAAATCCTTTGCCTCTCCTTTATGTTTTTTTTTAAATGTTGTTTCAATAAATATGATTTATATAAATAGCATTTAGTAGCAATTTAAACTTTTAAAGAAAATATCTTGGCGGTACGTTCGTTTATATAGTATATATTTTTAGCGATGTTTCAGAACTCTAACTTTATAATACTATAAATTGAAAATTGACTTGTCTGACTTTAAAAATATTGTTTTAAAGTAAACAAATTATATTTCTTATTTTATTCTCAGTCTGAAGAAATTTTTCCTGAAGGTTTTTATTGACCTGCCTTGCTTTTCGAAAGTGCATACATAAATTTCAGTCATTTTATGTTGCTGAGATTTGGATTATTTGAAATGTATCTAAAACATATAAGAATGGCTTTAGTATATCTATTTCATGTTAATGAAAATTTTTGAAAAGCAGCTGTATTAGTATACATGCTGTTTTTCTAATATTTTAAAATATACTTGATTTATGAACAGTGGCGTAGCGTCAGGGGGGGGGCACGATCATTTTACTACCAGTAAAATTATATACTACATTTAGCCTTATTTAATCCTTGAACTGCATGAATTAAATAAGGGCAAATATAGTTTATAAAAATACTGGTAGTAAAGTGATCCGTGCCCCCCTTGACGCTAAGCCTCTGTTTATGAAACTGTAAAAATCCCATATTTTTTATCATATGCTGTTAAAAATAAGGTAAATATCTACATTCCCGGATATTCACGGTGTGAATATTCCTAAATAGTATTAGGAATAAAACATATTTAATGATAATATTGATATAAACTGAAAAATATCATGCAATGTATCGAATAATATTGCATAGAAAACATAATCATTATAACAAAATAAAAAAGATTAAAATATTTAAATCAGCAGAAATTCTTATCTTTTCAAATATTCTTTTTAAAATTATCTTTTTGGGTCGGGAGGGGGGTATATATTTCAAGCAGCTCAGAAACAACAACAACAACAAAAAAAAGATACTTTTCACTTAATTGTTGAATATATACATATATGTAAACATAAATATGTATACATTCAATATGCAAATTACTTTTTTTTTCTAAAATAATAATCTACCTGTTCATGAAATTTATTATTTTACAATGAAATATTACATTTTACCATGAATTTTAATTCCCCTTCCCCTCCTCAAGTATGAGTTACCGTAATTTCCGGCGTATAATCCGCAGCTCAAAGAGTCGTTTTTCGACCCAGAAATTTTATTCAATAATTGTAGTTAAATATTTACAGCGATCTTTTAAGTTACATTTTATAAAATAATATTTCTGGGTCGAAAAACGACTCTTTGAGCTGCGGATTATACGCCGGAAATTACGGTAGTTATAAATCACTCAAGTGCTACTGGATTTAACCTTCATTGATTTGATTTCACTCAAGTATGAGTAAAATAGAGATCACTCAATCATGACTTGCTTAAAAACAACTCGTTCACTCGAGTTGTTTCAACTCTTCATGAGAAGCTCACTTTCAAATCGTGAGATGAGTGGATTTCGGCTCAACTTGAGTTATTTTCGCTCTTTCGTTTTAAGAGAGTAGGTTCTATAGCAAATAGTATCTGTTTTCCTCGTACTATCCCCCCGCTTTTTATGAAAGTTCCAATAAATTATTAAATAGAATATACATAATGCAAGTTCAAGTATATTAACGCATACTTTCATTATTTTTTTATCGTAATAATTTTAAAAGTTATCTACTCAAATGTGTATAAAATATTAAAATAAATTAAAACACGGAAATTTTAGTTTACTCTAATTTTATTTCTATATTTTCTATACTAAATTAGTTAGAATAGGAAATATAAATTAAAATAAATATTTTTTGTATGCTGCGTTATACATATTATTTTATCTCTATTTTTGATTTAAAAAATAGAAAACGAAAAATCCACCTAGGAAACAGTAGTAATTTCTGGCGTATAATCCGCGGAAGAAACAAACATGTTTAGAATCAGAAATTCTATCTAACAAAATGCAATTCACTCGATCATGGTAAATATTTGAGTTTAATTTTTAAATAAAATTTCTTTATCAAAACATGTTTTTTTAATACTTGGATTATACGTCCGAAATTACGGTAAAAGTGTACTTCATACATCTGACATGCGCGTCAACCTTCCATTTAAAAAAACAGTTAATGTACTTTTGGCCAGAAATTTTAATTCATATATGAAATCAAACAAATACCACATAAAAACAAGACTCACTGTTAAATAATTTTATTACATAAATTTTTTGTTATATTTTTTGAAATGAAGAAACAAGTAAAGTTACCAACAATGTAATAGTGTGAAATTTTCAAAACTGTGCATATCTACGATAGCAATAAAAAAAATTAATTTTGAAAATAAATTAAGCATGCAACACATTTAAGTATTAACATAATTATTAACAAATATTAACGAAATATTGCTTGAAAATTTATTTATTTATTTTACTGTGACATAACAAAGTACAGAATTTAACAGCAAGAAGTCAAATGCAGAGAGGTTTTCTAAGTTTTCAGTTAGAATAATAATAAAAATTTATAAGGGAGATAAAAATTTATAAACGACAGAAATTCCTTCTTGTGAAATAAATTCAGCGATAAAAGTTCAAAAACTCCAAAGGCATAAAAATGCTTGATAACTCATAGGAAAAGTGCACGACAAGAATGCTGCCATTTAATGGGATTTGTTACAGTTAGAGTTATATTTACAAATCTTGCCAATCCGCTTCTTTTAGGTAGATTTCGTAAGAAATACTACCTATTACATTCTCACCTAAGTTGGAAATTTTGAAAAATTTTTCCAGATCTACACTGATCATGACTCCCAGAACACAAAACCACCCCCAGTTCAAAAGTTTATATATCTATCTATCTATCTATCTATCTATCTACGTCACTTTTTTCTGACCACGATAACTGGAAAAATTCTGCATAAATCTCTTCCAAACTGATACATAAAATCAAGGGTCATAAAATCTCGGTCAAGTTCGTTAATGGGCAATATCGAGCCAAAGGGGGGGGGGGGCTTTTTGTGAAAACAGAAAAACCCTCATAATTTCTTTATTATTATACGTATCGAATCCGTTTAAAGTTATTTTTACTTCTAGGAAAAGGGCCGAAAATTAATGTATGACAGATTTTTGATATAATTAAAAATGGCCCCAAGGGGGGGGGGGAAAGGGGGGTTTTAGAAGAAAAAAAATCATAACTTCGTCAATTCCAAAGATATCAAATCCAAGTAAATTTATTATTAATCCGCTTAGTATTATATAAAACTTTTATATTGACAAGTTTTTTATAGGACCAACCGTTATAGCAAAAAAAATTAAAAACAAAAAAATACCTGCCGGCTCCGCCTGCAAACAAGTTATTTTTCGAAGTAGGCGGTTCCTACTCCCGCATCTTTTCGAAACTGATACATAAAATCAAGGGACATAAAATCCCGGTTAAGTTCGTTAATGGGCAAAATCGAACCAAGGGGGGGGGATGGGGGGGGGCTTTTTGTGAAAACAGAAAAAACCCATAATTTCTTAATTATGATACGTATCGAATCCGTTTAAAGTTATTATTACTTCTAGGAACAGGGCCAAAAACTTACGTATGACAGATTTTTGATATAATTAAAAATTGCCTTAAGCGAGGGGGAGGGAAGGGGGGCGGGTTAGAAGAAAAAAATTCATAACTTCGTCAATTCCAAAAATATCAAATCCAAGTAAATTTATTATTAATCCGCTTAGTATTATATAAAACTTTTATATTGACAAGTTTTTTATAGGACCTGCGTCTTCGAAATCTACCTGTGCCTGTAGGCCGAGCCGTCAGGGATTTTTTTAAAATTGAGATTACTTGATTGCTACCAGGTTTTTGAAATAGAAATTATTTAACTCTAAACATACCGGAAATTTGATTCAAGTTTTATAAAAGTTTTTCACTTCATAATTTTTATTTCAAATAATTTAACTATCTTATTTCTATGTAATTTATATTGTATTTATTTTATGAAGAAATTTCTGGTTTGGTTCAAAATATTTTCATTTGGTACCGGCGAAATGACCGTTTGTTGGTATATTTATTGTTAATGAGAGATTGAAAAAAGGCGAATATTGCCATTTTAAAATTGCGGTGGTAATCGAGCAATCTAAGTTTTTTAAAAGTGAGAAACTAGCAACATTGTTTACATGCTGTCTAGATTTTATTTAATTCCACTTCTAAAAAATAATTAAATCTCCTGGTGATAATTTTTTCTAATATTAACCTTTTCCGGCACAGACAAAGTCTGTTCTTAAAATGAGAAATTACTGACTGACACAGGAATTTACAAACGACTTTGTTAGAAAATAAGACCTCCTTCTTTTAAGCTTTCTTTGTAAAAACAAAATTTTATTAAATTGTCTTGGTGTCGAATGCAAGTTTGGAATTAAAATTAGGTGTGCCCGGAGTGGGACCACTGTGCCGGAAAGGGTTAAATCATTCTTCTTCCGTTTGAAAAATATTAACTTTGTAGAAAAGCTTTCCGAACCTCACACATCATTTTGTTAATCTTTCGATTAATCGCCATAACTAGCGCTTTTTTTATACTCAGTCCCACCACAATTTACAAACATTTGCCTTTCTCGTAGATTTCTCTTAACAATATCGTAGTATAAGTGCATGGTAGTTTTTTTTTTTCAAACAGTGGTACAGATAGAATAAAAAATAGACACCTGGGACGTATATGTCCCAATTTAGATTTTTAAATTTAAAAACTAAAACTATCTATTCACAGTTATTGTCACATTTAGAAAAGTTTATTTATCTAATTAAATTAATGATATTTTTCTAAAAGTAGCATAACCTGGAAATTTAACATTATTTATCATATTCTAGAACTTCGGCAATTTCAAGAATAACAATTAGCTATCTTATTTCTTGTAAATGTGTAATTAACACATTTAAATATTGTATTAAAATAACTATGTTAATAAATATATTTAAGAATTTTTCTGTAACATGGGAAAGCACTACTAGCTACTAGCAGAAAATATACAGCTTAATAGAAATTTTGTATTTCAAATATATAATAGTGTTACAAAATATAAGTTTATAAACGAATTAAATTCCTCATTGTGAAATAAATTCAACAACATAGGTTCAAAAAATCCAAAGGCTTAAAAATGCTTCGTAACTGAAGCGAAAAATGCACTAGAAGATTGATCTCGCTTAAAAGGAATTAGAGTAATTTATACAAAATATCCGAATTTTATTTCATTCGCCTTCTAAACAAAAGAAGTAAATCTCTTTGGGGATAATTCATTTAACCCATTTGTTGCTTTTTACGGGGGGGGGGGGGGGGGTTAAAAACTAACTTTAAGCATCCAAATAACAAAAGTTTAGTTTCACTGAATTTCAATGAATACTGTATTTACTGAAATTTAACAAACGTGGTTATTTTGCGCATTATTAATATGATAATATGATACGGAATTTTTTTTTGAAAACGTTTGGAAATTTTGGTGTTACAACAGTATTCAATAGACTTAACCCTAGACTGTGCAGTGATGCATTTATAAGTCAACTAAATTTTAACCTTTAATAGTTTTTTCAATTCCATGATACCACTATATATGAAAAGAAATATTCGCCTTATATAATCACTGAATTAAATAAGGCTAAGAATTATTATTTAAATTTAGTGATACCTAACCCAAAATATGAGTTTCAATAAATGTACTTCGTGCAGTGTAGGGTTAATAGCATTCTCAGTATGATTTATTTTTTATCATAACTAATTGCAAAAAGGGATTGTGTTCCGATACTTCCAAAACCACTATTTTTATAGAGCAATATTTTACTTATTTAATAACAAAAATATGCTTTTAAAAGCGAAAAAGATTACGATACATAGTGGTATAGAAAATACCGAAACACAATCGCCCCTGTTTATTTAAAAACATAGCACCTATTTTAAATTTAAAAAATGACACATATGTTTTGACGCGGAACATACCGGGAATTTTATTCAAGTTTTATAAAAATATTTCACACCATAATTTTTATTTATAACTATTTAGGTTTTTTTGTGCGATTTACGTTTTATTTAATTTGTGCAGAAAATTTCGGGTTTGAATCGAAGTATTTCATTTGTTATCGGTCAAATGACTGGTTGTTGGTATATTTAGTGTTAAATAAAAAAAATCACCAAAGGTGTATATTTGTTTTATTACTAAATACTGGAAGAATGGAGCTATGAATACACAGAAAGATATATACAGCATAGTGTCTATCAGTTGCGAGTGAAGTAACTGAGGATGTAGTCTCAAGATGGCGGGTGTTATTTGTTTCCATCGAATATACAGGGCCTGTACTGAGCCAACGACAATTACCACTAGTAAATTTGAATTGAAATTTTTGCCTTAGAACAACGCCTTATTTCTGGAAAATTTCTTTAATAAATAAGGCCAAATTTTCTATTCGTTTTCATTGGTTTAAGTTTGCTCCGGCGGTATTATAATCTCTTTCACTGACACGATGATATTTTATGTATTCACAATATGACGAAACCACAGAACTTGACTACCGCCGGGGCAAACTGACATGTCCAAAAACAAATAGATATTGCTGAAACAAATACATATTCTGCATGAATAAATTGATTTAACCCTTTCCGGCACAGACAAAGTCTGTTCGTAAAATGAGAAATTGCTGACTGACACCAGAATTTACAAACGACTTTTTAGAAAATATGAACTCTTTATTTTACGCTTTCATTATAGAAACAAAATTTTATTAAAATATTCTTGGTGCCGTATGCAAGTTTGGAATTAAAATTAGGTGTGCCTGGAGTGGAACCGCTGTGCCGGAAAGGGTTATATAAAGAAAGAATTTCTATTCAAATTTACTGGTGGAAATTAGCCCATATTTTGAACATATGCCAATTCCCCTTTATTCGTAGTTCCATGACTGAAGCTTAACACTTAATTGCATAGTGATGTAAATTTCCATCACTGTTTATTTAACTTTTAATAAATAAATCAACTTCTTCGCCACCACTATATTTATATAGAAATATTATTCCAGTAAATTTCCCGTCAACTATGTTGCTGAACAAAGTTAGAAATCTATCTTAAAATTTCTGGTGTCTAATATTTAATATATGTATAAAAAAACACAATTGTTAAAGAAAAACTCATGCAAAGAAGGGTTAAAAGAAGCGATAATAGTAAATATATAGGCGTATACTATCATTACTATATGCTGGTAATAACAAAAATAATCATTAAGGTAAAATCATTAAGGTAAGGTAAGTGAATTGACATTGACGAGTATTTTTAAGTACCGCGAATCCCAAAAGGTTTAATATTAAATCCTGCTCTATCAATTTGAAAAATAATAAATTTGTAGAAAAGATATCCAAATCTCAGACTTATTTATGCTAAACGTTTAGGTTTTTAAATTAAAAAACTAAAAATATATGTACACAGTGATTGTAACTTTCAGTACTGCGTATTTACCCATGTAGCGAGCATGGTGACAGTGAAGTCACTGCAAGTCCGGTGGTCACGTCACATCTGTGACAAAAATGCCATCCTTCAGTGACGTCACGTAGTGACTACAATGTGAACTGCTCCGAAAGATTTTAAAAAATACAAGAATACTTTCAAACAAGTTATTCATTGTGAAATTTATCGTTTTGCTTTTTTTTTATTTGTGACGTCATTCTGACGGTATTGCAAGTCACATGCGTCACATGAAAATTCTGACCAAACAATAACCATATTGTGAAGTCTCATAGTGATAATAAAAACCATCATATAATGAAATTTCACTGTTACCAAAATGGGAATTTAAAAAATCTTAGAAAATGAGAAGAAACATTTAAAAAATAATTTTAACGACCCAGCAAACACAGACCTTTTGGCAGACGATCGGGCCGCAGTCGGCTATTTTGATTTCGTATCGGCATGTGTATACTAGAATCGGTGACATGTCAGTTTCATGCCGACTTCCGATACTAAAGGAAGCCCCCTTTTTAATACATGTTGCTGTTATCGCGCTGCTTTCGTCCAAAAATCGGCAGGTGACAACGAACCGATTCCTGTTTTCAGATAGTGGCCCGAATAGAACTGCCAATATTGGTCCGAATTTGGAGCGTTTATTCTTTTTAATTTTTTTCTATTCAAGTTCGAGTTTATTCCGGAATATTAAATACATTTTTTAAAATAATGGATATTATATATTTTCCGACTTTTCTTCTAAAAATCATTATAACAATATGAAATAAAACTGTTACTATTTTATTCTTATATATTATTTTAATTACTTAAATTATTTGTGTGAGTTTGCGTGTGTGATAAAAAAATGTTATGGAAGAAATAAAATGATTTTTTTGTTAAAATATTTAATATATTTCATATAAAATTTCAACAGTTATTAAAACAGAAAAATTGTTAAAAAATAACCTATATTTATTTATTTAAAAAAATTGTTTATAAATACATTTTAACAGAACCTACAATTTTTTGAATCATCAAAATATTTTGTGAAAGCGCTCATTAAAATTATTATTAATTTATAAACTTAATCGTAGAAAGAAAAAAAAAATAGTTCATAAATTAATTTAACTTATTTTCTAATTATATATTCATTTTAATACCATCAACTAAGTTTCTTATTTTACTAAAAAGCTATTAATTACTTAAAATTATTAAAATTATTTTACAAAACTATAAAAAACTCATAATATCTACCCATCTAAGATTTACAAATTTCTTGAATCTAAAAAAGTATCTCCCTAAATGAAATAAATTAAATTAATATTTCTATTTCATATTAAAATTAAAAGATGTAGATAAGTAAAATAATTAATATTACTACATAATTACTAAAAATAAATTCTAAATTATATCATCAAACGACTTACTCTTATGATGAACTCTTATTCTAATTAAAAGTTTTTAATTACCAACTTATGATTTATTAAAATTAATTTTTTCCTGTTAAAAGTATATAACTCTTAAATTAACACGTGTAATTACATTATAATTCCTAAAGAGAAAATTATATTAACGGATCAAAACCTCTAAAATCCAATTATTTTATACTTCTTTTTAATTGCTAAAAGACGTAAAATAAAAAAAATATATAAACAGTAAAATAATTTTTATTAGACTGTTGACATGTTTCGGCTAATAAAACTTATTTTATTGCTTATAAAGTTTTATTTTACGCCTTTTAGCAATTAAAAATGTATATCATTACAAGATGTTATAATTTGTTATATTTTCCACTTATTTAGGGAGGTGCTGTGTTCAAACCCCTGTCGCGCTCGTCGACCTAACCGTTCGGAGTTTTGCATGGTTTTCTTCTAACCTTGCCGTAAATACGGGTTAGGATCCCTTAGAAAGAAACCCCACGGAGGGCACTCCCCCCTAGGGCCTATATCCCTCTTGTTGATAATTGGCCATCATAAATCAACCCAACCCAACCACTTATTTTATTAAATACTTAATCATTCTTAAATTTATAAGAGAAATCTTTTCTCTTTCTTTAACTAAATAACTCTTTAAAAACACTTCAAAATTCCAATTTTCCCATCCGCAATTTACCAAAAACGTCAAAACAATCACTTATCTGAATGCAGCACCTTTATGACGCCATATAATCCATGGCTTAACATGTCTCAATGGCCGAGGGATTAAAGCATTCGCCTGCTGTAATTCGGCACCTCAGATCGAATCTACCCTGTTCCAGAGCCGAAAAAAGTTCCCTTAAATTATTAGCTAATGTATATGCCAAGTTGTCTCTTAGAGGGCGCCACCAAAAAGAAAAAAAATATTTTAATTGTGTCGGACTGCAGCCAGCATTCGTATGGTTATCTATCGGCGCCCCTTCGACGTAGTATCCTGCAGGGCCGACTATCGCCTGGGGGACCACAAAGTGTTTGATCCAGAATCTGCAACCTGATATCGTGCCTTTACCTCCAGAAACGGCAATCGGCAATCGGCCGATTGCTTCCCGATAACTCTGTGTTGGTTGGGTACTGTAAAAAAAAAACAGACACCAGATAGCACAATAAGGTCGGGGAGGGTTTCTGGTAAAATCTTGTCGCTGGAACCGATGCAAGACAATCATGTACCGAATCCTGCCTACCGAAAAAAAATAGCTGAATCAATCAGATCGGGTTGGGTTAAAATAAAATGTAGTCCTCTGACCCGATACAGAATCGTCACACATGTGACGCTTTTCAAAGTTTATTCACACTGTGCCCATTTTGTGAAGTCACAGTGTGAGGTCAAAGAAGGGATTAAAACCGGTCATAACGGCCTCACATCCACGTAACTGTGACTTCACTTTCACGTCACCTGATGTCACGTTGCCGTAACGTCACAATGTTTTACGGTTATTTGATTTTTAATTTGTCATTTTTGTCAAAGGAAAATAAAATGGAAAATTAAAATCATATATCTGATTGAAGAACTTCAGAAATTAACACAGAATTTCACATTAAAAATCTAATTTTGAAAAACAGTTAAGTAATTAACACATTAATGTATTGAAATAAATTAATTTTACTTTGAACACAATTTTTTAATTTCTCCGTGACATGGGAAGCACATAAAACAGAAAAATGCAGCAAATTGAAACTTCTGTATTTTCAAGTTATATTGTTACAAGATAAAAATTTATAAAGGAAAGGAATTTTTGATTGTAAAACTAGCTGATCCGCCTGGCGTTGCCCGGTCCCGTCAAAAAATAGTATGCAGCGGGAAAGCACCAAAAAATCGTTGCGTGAAACTACTCTTCTGGTAGTAATTCTTCTGTTTGTCGGAAGAAAGACACCGAAGCGGAAGTAAATTCAACATGCTCCTTTCAAATGTCTGAGTCATTTGATTCAAAGCGTGTCAGTTTTTGGCTAAAATTGTGTTACCGTCCGATTTTCACAAAATTCACATTTTCCGAATCAGAAAAACTAACTAAGTATATATTGTGAGTTTCGGATCGGTACCTCCAATAGTTTTCTTAATATTCGACGATGAGTGAGAATATTTCGTTATCTGGGATTATCAAATCCGTAATTTTTTTCAGGTTTCGATAAAAATAGCTATTTTCTGCGCATGCGTAAGAAAATATTTTTAGTTCCACCGACAGGCAGTGCTATCTGTTATATACAAACTTCTCTCCAGACGAAACACCGGCATTTGTCCCCGCTGCTACGGCACCGTATATCAGGCGCACTGTGTGTAGTTTCAAATTCCGCGGACAGGGTGCGCTAAATTGATATCTTACTTAGTATCTATATCTTCTTTACGTCATTTTGAATAGAATGAACCAATTCCCGTTAAAATCGGGCCCATAGAACCCGAGAAAATAAATTACCCCCCCCACCCCGCCAAGATTAATATTCATAAATGGTGGTAACCAAGGGCTGAAAAAAGAACACCGTAGTTTATTTAGTTCTCAGGCGATTTGGGTAGAATGTTAGAAAAGATTTCGTTTGAATTGGACAAATTTTAAATGCAAAATGTTTTAGTTCCTCTTCCCACCGACATAGGCGCACTCTGTTCTAAACAAACCTCTTCCCGAACGAAATTGCGGCACGTGTCCACGCTGCCTACGACACCATATAGCAGGCGTACTATGCACGCACTACAAAATCTCGTAGTTCCATTTTCTGTCACCAGGGGACGCCAAATCTGGATCTTACTTAGTTATCTATATCTTGTGAATAATATTTAAAAAGATTTCGTTTAAATTGTACATAGTTTAAATGCAAAATCTTTTTGTTCCACTTTCCTCCAACAGGGGGCGCACTCTGTTCTAAACAACCTCTTTCCGAACGAAACTCCGGCACGTGTCCTCGCTGCTTACCACACCATATAACAGGCGTGCTGTGCACGCGCTGCAAAATCTTCTAGTTCCAACTTCTACCGCCAGGGGGCGCAAAACCTACATCTTAAATAGTTATCGATATCTTAATTAGTTCGTGTTAAGTTGAATGAAAAAATTCTCATTGAAATCGGACCCATAGAACCCGAGAGAAGAAATCCCCCTACCTCGGTGATAAATGCTCACAAATAGTGGTAACCAAGGTCTGAAAAACTGATACCAAAGTTTATTTATTATCTGGAAAACCTGAAAAGAATGTTAGACAGTGTTTCGTTTGAATTGGATCATTATTAAAAAAGTTACGAATTGGGAGGCAGGAAGGGAAAGAGGGAGTTTTGATCAGAGTATTAACGCGATATTTAAATTACGACTGGACACTCAACTAACACCTCACAATAAAACCAATGACTTTTAACATTAAGAATTATCGCTAACTTTTGAAACAAAATTAAAACGGAGCGTTTGAAAAAGAAACAAAATGACTTTTATTTCTTGACACACAAATACAGTATGCCCATTTCTGAAATCAAATACATAAAAAACTCTAAAAATCACATAAAACAAATCGTGAAAATTAACAAATCGCTGTTCGAATTCAAAATAATTTTTATTGAAAAGAGGACAAAATTTACTATAACGAAGTTACAATCAGCTAAGGACCTTTTCATCCGCCAATAACAATTGCTCTGTTGACTTGCAATCGTGCCTATAATCCTGTGAGCCACCAATCACATTTGTCCTCCAACAGTGTTTGAATTCCAATGGTCGATTTGTGACGTCATTTGAAACAAAAATCCCTGAAAAATATGAAAAAACGCATAAAAAATGAAAAAAAAATCCAAATCGAGATTGTTAATAATCTGCTCTTTTCCTTCTAAAATCACGACATTTTTATCTTTAAAGAATTATCAACCCTCTCCAAGTTAAAAAGAGATAAAAAATAACGATTTTGGATGTAACTGAGGCCGAAATGGAGGCAACAAATGAACCAATCAAGCATTCTGGGGAAATTTTCTGAGTGGCAAAGAAAGAAAATCGCCAAAAATTCAAAAATCGTTATATGAATTCCGAATAAACTATATTGAAAAGAGGACACAATCTACTACATTGGGACTGGATTCTTATTACTAATGTGGCAAAATCAAAGCGAAACGTAAATGTCGCATAAAAAATTTAATTTAAAAATCTAATCTAAAATTTCAAAAGCGGCCAACAATGTGCAAAACTGCATACCTAAAGTTAGTTACCTTTCTACCAAATTTTGTAGCTCTGCGTGCAGCGATCTCTTCAGAAGACAGCCGACAAACATACACACACACACTCACTTCTTTTTTAATTATAGTTAGAGATAAATTCAGCGACAAAAGGTCAAAAACAAAAAAGACATAAAAATGCTTTGAAACTCAGTGGAAAAGTGCACGAGAAAACCAATGTGGCATAAATGATTTTTCTGAATTAAAGTTATATTTAAAAACAGTCCAGATTTCATCTGACTCTTAAACAAAAGAAATAAATATCTTGGTGATTATTCATTTTATATTAAGCATATTTATATTCAATCTCTCTCTTTTTATATATTTTAAACTTTGTAGGTAAGCTAAATCAGACATGATAAGACATAACTCTCTTAAATACCATAATCCCATACATGACTATGCTAAATGTTTAGTATTTTAAAATTTTAAATTAAATATATCGCTACAGAGCTATCGTAACTTTTAGTAATAATGATTTATTTAGTGAAATAAATGTCATTTTTCTGAAACTAATATCATATATAAATTTAAATTCATTTAACTTAATCAAGTACATCAGAAATTTAGTTACCGTGGAAGATCTAATGTTTTAAAATAATTAAGTAACTAACACATTAAAGTGTTGTAATAAGTTAATTAAATTTTAACATTACTTTAGAATTATTCTGTTACTAGAGAAAAACATAATAAACAGAAAATATTAAGCGTGTTAGATCGTTTTCTTTCCCAATTGCAATAGTGTTACTAAACAAAACTTTATGAACGAAATAAATTCAGCATCAAAAGTTCAAAAACTCCAAAGGATTAAAAAGCGCTTCTTTACTCAAGAGAAAAGTGCAAGAGAAGATTGATGTCGTATAAAGGGATTTGTTTGAATTAGAGTTACATTTACAAACTGTCTAGATTTTATTTGATTTGACTTCTAAATAAAAGACAGTATGTTTGTGTCGTTTTATTTTATATTAAATCATTTTCTGTCCGTTTGAAAATTTATAACTTGGTTGAAAAGCATTTCAAAATCTAAGATTGAGAGATATGATACCAGATGATATGATGAGATGAGATGAAACCTTCCGGTTTTGTGCAAGTCAAAACACATTCATTGTACCATTTTATATATTCAATAAAATTATTTAATATTGCATAGATGCCAACCTCTCATTAATATTCCGTAATATGCGTGTTAATTTGACCCAGTTTAACCCCTTAATCGTCGTGCCCGAGACATTCACGGGCAGCGTAGGTTACGCCTGTTTTATTCAGATTGTTTGATTCCCACCAGTTTTTTAAAATAGTGTTATTGGCTTTATTCTTGCATTATTTTATCTGTTTATTAAATAAAATGAACATTATTACTTAAAAAACTGGTGGTAATAAAGCAATCTGAATTTTTAAAAAGTAGCCTACACTTAAAGGGCGCGACGATTAAGGGGTTAACCCTTTCCGGCGCGGAGTAAATCTGTTTTTAAAATGATGAATTATGGACTGACACCAGAATTTACCAAAGAATTTAACAGAAAATAAAAACTTGTTTATTTTCTCGTTCTTTATAAAAGGAAAAATTTAATTAAATGTTCGTGGTGCCGTTTGTCAGTTTTGGAATAAAAATTAGGTGTCCTTTTAATGGACACCGCCCGCTAAAGGGTTAACAACGCTTCCAACCAGAAAAAATGTTGGATGAATCTTTATTTTTCAATTTCAGGTTTTTACGTGGAATTTATTTAACTTCATTTCTTAAAAAAATTTCTGGTGCGAAATGTGTTAAACCTGGGTCAAATTATCCCGCATATTACGGAATATTAATGAGAGGTTGGCACCTGTGATAATGTTACAGTATTTAATAATCCAATAATGTTTCTTTGCGTTATATATTTGATTTCTTAAGAAAAATTTCTGGTTCGAATTGTATTTATTTGCCTTTGAAAAACCGAAAGGTTAGCAGCTGTGTGATCAAGTTAAATGGTTAGGTTTTCAAATTTAAATGACTAAAATATCTGTACTCAGATATTGTAACATTTAGCAATGTTTATTTGTATTATTAACTAGGGAGCAGTCGCGTCGGGGATGACATACCCAGGGTGCGTACATTTTTTACAATTCTCACCACTATTGTTTTAAAGTAATCTTCAACTTACTTTATCGCAGAATTTGTAACGATTGTCTGCGACTCAATAAGGCAACGATTATTATTTGTATTTATTGGTAATAAAGTAAAAACCATTCATTCCCTGTGTAAGCGCGATTTTTGGTGGGTTAAATTAATGGCATTTTCGTGGTTGTTTAGTTGGTTGGTTGGTTGTATAGGGTTTAATGGTACAAGGTCCCATTATGGACAAGCTGCGCCAAAGCACTTTTGTGGATACTCTAATTATACCCTATGATAGCATCAGTATTGACAGTTGGGAGATTTTTTTTGTTCAGATAGCTTGATTGCTAGCACTTTTTAATTAGTAATAGTCACTTTTATTAATATAAAAGGCGAATATTAATGTTTTATATATGTGGTGGCAATGAAGCAATCTGAATTTATAAAAAAGAAAACCGTCTAACTGACAAATCTAGCTGCACATCAAGAACATCAGAGGGATAATTACGGAAATTTAAAAACAGTTATCATATTCAAGATTTTCAGCAATAACACTATAGCACTTAAAAATATAATAAAGAAAAGAACTAAATAAATAATACATTCAGATACAGTAATAAATGAATCATACTTTCAAATATTTTTTAGATTATTTTCTGCGCCATGTTTAATTGCAGGGTTTCTGTCATTAAAGAAGAGGAATATTTCTTTTCGCTATGAGTGGTATAAGAATACTTTTCGCAAAAAGTATTGAGTACCACTGATAAACAGTAATGTATACGCATGGTCTTTTGTATTTTGTATACATATGTGCGGAGTTTACAGCTTATCTGTTTACTTGTTACAATTTCACCTGTCTGTTCCATTTTTCATTTTGATATTTCGATTAACTTTCTGTAGTTTTAGAAAAATATGTTATTACATAATTTGCGTTTTTAAGCATGAGGATATAAACTGCTTGCTGGTGTTCAAAACTGAAGTTCACTCATACTCACTACTCAACCCGAGAACCGCCGAAATGCCACTTTAAAAAATATTCGCCTTATGTAACTGCAGAATTTCACTGATTTCTATAAGGTCTACTTGCACAAAGTGAGTTCTATTCCTTTCGAAAATACTGGTGTCAAAATCCTCTTAGAAAAAATGAGAGAGTACTACTACTCGAGAATAATTTAATAGTATTTTTTAATACTATACATCCGTAAGAAATAAGTTGTATGTAACAATTTATAAAAATTCAATCAATCCCATATATATTTTTCTTTTAATTTGCAATTACAACATTTAAGGCAATTTATTGATCATTTTGTTGTTGAAATCCTTCTGAGCATCTGAGGTCCTGCATTTTCATTAAAATGTTCATAAAACAAATATTAATCTAAATTTCCTTTCCTTCTTTGTTTCTAAAATACACTACATATCTATTTATTTTACATATATCATAAAATACAATTCCATTAAGAATATTTTTGTTTACAGCCAATTTAATTTGTTTTGAAGAAAGGAAAAAAAATACGGGCAAACCGCTTAGAGGGTTAACATTCAATTAATTTTTTCTTTTATATTTCGATTAGCTTTCTTTAGTTTTACCAAAAGTTGTTCTCCAGGATTAGTATTTTAATGTAGGATATTACGATGTAGATACAAGAATATAAATTGTTTGCGGGTATTCGAAACGGAACTCAAATTTAATAATATAATACTTAATAAATATTGATGAAAACTAAATTACACGAACTATTTGTGTACATTAGATTTATCAGCCCCCAAATAACTTGCAACTAGCGCAATTAATCAAGACAAAGGAAAAAACAGAATTTAAAAAAAATACTGGAGTATACATGCATTCCTTTTCTTTTAAGTAAATAAGTAGCATGAAAAGAGTATCTAGATAGTTTTAAGCATGCGTGATAAACACCATTAACATTTAGAACAGGAAAGACCATCATATATCATTTTGGGAGGGCAACCGAATTTTTTAAAACTAATACAAAATGCCTTCTCAGAAATTTGAAATCGTTATTTGAATATTCAAATTTTATTTCTCGCAGATTAAGCTCATATGAATATAACAGTGTGAGCACATTTCTGCTATCATTTTTGAATAGAATTTGTCGCATTATTTATTCGCAAAAATATTACGAATTTTGCGATTGATCTTAGAAAGATTTTTAATTTAAATATGTATTAGAAAAATATTTAAATCTGAAGTATTGGTACGATACTCTTTAGAAGTTCTAAGGAGTGTGCTCAGATTCAATATAATACATTTCTTTCTGTCATAACTGCTCAATTTTTTAATAATGATGATATTAATTATTTAACCCTTTCAGGGTCAAAGTATTCCTGTTGCTAAAATGTTGAAATCATATAAAGACACCATGATTTGCGAATATATTTATTTAAAAATAAGTAAATTCTTTTCTGCATGTACATTATAAAAGTAATTTTTTTCATAAAATTTGAGTGCGTTTGCGGCATTTGGAAATTAAATTTAAGTAGGATTTATAATAGCCCACCGCCCTTCAAGGGGTTAAAATTTTTTACAGAAAAATTCAAAGTTATCTAAAATATCATTTATTAAAATTTTGTTTGTCTTTAGTGTTTTACTTACCTTATTAAAAATCAATTTATTATGGTAGTTGAAGTTCTACACAAAAAAATGAGCATTATTTAATAATGGTATTTGTTTATTCAATGCTCTTTAATTTGCTTGTGAATCACATTAAAATTCAAAAGCACGTTTTATTGACAAAGAAAAACATTTTGCTTTCATTAATTTCCCAAACATGTATAAACCAACAGCAATCGAAAATCTTATATGTCGGTTGATTTGCATAATTTAGAATTTCGAAAATTTCATGAAAAGCTTAATATTTTGCAATATTTAAATGAAACAATTTTCCCAGAAGACTAAACCTAAAACAGATACATTTTCACAGTAGTAAAACATTTATTTCTGTAAAAATATAGAAACACATTCCTTTGGAGTTAATGTAGTACAGTACTAAAAAAATTTAATCACAAAAAGTCTGGAGATAGTAAAAACATTTAGTACTTTCAAAATCTAATCTATAAAGCATTTTCAGAAATGTAGCAGGGAGTATATGAATTTTACTTTGTTTGTACTAAAAAGATGCTTTTAAATATGAACATAATCAGAGTTCCTACGCATCAGGATATTTGTATACTAGTTTTTTAAAGAAATATTTGCTTACTTCATGATAAAACTCTTAGTTTAAACTTTTGATTATAGTGCTGGGATACCGTGAGTCTTTGCCATACACTTATACTAGGATATCAGAGTTTCCTTCAGAGAGTTTCAGAAGGGTTTTGCACACTGCCTGCCCTGTGGTTTACAAAAAAGCACCTTTCCTGCCCCTCTTAAAAATAATAAGCACCGTTCTTGCCACCCCCCCCCCCAGTAAAATAATTTGCACCCTTCTTTCCCTTCAGTAAAAAAGTTCCTTTCAGCAAAAAGTGCTCTTTCTCCTTTTTGCATTAAAAAATTTGCTTTCATAGTAAAAATTGTCTCAATGTTGTCTTAGAAAGAGTGCCTTGACTTTTAAATATCAAAAGTGGCTTTAAAAACCAAAATAACACCTTTAACAATTAAAAAAGTGCCCTTAAGAATCTGAAATGTGCCCTCAAGAATCCAAAAAGTGTCCTTAACCCTTCTTTGCATGAGTTTTTCTTTTACAATTGTGTTTTTTATACATATATTAAATATTAGACACCAGAAATTTTAAGATATATTTTTAACTTTGTTCAGCAACATAGTTCACGGGAAATTTACTGGATTAATATTTCTATATAAATATAGTGGTGGTGAAGAAGTTGATTTATTTATTAAAAGTTAAATAAACAGTGATGGAAATTTACATCACTATGCAATTAAGGGTTAACACTTTGCCGTCCGGCGACACCACAGTGTTTCCATACGTAAAGTAACTTAATTTTAATCCTTAAATGCTATATTGGCACCAGAATTTTGAAATGAAAAATTCCCTTTTATCAAATACAGGAAGAAAAGATTTTACTTATTTTCCAATAAATTTGTTTCTAAATTCTGGTGTCAATCAACCATTTCAAAATTTTACGAATAGAAGTATTTTTAGGAGACATGCGGACGGCAAAGTCTTAAGAAGTCTAAAGAAGTGTCCTTTTCTCACCAGCAGCACCCTGCCCTTTTTTAAACCTGGGGGAACTCGGAGGATATTTTCAAGATAAATCTACTACAAAAAATTTTTTTTTGTAAATTATGTTATGAATGAATATAAAAATTGTCACCAGTCAGGGCCCATAATCAAAAGGTTAAATATGCACACCATTACTATTGCAAAAGACTAATACGGTATATACAAAAAAAATGAGCATTATTTAATAATGGTATTTGTTTATTCAATGCTCTTTAATTTGCTTGTGAATCACATTAAAATTCAAAAGCACGTTTTATTGACAAAGAAAAACATTTTGCTTTCATTAATTTCCCAAACATGTATAAACCAACAGCAATCGAAAATCTTATATGTCGGTTGATTTGCATAATTTAGAATTTCGAAAATTTCATGAAAAGCTCGCGTATAAGCCGATCGGCAACTTCGACGTGAAAACAGGTTGAATGAATACCAGCAATTCAGAATGGTTTTCTACGCCATCTTAATCGAGTTATAGTACTCTCTTACTTACTAGAGTTATAACGCCTTATATAGTCTCATTTAATTCTGAATTATATAAGGCTAAGAAAACTATTATAAAGCACTGGTATTAAACCTGTTTTCATCTCGAATTGGGGAGTCGGCTTGTAAGCGAGTATATAGGTTTTCAAATCCCCGAGCCGTAAGAATCCTGATAATGCAAATTTTACAAATGAATCTAGGGCAAGGGTTTCGAAAACTCAACCACGGGCCAAATACATACCAGTAAATTGGTAAAGTAATCTTCTCCTTATTTAATCGACGCCTTTCAGTTAACTATATGCGATTAAATAAGGGGAATAATACTCTACATCATTACTGCCATGTCTGCGACCCGCGGTTTCGTTATTGGAAACCCAAGATCAATAGTATAGAAAACGGACGGCGAACTGGATTTTCAGAATACCAATTGGGACCATTTTTTTGGATAAGTATTCTTTGACTTATTTAATTAAGGAAATTCTGAGATTAAATAAATCAAAATATCTATTCAGGGAAAGTGGTGGTAATTGGCCTTCTGGCACGCGGGTTCGCCGTCTCTGGTATAAATTTTCGTATATTTATTTTATAGATTTATAAAACTAAATGGAGATTCGTTGGAATAGAGAGTCCATTAACTGAGATATTGAGAGGTAATAGAGAGGTACCGAGCTGTACGATTGAATTTGCGTTCGGTTATCTTGAACATGTTTTTTCGTGTATTGATATTATATGCGTTCCTTACTGTTCTAATTCCTTAACAACTTAAC
This sequence comes from Maratus michaelseni, assembly GCA_963931845.1. NCBI lineage: Eukaryota > Metazoa > Arthropoda > Arachnida > Araneae > Salticidae > Maratus > Maratus michaelseni. The sequence continues at coordinate 230,023,125 of OZ007586.1, read as the reverse complement.
AGTTTCCCACATACAACGTGAGTAAAGTTTACTTGCTCCATTATTCAAAAATTTTGGTACCACTAAATTTTTAAATTAATTTTTCCTTTATTTAAATTACAGATTGTTTAAAAAATAATAAATTAAGGCGACTATTTTAGTTCTTAAAAATTGTTGTTTCGACAATATTTTTAGTTTTCTGTGTCAAAAGAAGAAAGAAAAGAAAAAAAAAACTGTTAATATATTGATTACAAGCCAGGACTGGCGACTATATTTTATAATCAATATTGCAACAATTTACGAAAATATTTTTTTGTGGTAGATATCTCTTGAAAATAACCTAGTATTAGGATACGGCAGAGAATTTTTTTCACAAAATGGTTCCAATAGAATAAAAATATATTCACTGACACGTATGTATCCAAACGTCGTAATCAAAAGGTTAAACAGAGCATTGAAAGTTTAATTTTCAAACTATTAATAATAATAATAATGTTTCATAAGATTATTGCTTTAAGTTGTACCCACTACACTGTTAAAAATCTGCAGCAATCTGTCCAGTCATTTGACCGTTTTTGTAGAAAACGGTTATATAACCGTAATTTAACTATATTCTTACCACAAAATGAACAATAATACGGTCAGAATATAGTTAAATTACGGTTATATAACCGTTTTATACAAAAATGGTCAAATGACTGGATAGTTTGCTGCAAAGTTTTAACAGTGTATTAACAAATAACATTAAATGCGATGTTGACTTTTGTTGAAGACGAAAATTAACGCATATGAATGATTTAAAATGTATAACAATTTTTATCGCACATTACATAATAATTTATTAAATTTGCTACATAATTATTTTAAGAATATTTTTTGTTGAGCTGAGGCCTAATTGATTTTAGTGTGTTTTATAGTTTAAAATGTTTTCTGATAAAGTATCTCTATTAAATATACTCCTATTTCATTCCTAAACAAATTAAATTAGCTTAACAATTTACATCCAGACAAAAAATTAAAGTACAAGTTCCTCCATTTATTGAATTATAATTTAAAAGTTCAATTATTTGCTACATTATTTTAAAAATCAATAAGCTGAAATTAAATATTTATGTAAAAATTTCAGATAATACTTTTAAATCTTCTGCAATTGCATTTTCAAATTATATTTAATTACAAAGACAATTCAGCGATAAAGTATTTTTTCAGACGGAAAAATGCAATGAAATACATTTTTTAAATTCGTTAATGATAATAAATTATTAAATTGTTTTAAAAGGAATAATTAGTGAATGACGTTTCCATTTCTCTTTCGCAAATTTGATTAAGTAAAAAAATTATATTAATGCGCATGAAAGTTTTTAATCCCTTGTGTCAATATTTTAACTGAAGCTTATGCATATTAATTTGTTTATCCAAACAAAATTAATAAAGCCGCGACACAGCAAAATTTAGTTTAGAAAGATCGCGTAATTTAAAATGACAGAATTTAATACTTTGATAAAAATGATTGTGCCTGTCACTGAACAATATTCATTCTGTGCTTGTATTTGGTTTCAAAAATAATAAAATAAGAATGTTTTTAATCTTAAAAAACAGCAGACAAAAGTTTTAATACGTTTAGAATAAAACCTACGTTAATAAAAAAAATGTATGCAATAGTCAGATTTTCAAAATTTAAAAACTTTAATTATTTATAATGCAGGCTTTTAGGAGAAGAAATTTCTAATATTTTCAATCATACTGTATGTGTCCAAGGCATTTGAAAATATATAACTTTTGGTATATTATAATTTTTTAACGAGCCTAATTTATTTTGATTTTATATGGTATAGCTTCCACCTGTGCCCCTAATATCAGCTGCCTCTGAAGATTGCATCTCTATGACACATGGATCTGTGTTGTTCCAATAGTTACTACATACAGATGTGCTTTTTTATGTACCGTAATTACCGGAGTATAATCCGCGGATCAAACAAATCTGTTTCAACACAGAAAAATTACTCAATAATTGAAGTCAAATATTTACAGCAATCTAATAAGTTACATTTTATAAAATAAAATTTCTGGGTCGAAACATGATTGTTTGATCCGCGGATGATTATACGCCGGACATTACGGTATTATTGAAATAATTTTATATTTCGATAACACTTTGGTAGTTATATTTACGTTAGTATTATTCTTTCAGATTATTTTAAATGTACGCTATCAGGAAAATGTCATTTATGATACTCAATGTGCTCATAATCTATTGATGTATAGAAAATATGTGCATTTAAATCTAATAATACTTATATTGTAGACATTTGTTAACTAAATTTTTCCTCATAGGTTTGGATAAATATTTCAAATGGTAAGATTTTTTTTATCTTATTGTAAGAAATTTTATGAAGTCATCATTCATAATACAGTAAAAGACTGCCGTGAAAAAATAATTGAAATATTTATTTCGTCTTTCTTATATGTTTACAATTCCATTTTATTATTAAAATGCATTTTTATATATGATAAACATAGTTTTCAAAGAGCAATTGTTTATGTAAATGTAACTTTTTTCCAATAAATACTATTTTTTTAATATAATCTGGGCGTCTTTTTTTGGTGGTTTTAATAAATCATTTTAATTTAATTCAGGATATTCTTTAATTTTTCTCTAAGCCTCCAGTTTAGATGTAAAATTAGTTTTAAAAATAGACAGTCTTTGCATTAAATTATTTTTTTCTTTACTTATTCAGGAAGACTCAATTCATTTTGCTTATTATTAAATTTTTGGCACAAATAAGTTATCATGAGAATGATTTGCTTTTTGTCATTATTAAAAACTTTGTTATAGGTTGTTGATATGACTATAATTGGTACACATAAATAGTAAATATGCGGAGGTGTTATTTTGTCACGGTTATTTACTTAAAGGATCGTTTGCATTGTAACATATTTTATAAAAAACAATGAAATTATTTAAAATTTCGATTTTTTTGTTGTGAAAGATATAATATAATGCCCGTTATGTTCAAAACTGAACTTATATAGAAGTATATTACTATATATATGAAAGACTTCTTTTTGAAGCCTTCATATAGGTGAAAGCTACATTTTCTGTCTCTTTGTGCGCGATTTAGTCTCGTTTGAATCATAATCCACTGCAAAAGGGGCTTGTGACTGTATTTGTAGATCTTCACGTCCCTAGAGCTATGGTAAAGCAAGTACGAGTCGGGGAAACCTGACTTAAGACCTAGGGTCCGGTTCCCGTCTGCGTGTCCGGCTCCCGAAGCTGTTGGGGAACTCCGAATCACCCCAAGAGGGTGGGATCAACCGCAAGTCGCTCAATCTCTTGGGAGAATGGGGGTGATTAGTAGACCACGACTGCGCCCCATCTACCGTAGAGCACACAGGGCTCCGCTGGTTGTGCTCGTTAAAAGCTCTCTGGAACTTGGGAACGGCGATTGACGTGCCTGACGAGCGCCCGTATCGCCTGGCGGCGCAGCTCCGTTTTGTGTCACGTTTACATCATAGCATACAATATTTTCCAATACATTTATAACCTTTTCGATATTTTTGGAGATGCAGATGTTTTAGCTCTCAAATCCCTCATCGCTGCTCCAGTCGCTTCTTCCAAAAAAAAATTCTGAATATGATAGCATCCCTTTATTTATTTGTACATTATAGAATATTTTTTACCAGTGCAGCAGCAACTCTATTTTCAACCTGGTGCGAAAATTTTATTTTATTTTTCTATCGATCGCTGATATATTAAAATGTATCAACTTTCGTATAAAATGCAATCATGTCTGGTGTATTAAATTATTAGTCTGAAAAATGAAGGCATTTGCGAGTTGTATTTTATGTTGAATTTTTACTCAACAATTACTATGCGAAGTCGGATGATGTTGTAAAAATAGAACAGTTTTCAGGATATGCAGCTGCGTCAGAAAGTGAAAAATTTCAAATAGAACTGTGCAGTCTTCTCGATTTACTTTAATTAAAAGGAAAGTAAGACAATTATATATTAATTAAAACGAAAAATAACGATTATACGTCTATGCGTTTGAAAACGTGTCTAGTGAACTAGTACAAATGAAAGTTGACTAGACTTTTCATCTTACTTATTATCTGATGAAAATATCACATTTTCTTTTTTAATTAAGAAAAAAAAAATCCAAAATTGCTTAGTTCTATCGCAAACCTTTCAGGTTATGACACATTCAAACGCAAAAAGAGCAATATGTCCTGGCCATTTTCCTATTTTAACAATATTTATTGAATTAAGTGGGTTATGGCCGTTGAACCTTTGTAGAAATAGACAGTTGAACCTTTGTGGGAATAAATTGCTGGACCTTTTTGGGAATAGTTTATTAAACCTTTGGAAGAATACATTGTTGGGCATTTAGATAAATATATATCGTTGGGTCTTTCTACTATTGGATCGTAATGCTTTTTTGGGAAATGGCTCTGAGACCAATGATATTGGGGTGGGCATTACTTATCGGTGGTCAACCGTGGAACTCCAAAATTAGCCAACGTTGGTTCAACCATTTTATGCTATTTGAGGGTCACCACAACTTTCGAAAGATAATCTTCGTTTTATTTACTCGAAAATTTTCTGTCATTAAAAAGGGCAAGTTATCCTTTTCTAAAATAGTAGTAGCTTAATGGGCCGCGAGCCACAGGTTCCAATAAAAATAACCCTAGTTTAACAGCACATATGGTAACAATTTTATGTGGATATAATACATATAAAGTTAAATATAATTGCATAGGAAACTATAGTCATCGTATTCTGTCAAAAATTGAGATTGTTTCACTCGAACTCATTTTTTTATGACTTTATGAATAATGATAATTTATTAGTCAAGTGAAACAAGTCACTCTAATTTGGTTAGTGGGCCACGTACGTTAGCTATATTCCGAATGAAAGAGCGAGTAGTCAGTAAGACTTGGATCCACATTCTCTCTTCAGTATTTTTCGTGATATAATCACACTTCACAAAAAAAAAGCAAAGAAAGTGTGTTCAAAATATTCACACAGTATCTTCAATATTATTAATTTTATGAGAAAAAATACGGGTTCGGTTTGAAATTATGCACTCTGTAAATTTGCAGGAATTAGTGAATTGTGACCCAAATTTCCTACATAAGAATATTTTATCTTGACCCGTTCTATCATTCTTTAAAATTGTATCCCTCTATTCTGTAATACTATATGTATATAACGTATTATGCAAAAACGCATTTAGGGAAAAAAAGAGAAGATTTTACCTTTCTAATTTTTTGATTTCGTACTGCAAACTAAAATAGAAGGGAAAGTATTAGTACTTCAGCCTAAAAAAAGGTACAGTACTTCTTAGTTCTTTGAATTTAAACTATATTTTAAATAACACATATTTGTGAGTGTTTTCTTTTATCTACATGAAACCATATCATAATGACTATTTGTCCCAATTTTTATTTTTTTTATTCTTTTAAATACATATAATACGGTTACCTAATATTTTTCAACAGAAAATAAAGTCATAAAAAAATTATTTTATTAAAACGTACGTTAAACAAAACAACAAATTTTACAACGAACGTTTTATTAAAATTACGTTTAAAAAATACGTAGTATTTGTTTAAAACAGTTTAATTATTTTATATAAACTACTTCATGTTTTAAAAAGTATTCGCCTTTATTTAATTACCTGCATAATTTCTAAACTACTTAGCCTAATGGCTTCCAGTATGGTATTCGAAGGTAAAATTTACCGAAGAATCCAAATATGATGTCAAAATTAGGTGCTAGTATTAAAAATTTTAATGTTTATAACAATTTCTGTATGTAGACGACCCCTACAAAATATTTTAGAATAGTATTAATTAATAGACGTTTTTACTAATCGATTGATACCAGTCACTTTTTTATATTATGACTAGTTGGGGTGAATTATTTTTTGGACACGGCCTGTGCATTTAGAAAATATATATAATAATTTTATTAAATACTAAATTTTAAGAAAGAAAGCTTATTTACAAAGTCAGTTATACGTTGCTTAGAAAACTTAAACATTTAATGAAGTCATGTGTCATAATTTTAAAAAAAATCGATTTCTAAAATTTCAATTATGCTAATGGAAAATCACAGCTCATTTCGCCCAATTACTGTTTGAGTTATGCTTAATAAACTACCGGCGTTACAATCTGTTTTGTTACAATTATAAAGGAATTTTAGATTAAAAGTTCCAAACTTCAGACCCACATAATTCATAAACTACTTCATTGTTGCCAGTAGACTACTTTTATTTAATTCACATTGTTTGATTCCCACCACTTTTTTTTAATTAGTGTAATTGGCCTTATTCTTGCATTTATTTTTAAAAATGTCATTAAATAAGGCGAATATTTCAACTTCAAAAAAGTGGTGGGAATCAAACAATCTTAATTACAAAAAAAAAGTAGTCTACTAGTAACACTGAATTACTCGAGAGTGTTGCCAGTAGGCTACTTTTTTTTTATAATTCAGTTTTCTTGATTGCCAACGGGTTTTTTTTTTTTTTTCGAGAAAGAAGGAATTGCTTTATTTAATGGCAGATCAAATAAGGTAAAATCAAGGCGAAGTATAACATTTCAAATAAATGGTGCCAATCAAGCAATCTGAATTTTAAAGAAAGTAACCCACTGGCAACACTGCTACATCGCTGAATGACTTCCCGTATGCAAGGCTGCCACTGGCAAATATTTTCATTCTGTTTAACCACTATTCCAAAAAGTAAAATATTTCTCTTGCAGTGTTGCCAGTAGGCTACTTTTTTTTATAATTCTATTTTCTTAATTGCCTTTTTTTTTTTGAGAAAGAAAAAATTGCTATATTTAACCCTTAATTGCATAGTGATGTAAATTTCCATCACTTTTTATTTAACTTTTAATAAATAAAAATCAACTTCTTCGTCACCACTATATTTATATAGAATTATTAATCTAGTAAATTCCCCGTGAACTATGTTGCTGAACAAAGTTAAAAATCTATCTTAAAATTTATGGTGTCTAATATTTAATATATGTATAAAAAAACACAATTGTAAAAGAAAAACTCATGCAAAGAAGGGTTAGTGGCAGATCAAATAAGGTAAAAACAAAACGAAGTATTCCATTTAAAAAAAGTGATGAAAATCAAGCAATCTGAATTTTAAAGAAATTAACCCACTGGCAACACTGCTACATCGCTGAATCACTTCCCGTATGTAAGGCTGCCACTGGCAAATATTTTTATATTCTGTTCGACCAATATTTTAAAAAATCATTTTTTAATATATTTCAATTACACATTTCGTCAGATGTATGTGAAGGATTTTTGTTTTGAGAAAGTGGTGTGATATAGGATTAAAAAATAGTCACCCTTCGCAGCCTTGCGTATGGCATCCGAAACTAAAATTTACCAAAAAATCTAAATATGATGTAAAAATTAGGGGTTAGAATTAAAATGTTTACTGTTTGTTATAATTTGCATGAATATATGACCCCCTAATCAATAATTTAGTATAGAATTTAGTACACGTTATTACAAATCGATTGGTAGCAGTACATTTATATATGTTGATTTACTTCACAGTTAGTTGGCGTGAATGCTTTGTTTGACCCGGACTGTACTTTTAGAAAATATTTTTAATAATTTTATAAAATACTAACTTTTAAGTAAGAATTTAAAATTTAAGTAAGAATTTTATTTACCATGTCTGTTAAAAGTTACTCAATAAAATTAAACATTTTTAATGACGTTATGTGTCATAATCTTTTTTAACAAAAATTTGTTTCTAAACTGTTCAATTATGCGAATACAAAATCCAGCTTATTTGACCCAATTGCTGCTTGAGTTATACTTAAAAAACAACCGGCATTACAATCTGTTTTTCTACGAATAAATATTAATTTTACATTAAGTGTTCCAATCGTTAGACCTTCATTATTTATAAAATACTCGTACCGCTTTGTATCTCAAGGTGAAATTTACCGTAGAATCCAAATATGATATCAAAATTAGATGTTAGTATTAAAATTTTAAAGTTTGTTACAATTTCTATATGTAGACGTCACCATAAGCAAAACTTTAGCATAGCAATAATTAGTAGACGTTATTACTAATCGATTGGTTCCAGTCAAATTTTTATATGATCATTTGGGGCACTCACTAAGGCGGTATCTTCTTTTCCCACGACTATACACGAAATTTTGTTTTTATAAATACAGCATATGTATGTATGCTGTAAAAAACAAATATATTAGAAAAAGTATAATTTTTTTTATCATAGTTACTAACCTACCGCTTTTTGAGTAGCACTATTGATGAGTAGGAATATCCGCTTTACATAATGATCAAAACTCGTGATTAAATAAGACGAATATTACCATAGCTGCAAGCTTTTAAGCTTTTTTATTACTACTAAAATCGATTACTAAGCTTTGTCTAATTTATTCGGCAAAATCTCCGATTAAATAAGGCAAAAAATTCTATAAAATATATTTGCAAAAAAATGCGTATAAGCTGTCAGCTATATATATTACTACCAGGAATTAGTACCTCTCAAAAGCAAAGAGGTTTTGCAACAATGTTTTAATATACTTTTACATAGCTGCGCTGCAAGCCTTCAGTTTTTTTAAATTACATTAAGAGTCTACATCAGCCACGCGAAAAAAACGCGCAAGCTAATGTTAAATCTATGGGAAGGTTCTTGCGCGATTTCTCGCTCGCAATTTAATATTTTTAAATGATTCTTTTTGCATAGGATAGCTGAGGTCGATCTCTAACGTTGTTACTTTTTACTTTTTCGATTTTGGTTCCAGTGTCTTTATATAAGGGTACTATCACTTTCAGAACCGGTTCCAAAATTGAAAATAGCCACTTATAAAAAAAACTGTAACCAAAATCAAAAAAGTAAAAACTAACAACGTTAGAGATCGACCTCCGCTATCCTATGCAAAAAAATCATTTAAAAATATTAAAATGCGAGCGAGAAATCTCGCAAGAAATTTTCCCATAGACTTAACATTAGCTTGAGCGTTTTTTCTCATGACTGATGTAAGCTCTTAACCCCTTCAGGGGCAAAGTACTCTTGAAGATAAAATATTGAAATGATTGATTGAAACCAGGATTCACGAACGAATTTATTTTAAAAGTAAGTAAAAGCTTTTCCTCATGTACCTTATAAATTCAAAATTTGATTATAAAATTCTGGTGTCATTGTGGCCTTTTGGGATTAAAATTAAGTGGTATATATAATATACCGGTGCCCTTTAACGGTCATTGGTTTCCCTGTGAAACCACAAAACTTTAATTACGAAATTGAACAGTGACAGCAGAATTTTAATAAAAATGTTTTCCATTTATTATGCATGTGAAACATCGCTTTTTTATTATATACAAATAAATTTGTTTATAATTGCCGGTGTCAATCATTTATTTCATAATTTTAGCAATTGAAGTGCTTTATCCGTTAAAGAGTTAAGGGGAAGAGCCTACATCAGTCATGCGAAAAAACGCATAAGCTAATGTTAAGTCTATGGGAAGGTTCTTGCGCGATTTCTCGCTCGCATTTTAATATTTATTAATTATTCTTTTTGCATACGATAGCTGAGGTCGATCTCTAACGTTGTTAGTTTTCCCTTTTTGGATTTTGGTTCCAGTATTTTTATATAAGGGTACTTTCACTTTCAGAACCGGTTCAAACCGGTTCAAAATTGAAAATGCCCACTTATAAAAAAAACTGTAACCAAAATCAAAAAAGTAAAAACTAACAACGTTAGAGATCGACCTCAGCTATCCTATGCAAAAAAATCATTTAAAAATATGAAAATGCGAGCGAGAAATCACGCTAGAACTTTCCCATAGACTTAACATTAGCTTGAGCGTTTCTTCGCGTGACTAGCGTAGGCTCTTAACCGGGGAATAAACTTTTGTTCAACTGATATGCCTGATTACCAACGGGACACTCTTCCACCAGTAAAAAAGAATAGAATTATTTTCCTTATTCATGGTAGTAATTTTGCATGAATAGGGCTTTTTAATAAGGTGAAAATTCCTATTAATATTTCACTGGGGGAAGTAATGCATTCAAAATATTGCAGTAGTAGCTCGTGTATGACAAAATATTTCGTCATATCCAGTTAACAGGTTAAATATATCTTGAAAAAAAAAAAATTAATAAACTGTATTATATTACTATCTGGTACTTATTTGATTTCATTTATTACGTAACATTTCTCTTTGATTTTTTTTTTTATTATTAAAAAACGGAATGTTGTAAGATTTCCCCATTAAACACGAATACAGAAAATCTTTTTATTAACACTAAAATGAGCGAAAACTTTACTCAAGTTTTATAAAAATATTTTACACCAGAATATTTATTTAGAACTAATTAATGTATTTATTTCAGTTATTTCTGTGTGACCTAACTTTAACTTAATTTATGAAGGAATTTCTGGTTTGAATCGACAGTCACATGACTTATGATGTGTTACAAAGGCGAAAACAAGCGGTCGCGAATATTTTAAATTACAAAAAAATCTTAAGTTTTATTCTTTAAACCTCTAATTAATGCACAGTAATCTTTTCTCTTTTAATTTTGAAATTTTTAGTGCATGAAAAAAAAATTTAAGGAAATATTTCTCAGATTAACTGATCTTTTAAATAATGACATGTTTTTTATTCATTGTGACACAGAACATTTTAACAGATTTATTTTACTTTTTTCACTAATGTAATTAATTAAATTTTTTTATAGTTCTGTAGATTACTTTTGAAACATTGCAAAAAATGATTTTAATGCTTTGTTAAATTTCTTAAAACAGAATGGAAAAAAAAAATGTATGATGAATTATTGAACGTAGAAGGAAAAAACTACAGACGGGAACATGAAAATCTTAAAATATATTTTTTTGAAAATAACTATAGCAAACAATTAGAGATTATTTATCTGATAATTAATTCAAAGCAAGCTTTTTTTCGATTGTTGAATTCTAAATAAAATTTGATTAGTTGTAATTTCTCTAAAACTCTTGAAATATTTGTTTTAGAAATAGTCTGTAGCAAAGCTTTTGTAATGTATTTGTCCGATAATAATTTCAAATTGAACTGCATTAATTAATTATGCTCTTATTAATTAATAAAAATATTTTTATTATTATTATTTGGATGATTTTTCTTACAGATATTTATATGAAAACAATTGCACAGAATCAAAAGTTAAGAAAACGTTCATTAATTAATGAAAAAGAAAAATAATATAATTTAATAAAAGGAAATATTTCTGAAAACTTGTTGAAGTTTATTGAATGAAATGATTAGTTTATTTTAATGAAACATAATTATATACTTTTAAATTTTTTTTGCCTTTATTGTATTTTGAAAAATATTAGCTAAGCGTGCCGTGTATGGTTAAAATAATTAAAAGATTTGGGTCATTCATTTTTTTATGCTATGATTTATGCTGATTAAATATAATTCACAAAAGATATATTAGTTAAATTATATATTTTAAATTCAAAGAATTGAGGAATGGAGTATATTTTTTAAAGTAAAAATCTGAAGTACTAATATTCTTTTCTCAATTCTACATTCTACAGGGGGATCGAAAAGTCGCGCAACCCTTGAAAAATATTTTGTTTACCAAAATACAAACATGATTCAAATTACAAACATAAACTACATTAAAAGAGTAACAATACTGATACACAAAACTCGGCGAAAATTAACATTGTAACAGAAGATATTCAAAATGTGACTTTTTTTCTCAGATACAAAGAAGTATGCGTTTTTCAAATTTGAGGCCACTCTTCTCAATGTTGGAACACTTATTTTTTTAATCTTATGTTCAATGTTTGTTTTCAGGTCAACGATGGAGTGTGAATTGTTCGCAAAAACATTCCACACTCCCTCGTTGACCTGAAAATAAACATTGAACATGAGATAGAAAATATAAGTGTTCCAAAATTGAGAAGAGTGCCCTCAAATTTGAAAAAACGCATACGTCTTTGTATCCGAGAAAAAGGGTCACATTTTGAATATCTTCAGTAAAAATGTTAATTTTCGATCAGTTTTGTGTCTCCGTATTTTTACTCTTTCCGTTTAGTTTGTGTTTGTAATTTGAATCATGATTGTATTTTAGTAAACAAAAAATTTCTCAAGGGTTGTGAGACTTTTCGATCACACTGTATTAAAAAATATAATTCGTAGAAAATATCATTAGAAACGGTGTTAATTAAACACACAGATTTGCACATTTTTTCTTTAAACTTTACAAACACAGGCAGCGTATTGTGAACGCGAAGCGGATGAAACCATAAACCAGTCGGCCTATTATCACCACTTTTTCAGATTTATTAATCTTCGACTTTTTTAATGAGATAAATTCTACGAGTATATGACAAATATGATTATTTGGAAATTATGGTGATACATGGCTTGCAGGCACGTTGGTTCGTCATCCTTGCGTACACAATACACCGTCCGTGTTCTTAAATGACGAAACACTTGAAATGTTTATTTTGAAAGATGCAGAATAAATAACTAGATATGTAATTATCTGATAATTAATCCAAAGAAGGCTTCTTTCTTCATTTGTTTAATATTCATTAAAAAAATGTTTAAATATAGTTTCGTAAAAGCTTATGAAAAATTTATTTTGAAAATGGTTTGTTACAATTTTTTCAAAATGTATTCGTCTGATAATTAATTTAAATTTAAAAGTTTTTTTCTGGTTATATGTTTACGGAATAATTTTAACTATTTGGATGGTTTTCTTTTATATAAATGTGTTATGGTAAGAAAATAATGGCACAGAATCAAAATTTAAGTTGAAAACATTTAATAATATATATAATTTAAAAAAAAGACAGAAGAGGAGGAAAACAAAAATATAATTTGGAAAGTGCATGTCTTGAAAATTTCAAGGAGTGTGCGCACCTTGTTTAATATAAAATGCGCAATAAGTCGAAAAAATATCGTCAAATATATGATATAAATACATATGTTTTTGTCAAAACGTTTAATGGAACAAAAATTACATAGGGGAAATAAGGATTCAGAATACGCGTATGTGCATGGATTTACCATATAAAAGAATAAAGTACGTGGTAATAAAATGTTTTTATAGAAACCAACGTCTTGTTTCGATGTCAAAATGTAACGATAGGGTTTAGATTCACATCCAACGAAAAATTCAGCTGAGAGTTTGCGTTTTGAGAGCAATAAATCAATGATCTTTTAATCATTGTTTACTGAGTACCGTATCAAATTTTAGTGATTACTAGCATAATTTTAGGATCTTTTTATGCGATTTGTTTTAAAATGTTCACAAAATATTGCTCTTTCATATACATGTTCAGCCAAAAAATGTTTTTTATTTATTTTTCTTTCTTTTTAAAGATTTAACACCTTTGCAACGATCGTTACATATTTGACGCATAAAGTGCTCATCATCCATTTGTCCTTGATAACTCATACGAGTAATTATGATTTAAACTTTTACATTAAATATGCAGAGTATTTCTATGATTCAATTAGATAAAAAATTCTCTTTTTAAAAACAGATGATAAAAGATTAAAAGTTCTGTAAATAGCGCCCGTCGGGAAGGGCTAAGAGCGGTATGCACCACCCTAATTTCATTTTTAATACTTGCAAAACAGATTGCAATGCGGGTAGTTTTTTCAGCATAACTAAAAAAACTGTTAAAAAACTGTTGGCGGAAAGAACTGTAATTTTAAATTCGCATATTTCAAGCTTTTAGAAATAGATTTCTGTTAAAAATTCATGGGTTACTATTCATATTTTTTGTTTCAAATATGAATTTTAACATATATATTATTTGAAATTTATTGATCGAAAATTAATCGCAGAAAATCTCCAATTACTTTGGGTAACGATTTCTATTACAAATTAAGGATATTCCGCAGGCCCCAGGTAGGCCCTCCCTGAACAACATTTCTTGAAATTTTCCTACGTATGTCATCAATTTGATTTCAGCTTCTACCATTTGTACGAGTAAAAATTTCTAAAAAGACTCTACCATAATCATTCTGAATAGATATGTGTAGCGCACATTGAGCATTTCCATGTAGGAAGAAATTTTCTAGGAGCAGGAATGTATTGCACTTAATATAGTTACATAATACTATTCAAAACAGTATTCATAAGATAAATCCCTTTTATCTTTTTTTAAACACTTTTTAAAATATTGGGTTGTTCGTAAAGTTCCTTCCATTTGGAAATCCAATTTGCACCCGATAAATTCTGCCCGTCAGTTATTAGACGTTAGATATCGGAATTAATGTCTAATAATTGATTGGCAGAATTTTCCGGTACGAACTAACTTTCCCCAAACAGAAAGCACTTTTCGAACAACCCAATAGTTAAAAAGTGTTTCTGATTTTTCATCCGCACGTTAACTTTCGTAACTATACTTGGATTTCCATGATATCGACATATGCTATTCAGGTTTACTACAGCAGGTTCGATACTGAAAATGAAGTATATAGTTGTTATAATTTGCTTCAACACACAAAAGAATTCCGCCACAATATGATCTGCGGCAGATATGGCGAACAAGCGTGCTAGAAAGCTAAGAACCACCACTATTTTGGTAAAATATTTTTTGAATTATTTAATGAAAGCAATTCGAAGATTAAATACGTCTTTGGTCTATCCAGAAAAATAGTTTGTGGTGCATTTTAACCCCTTAACTGTGTACCCCGAACTCAGTTCGGGCAAGTTGCTTGTTTTGTTACTAAATTTTTTTGCACACCAGTAATTATTTAACGCAATCTTCGCTTTATTAATCGGCAGACCATTTTCGATTACACAAAGCAAATATTTTAGTACGGAAAAAGTGGTGTATTGTGCTTATTTTTAGTTTATGGTGTCAAAATACCTCCCACAGTTAAGGGGTTAATAATGTTACAATACTTCAAACATAACGATATTGATATGCATCACTGAGGTGAGCTGCAGTATGGTTTCTGTAGAGTATGAAGTAGTTATAGCCTTTAGAGTTCGTTTATAGGGATGTTCCAATACATTAAGTTTTCAATATAATAAAATTTATATACATCACTAAGGCGAACTACAACATGCTTTCTGTAAATTATGGAGTGCGTAGATTGTTTAGTTCATTTACAGAGACAATCAAAATAATTCAGCTACAGGACTGGCTATGAGCGATAATTCCTGGAAGTGCGTTTTGAGATTTGGTATGCACTTTTATGCATAACTAAATTCTAGTATGTTACGTTGTGTCCATAAATTATATAGATATTATGCAGGGCTACACAAAAGAATTACTAAGCTCTACCGTATATGGGCATGAATCGCCTAAAGTTTGTTTTGAACTGTGTAATGCATTTTTCAGCGGTATTTTATTTTAGTATAATAAGAAATGCTTATATAGACGCATTCATATACAAAAATGCGATATATTGACATCCATGGATATTAAAAGCTGGAAGTGTGCTTTTGTTGGTGTTATGCGCTGTCAATTTAAATTCAATTTTAGTAAATTATGAGGTGTGTATAAATTCTATATATGCAGGGTTACCCAGGGAATTAAGGATTTTGCATTAATGTCTATGGATAGCATTTCATGAAAGTGCACTTTCCATGTTTAGTTCATTTTACAGTTTAATCCAATTTTACCATGTTACATAATGTAAACATATCTACCAACTTTCCATTTTCTTTTTAGAGCCAAAAATTATACATGAAACCAGAAAATTTGTTTAATACAATTATTTAGTAATGTTTTTTTGCTTCGATTTGATAATTATTTGCTTTCATTTATAGAAGAATATTTCTGGTACAGAGTGTGTTATTTACACATTAAAAAATTTGGAAGGACAAGTGGCTAAATTCATTCTAGATATTGATATCTAACATTTGGCTTCTGGGTTGATTGTCCTCACTATTTTCTAATAGTAATTTTGCCTTATTTATTCTCAGATATTTTGTCGCTAAATAAGATGAATATCATTATGATGGTAGCAATTACATGTTAGCAATTAGCAATTAGCAATGTTAGAAATTAAATTATGATGAAGATGGTAGCTGTTGAACCGCAAGTTATGCACCCTTGGTTTAAGAAAACTTCGCGTATTGTGTTATTCGAATTACTTTTTACAAACTCGCAACAAAAGGGATTGTGAACCCTTCTATGAATAACAATAAAAATATTTCTGTTGTTAAAACATTATTGTTTTAGCGATATACTCATAGATGTATTTAAAAGTCCAAACCTTGAAACAGAAAAATATCTAACACGAACGATAAATGTTTTTTAGAAATTTCCATATATTTGATTTTTTAAATCAATTTTATGTTTCTAAAAATGTGCATTATGTAAAATTCAAGCCCATTATTCTAAAAACTTGAAATATGGATCATTTTCCTAAACATTCAGGTGCAATACTTTTAAACAACAAAACTGTCTAAACTTGTTGATTCTTTTTCATGTGGGTGTTCTTATATATTTCTGAAATGTACTTCAATTTTTTCCACTTGCTTCATCTAAAAGCTTTTTACAATAGTTACGGCTGACAAAAAGTTCAAAACTTGCTTGTAAAAATTTTATTTTCTTCCACATTTGAAATGTAAATTATCTTGTACGGAGGCATGACTAACAAAGGTTTATTTTACAATATCATTCTTTATCTCGTCGGCAAAACTATTTTTTATCTTAAAGAATTGAATAATACCTTTATAAATTTTTCAAATCATATTATCGTGTCTGGGTAAGTGTATTTTTAAAATATAATTTACAATTTTCGGAGGAAAATTCTGCTTATGTAATGAACTATTTGACTAATAATAGTATATGCAATTTACGTAATGTGATACAGAACAAATAAGTTTTGTAATACAACAAAAAATTTATTTTATTATTTTATAAGTCTAGTTTTGCTGTGAGAAAAAGTGTCGTATTCGGAATATGAAGGGTTTTTTTTTTTCTTCTTTTTTGTATAATGCAGCTTTTAGAAAAAAAAGCAGGTGGTTTTCACAAGTTATTGTACCACACAAACTGAGATACGAACAAATTCACGACCGCTTGTTTTGGACTTTTTAACAGTAAGTCTCGTATGCTGAATTATTTATTCCATCAACCGACAAATCTTTAAGAGTCTTCAAATATTTTGCTGAAAGTTGTTTGTCAAAGCAGAAATTCCAAAGGGTATTTTTACTCTTTATTAAATCTCAAAGTTTATGTGACAAAATGAAGCATTTTTTAAATTTTAAAATTGAGGTAGGTTGACAGTTAAATTTTCCCTTTGATTATGTATAAAAATGGAGATTACTTTTATATTCAATCGTACAATATTTTAAAAAGAATTTTCTTTCCGGTAGAATTCTTCCTGAAAGTATCTTAGTTTAAGTGTATGGAAAAAGATTGTCTTACAATGAATGTTACGAATTGAATTAAGAAATAGCGTACTGAGACATATATGTCCCAATCCGTAATCAAAGGTTTCAGCATATATATTTATTGTGACTGAAAATTCGTAACTCTTGGAGCATATGATAACGCTATCAAAACTATAATCTTAGTGGTCACTATTGAAATCAACCATAAAAGTTTTGCTTGGAAAAAATAAATACTAAAAAAGTACAGAAAATTTAAAATACTGTAAATATTAAATTGTAATAATAAATATAAATATTATAAATACTAAATATCAAATACTATAAATACTAAACGCGAACGTTTGGACACCTGCCATTTTTTCCACGACAAACTTTCAATACTACAGATATCTAACACACATGAATTTAGGTCTGTGGCCAGGAATATATTAAAAAACAGTTACAAGGAATACTTAAAACATATTTTTCACACCGGAAATATCACATTATTATACATATTCTCTTAAAAGTTCAATTACATGCTCATATGTTGATACTAAAGGATCAGGGTCCATAAGCCGTGTTTCTGGACCATGAAAGAAGACTGACTTAATTATTTCTCTCTTTAATATTAGAAAGTTTATCCTGTACGATTTCAACAATATTTTTTGCATTTTGTTCGGATTTATATAACTTACACAAGCTCAAAGTTCGTATTATTCGTAGTTTTTGATGAAATATACGCAATTTCACCTAATTTTACCTCAATTTTTAATATATTTTTTAATATTTTACTATGAGCGCAGCTTTGCAACACTTTTATTTTTACATATATTGTATATTTTTATGTATTTCATAATATATGTAAATAAGAAAGTGCTGCAGCATTGCGCTCATATAAATAATGGAGGTAAAATTAGGAGAAATTGCGTATTTTTCATCAAAAACTACGAATAATACGAACTTTGAGTTTGTGTAAGTCATACGAATCCGAACAAAATGCAAAAAATACTGTTGAAATCGTACAGGATAAACTTTCTAACATTAAAAAGTGAAATAATTAAGTCAGTATAATAAAATCGAGTGTAGGCTTATTTCATGGGCCAAAAGAGAATGCTTACGAACCCTGATCCTTTTCCTCGAGTTTTCAATCTGCGGAGCTTTTTGGTAGTAACAGATTCTGAAATATTGAAAAAAAATTATAGGTTCTAAATACGTACACATGTTTCAATTTTATTTGTGCTTATAAAAAGAAAAGGATTTTATTATAGCTGTATGCCAGAAATTTTGTTTTCCAAAAGTGTGACGTAATTAAAGCTTTTATTGTGACAGTTGCGTCAACGCCAATCTAGCGGGTACTGGATTAACAAAAATATTTTCTGCATTTGTATTTCAACGCTGCCAACCCTCCAATTTCTTGAATATCGCTATGTTTTAATAAAATGCTTGCTTTATTTAAACGGAATTTTAATGAAGAAGGTTTAAATTGAAAATACTGGTACTGAAAATCAGAGTTTTCAGAGTTTGGTTTTATATTAGAAATAGATAGACATATTAAAAAAAGTGATGCTAATTAATCTATTTATATCCATAGTTTATTAATTGTATATATGTGAATATTAAGCATATTTTTGAGAAATAATGTAACATATAAAATTAAAAAAGAATTGTCGATAGATGGAGTTACATATACGTAGAATTGAGATTTATCACAGAGAAATACTACATATTTCGAATACTACTTTTTTTCTTAGAGATTTATTCCTTGTATGTGTATGTAAAATTCAGCGAGTAATTAAAGGGGATAAACATCTAAGCTATAATTGGTATTGAACATCCGTGACTCTTGGCACTTATGGCAAATCTATCTAAACAATTAGCTTCGCGCTAGATTTCTATTGGAATCTACAATGAAGATTATTGTTTTTAAACTGTAAATTCAAAATAACACTAAAAATATTAAACAGCATAAACAATATAAACACCCTGGTTGCGGAAAAATAGTAGTTGTCCCAACTGTTTTTTTTTTTTTTTTGGTATTTATACTATTTATATTTATAGTATATTACTATTTAGTATTTATATTATTTATATTTATTGTATATTACTATTTAGTATAGTAATATACTATAAATATAAATAGTATAAATACAAAAAAAAACAGTTGGGACAACTACTATTTTCCCGCAACCAGGGTGGTGAAAATTTTTAATTAGATTAACGATTGAAAACTAACGATTAGATGTTTAATCATAACTAAAGATTGACCGATTGAACTTCGCTTCAATCCTTCTCATAGACTAATGATTAATGATTCAATTAATTTCAATCCCTCTCTCCGATTTCCGATTAAATCAATTCTAATCTAATTAGTTAATGTAATTAATGATTAATGATTAAAAACGTCATGATTTTCCGGCTTTGGCTCTTCTATATTCTTTGTTTCTTCTGGCTTTATCCCACTATGTTTGCAGCTAGAGTCCTCCATCTGGACCCACTTTTACCAGACCCGACACCCGTAGTACCGTAATTTCCGGCGTATAATCCGCAGCTCAAAGAATCGTTTTTCGACCCAGAAAATTTATTCAATAATTGTAGTTAAATATTTACAGCGATCTTTCAAGTTACATTGTATAAAATAATATTTCTGGGTCGAAAAACGACTCTTTGAGCTGCGGATTATACGCCGGAAATTACGGTAGTTTGGGAAGTGTTGACTTGAAATATTTCGGGTTTTGTTCCGTTTCAGGTTAGGTTTTGAATCTTTGAGGTAGAGCTTGGGTTGACCGATTTTTCAAAATAAAATCCTGAATATTTATCAGATGACACAAACTATATATTTTAATATAATGAGTGGGCTCATTTTTATACAAAAATGATAGAACTCATATTAGAGGTTTAATTGTAGATTACTTTTCAATAATATATTTTAAATATAGATTATTTTTTTACTTCGAATTTGGGTTGTGTTCGTGTTCGGGTGTGATTCTTCGATTTCAGATCGGGTTTCGAGTTGACTTTAAGCAGAAATTTCGTGTTCAAGCACGATTTCAGTATTGCCAAAGGGATAAAAATTTTATTCAGATTGCTTGATTGGCACCACTTTTTTGATATGCTATAATTTTCCTTGTTTTCGCATTATTTAACTCCTTATCGTCGCGTCCGATACATTCACAGGTAAAATTTGTGAACAAATTTTGTCGCGCCAGTGACTTTCACGGGCTGAACTTCTCATAATTTTAATTATATCGCGCACCACTTTCTGCGAATAGATTACAAAAATAGTTGTCATTGGCAGCCGTGATATTATAGTTTATTCAATGATTTTTTAACTACCAACATTATTTTAAAACACCTGTTTTTAACCCCCCCCCCCCCCAATTCCTTCACGGCAATACTGAAACGGGCTGTCATTTGTAAAAAAAAAAAAAAAATTCGCGCCCGTAACTATCACGTGCAGTTTAGGCTACTTTTTTTTTAATTCAGATTGTTCGATTCCCACCAGTTTTTTTTAAATAGTGTAATTAGCCTTATTCTCGCATTATTCAAGCTGTCATTAAATAAGGCGAATGTTTCTACCTCAAAAAAGGGATGCCAATCAAGCAATCTGGATTTTAAAAAATAGCTTGTGTGCAAAAAAAAAAAAAGCCAAATATAAGGTAAGTCTAATTATGATTTTTAAAATTTTTATCCAACCTGAATACTTTAAATTTGAAAAAATAACAAACTGTTTCTTTTATTAATTAACTCAGAATTTTATGAATTATAAAAGGAGGCAATAAAAAAAATCGACGATTTTTAAAGGAATTTTTCGAGCATTACGCGACGATTAAGTTGTTAATACGTCATTAAATAAGGCAAATGTTACTTTCTCAAAAAAACGAGGATAATAAAAAAACTGCATTAAAAAAGTAGTCCACTGGCAACACTTGTACGATATGAGCATAGCAGGACGAGGGTGTGAGTAATGAGTGAGCTCGAAACCACTGGGGAAGTCTGATGTATTAAAAGCCCTAATCCTGATTGAGTCCGATGATTGGTGTGCTTAAGTTAACGTAAATCTTCCAGTGGAATCTTCTGTGCTAATGCTTTTTCAACAGTCTTGAATTAAAGAAAAAGGTGATGCTGGGGTTTTTGTTACATTTAGACTACAATATTTAAAAAAATCATTGTTTAAGCAGCAGACTGAAACATTTGCGGTGTACTTGTCAAGAGAGATCGAACGGTAAAGTTTCATGCCGTAACTCGAAACGTGATAGTACAGTTAAAATAAGGAATTGGCGCCCCATTCTACTCATATCGTACCAAGATATCAGAAGGCATATTGTAAAATTTGTGTTGCACAGGTCAAGATATGTTAAATAATCTTACCGTAAATCGATAACGTGATAGTTCCTTCAAAATCACCAATTGACGCCTCGTTCTACTCATATCGTACCACATATGCAGAGGTGACAAGCTCTCATTAATCATCCGTAATATGTGGGTTAATTTGACCCCGGTTTAACACATTTCGCACCAGAATTTTTTTTTTTTTATAAAGTAAATTAAATAAATTCCACGTAGAAAGCTGAAATTAAATAAAGATTCATACAATAATTTTTCTGGTTTGAAGCGTTGTTAAACTGGGTCAGATTAAACCACATATTACGGAAGATTAGTGTGAACTTGGCACCTCTGCATATGCCGAGGCAGATAAGTCATTATTTCATCTATTAGTAATAATAGTCTCTTATATCACAATTTCATATCGTAACTCGATGACGTAGGCATATTTGTAGCCGCCGCCCGCTCTAACACAGCTGGTTCTTACAACATAGAAAAACATTATCTAAATATTAGATGATGAATAATTAAATACTAAACATCTAATAATAACTGGGTTCAACTGTCTATTCTCCCCCTAAATAATTTACACATTTTGACTTCGGTGTATTTGGATAATTTTATGTAAACCTGTATAATTTAATGAGAAAAATCGTATAGTGAACCTTAATAACAGTCTCGTAGCAATGAAAGCGAATTTAAGAAAGTTAAATGGGGGCCTTATTCAATTCTCGTCTGTTTAATTAGATTAATGATTAAAGTAATCGCGATTGAATTAATTCAGATTCAATTAATCATGAAAAAATTTGTAAAGGGTAATTACTTTTTTCAATTTCAATCATGATGAGTTTCCTCATGATTAAATTTCGTATGATTGAACGTTTAGTCGATTAATCAATTGACTAAAAAAGTAATTGATTAATGCCAACCCTGTCCGCAACAAGCGTTCAATCTTACAGATATCTAAAAGACTTGAATTTACGCCAGGGATCACGAATACTCCGACCCTTGAATACTAGACCTGCCCGCTGACAAAAAAATTGCGGCTGTCGTAGGCGGTGTTTTTTCAATATTTGTACGGTTCCTCGAATTCTAACACCAATAGTTTCTAAAAGTTTTCTTTGCCTTATTTTTTCAGATCAAATAATTCAAAGAAAGCTGTTAGAAATTAATGGTGTGTAAATTCAGGAACTGTACAAACGTTTAAAAACATGCACTTACGACAGCTGTCATTTTTATGTCAGCAATTATACCTAGTATTCAGGGGATGGTGAAGATACATGTATGTGATGAATTTAAAGGCCGAGATGATTTGTGTAACAGCAATACCATTGTTTAGTAAATGGTTTTTCAATATTAGATGTTCTTTTCAGAAGTCAACAGAGAAAATTTCCGCGCTAGGATTTATGGCAGTCGTACTATCCACTGTAGATGGCGTGTGTGTGTATGCATAAGAAAAAACTTCATCCAAGAACACAAACAAGCTTTTATTTAGAAGCTTAAAACGACATCAGGTGCAGGTCTGGTTACACACTAGTCATATTTTAGTTTCGATGACAGGGTTCCCATTACAGCAGAAGCATGATGGTTAGCTTTTTAAAATATTCACTCCGAAATAGTATAAGAAAAGAATATTGGTCGCTTTGCCAATACCAGGCAGATATTCGATTTGATTACTAACTTAACAAACCAAACATCGAACCCTCTTTCCAATCCTTTCCGAAGCGAAGAGCGGCGGTATAACATTTCAGGAAGAGTAGGAATACATGGGTCACGTGACGGCCTTTGCGCCAATCGAGAACCTGGATTCTATGCGAAACGCGCCAGAATATTGAAGTAAAGTGGTTTCCACTAAGGAATGGCGCGAAAGAAGCGACGAGAATATTCTATAATGTTCGATAAAATAGCTGTGACCCAGAGTGTTTTAAGCTAATTGATTATCGTTAGTTACTGGTTTGAGAATATGGAATAATTTTTACTTTCACGAAAAGAAAAAATAGAAAATAGTAAACATGGTTTATCGAACTTAAATCAAACCCAGAATGGAATTAAAATAAAATGTTTTGCATTTTAATGTAAGAAAAAGGTTTTATGATTTTGAGAGTTACTTTTAATATCTGAAATTATTAAAACAAATACAGCCTTTTTAGGAATTTAGAAAAATAAAAAGGAAATAATGCGGGTTTTTTTAAAAGGTGAATATTAGGAAGTTTTTTTCATAATTTAAACTTAAAGACGTCATTTATTGAACTAACTAGCAGCAGTTAAAATATTGAATTTAGATATGAGGTTTTTGGAATAAAATAGATTTAAAATACATTAATAAACAGGGAAAATAAATATTATAGAGTAATTTAGAATAGGATGGGATTAAAATAATTTAGCGTATCGCAATAAATTTTAAATTTTGTTATATGTATAACTACAATCAAAATATTTTTTTTTCACCAGAACTAATACAGTATTAAATACATTATGTTTAAAGTTAAACTACTCGGCACATCTTTCATTTTCCGCATTCGTGGAACGTATACAGGCTACGGAGATGTCTGGTAGTAACAGCTTCTGATATATACAAAAGAAGGTGTTTAATTTAATTTAAGTGTATATTCTTGAAATAAATAATAGTGATGAAAATGATGAATAAATGCTTTGATTTATAAATAAGTTTTTGTTTTATCACTTTTATTCTACAATTCAAATTGAAACGTAGTTCTATAGCTGTTAGAGGTAGAGAATAATTTCGACCGGGTTTTGAGACTAAATACCACACTGGGGACTTTGTAAGAAAACATAGACAAGGGGTTACATTCATTTCAGACAGTTGTTTCCACCGTTTGGCTTATGTGCTGCTTGTCATCAATATTCCCGAATAGAAAATTTCCCGTTAATTAATCGGAGAATTTCTGTCACTAAATAGCTTAAATATCACTATTCAGAAACAGTGGTATCTGTGCAGCCTATTGGTCTACTAGTTACTCACTCTTGGCTGAAGAAAACTTTATGCGTTGTGTTATTCGAAACACATTTTCCGAATTCGCAACTAACGGGAATTTGTGTTCTCCGATGAATAACAATAAAAATATTTCTATTGTTAAAACTTTATTGTTTTACCACCATTTTATTGGTATATTCGTAAGAAACAGAAAATTATCTAACGCACACAATAAAGGTTTATAGAAATTT
Source organism: Maratus michaelseni (assembly GCA_963931845.1). NCBI lineage: Eukaryota > Metazoa > Arthropoda > Arachnida > Araneae > Salticidae > Maratus > Maratus michaelseni. Next base: position 229,998,277 of record OZ007586.1, on the reverse strand, counting down.
CCATAAATTTGCTTTTTTAAAAGAATTTTCTGATTCAATAAAATGTGTATTACATTTGTACAAATGTACATTCACACATTAATCTAAAAACACAAAAGGTGGAACATTTACATAAACATTTAGGTGTAATACTTTAAAACAAGAAAACTGTCTAAACTTGTTGATTCTTTTTCACGTAGGTTTTCTTTATATTTCTGAAATATACTTTAAAATTTTCTACTTGCTTCATTTCAAAGCTTTTTACAATAGTTTTGGCTGACAGAAAGTTCAAAAGTTTCTTGTAAACATTTTATTTTCTACCACATTTGAAATGTAAATTATCCTATACGGAGGCATGGCAAACAAAGGTTTATTTTTCAATTTCATTCGTTTTCTCGACGGAAAATCTATTTTTTCCCTTAAGAGCCTACGCTAGTCACTCGAAAAAGCGCTCAAGCTAATGTTAAGTCTATGGAAAGGTTCTTGCGCGTTCCCTTGCTCGCATTTTAATATTTTTAAATGATGTTTTTTTCATAGGATAGCTCAGGCCGATTTCTAACGTTGTTAAATTTTACATTTTTGATTTTGGTAACAGTTTTTTTGTAAGCCGGCATTTTCAATTTTGGAACCAGTTGGAAGCGGTTCTGAAAGTGAAAGTACACTTATATAAAAAAACTGGAACCAAAATTGAAAAAGTAAAATCTAACGAAGTTAGAGATTGACCCCAGCTATCTTATGCAAAAAACATCATTTAAAAATATTACAATGCGAGCGAGAAATCACGCAATAACCTTCCCATAGACTTAACATTAGCTTGAGTGCTTTTTCGCATGACTGATGTAGGCTCTTGACGAATTCAATAATACCTTTAGAAATTTATCAAAATATATTAGCTTGTCTGGGTATGTGTGTTTATCAAATATAATTTAAAATTATCTGACTATTATTCTGTTTATATAATAAACTGTTTGACTAAGAATCAGGGTTCGTACGTTTTTACTACAATCTGTAATACTTTTCTGTATTGAAATCAGGCAAAAAAATCTATTAAAAATTTGTGGTAAAAATGTACGATACCTGAGAATAGTGTATGGAAATTCACAAATAAATTTATGAATACAGAAAAATGGTATTTTATTATTTTATACAGGGTTCTTACACTTTTATCACAATTTTTTTAAAGAATTTTTCGCCCTTTTTAAATGCAGAAAAACATTAAAAATCCTGCAATTAAACGAGGTGTCTACAATTTCTACTATTTCTAAATAGAAAAAGTCTATAAAATTGTGGTAAAAGCGTACGAACCCTGTTTTAGCTGTTATATAAAGTGTCGTATTCGGAATGTGAAGTTATATATATATATATATATATATATATATATATATATATATATATATATAATGCAGCTTTAAAAAAATGCAGGGATTTTTTTTTACACGTTATTCTTCCTGTTATTTTATACTGAAATATCAACATATTCTGGGCAACTTGTTTTCAAATTTTAACAGTAAGTCTTGTATGCGAAATTATTTATTTCATCATCCATAAAAACTGTAAGGTAGGGGTATTCAACTCTTTTGCTGAAAGTTGTTTGATACCACAAATTCGAAAGGTAATCTAAGCTTTATTTAATATCAAAGTTTATATCGTTAAATAACTAATTTTGTTTTATTTCATAATTGTGGCAGGTTGGTAGATAACTTAACCCTTTATTTACGGTCCCAGATTGGAGACTATTTTTATATTTAATCATACAAAAATTTACAAGTAATTTCTTTTCCGGTAGATGTTTCTTCAAAATATCTCAGTTTACGTGAATGGCAAAGATTATTTTTAAGAAAGTGTTAAGAAAGGTATGAAAAAAGTAGTTCACTGGGACACATATGTCCAAATCCGTAATCAAAGTTTTCAACATGCGCCTTTATTGTGGCCGTTGCGTAAATGAAAAACCGGAAGTTGTTTAAATAAAAGGTTTTCTGCATTCTTGTTTCAACGCTGCTAGCCGTCTGATTTTTGGAATATCACTATTTTTGAAAAAAAAAAATATTTTGCTTTAAAAGAGAAATTTAATGACAAATGTTTCTACGCGTAAATAATCGTATTCAAAAAATCGGAAATTTGACAGTTGTTGTGTTTATATTCCAAATAGGTATATATAAGAATGAAATTGATTGTAATTAATCCATTTATATGCGTACTATATTAATTGTATAATAACGAATAGTGTGTATGTTTTTGAGAAATGATGTAACATATAAAATGCAAATAGTAATGGCTGTAGATGGAGTTTCGAATATGTTTTGTTGAGGTTTCTTCGGAAAAAACGTAGTGACCGTTCACACTTATATTAGAACAATCATAGGTACAAAGTGTTACGGAATTTAAATCTCACTTTTTTCTTAGGGATTTATTCCCGTCATTTAATTTCAAAATTCTGCGATTAAATAAGTGGGACCAAAGAAGAAACTGGTACTAAAAATTCGTAACTCTTTGCACATATGGCATCTCCTTCCAAACTGTAATCTTCGTGGTAAATTTGTGTTGAAATGTCCCATTAAGATAATTGTTTTGAAATAGTGAATACTAAAACGTACTGCAAATATTAAATACTATAAATATTAAATAGTAATATGCTGGAGATGTAACTATTATAAATATTAATAGCAAATACTAGAAATACGAAAAATGCGACCATTGGGAAACCTGCCATGTTTTTCTCGACAAACCTTCAACCCTACAGATATTTAACATACTTGAAATTACGTCTGCGGTCACGAATACATTAACCGTTTGAGTGCTATGAAGCGCGATAGCGCCGCAATGTATCTGCGGATTAAACAAATTGTGTTTCAACCCAGAAATTTTATTTTATAAAATGTAACTCACTAGATCGCTGTAAATACTTCAACTGTTGAATAAAAATTAAATGATTTCAATTATTGAATAAAATTTCTGGGTTGAAACAAAATTTGTTGGATCCGCAGATACAGTGCGGCGCTATCGCGCTTAGAACTTAAACGGTTAACAAACATTTATAAGGAATACTTAAAATATTTTTTTAACACCATACGTATCATATTACTAAATTCAGTCTGTTTAGAGCTCAATTATTTTCATCATCTGCTTGGATCGTATTTTCATCGAATTTTCAAGCTACGGAGCTGTTTGGTAGTAACAGCTTCTGAAATATTGATACATTGACGATTTCTAAAGAAGTACGCCTGTAATGTTTTCTATACTTCACAAAACAAAAAATAAGCAGCTTGTTATAGTTTAATTATATAGAAAAGATTTTTTCCAATAGTGGTACGAATAGAATAAAAAAAATAGTCCACTAGCACGTATATCTCATAATCCGAAATCAAAAGTTTAAGCATGTGCATTTATTGTGACCGACGCGTAAATGCAAAACTAGCGGGTAGTGTTTAAAAAAAAAAAGATTTTCTGAATTCATGTTTCAACGCTGCCAAAAGTCTGATTTCTTGACTATCACTATTGTTGAAAAATAATATTGCTTTAAAAGAGAAATTAAATGAGAAACATTTCTACTCGTAAATACTCGTATTAAAAAAAACCCGGAAATTTGACAGTTGTGGTGTTTATATTACAAATAGATATACATAATAATGAAATAGATTTTAATTATTCCATTTATATGCGTATTACGTGTACATAAGATGTAGATGGAGTTTCAAATATGTTGAGTTGAGGTTTAATTCGGAGAAAACGTAGGGACCGTTCACCCTTATAATACAACAGTCATAGGTACAAAGTGTTACGGAATTTAAATCCCACTTTTTTCTTTGAGATTTATTCCTCTTATTTAACCCCTTCAGGGGCAAAGCCTTCTTGTAGCTAAAATATTGAAATGATAGATTGACACCAGAATTCACGAACGAATTTATTTTAAATTAAGTAAAAGCTTTTCCTCGTGTACCTTATAAATTCAAAATTTGATTATAAAATTCTGGTATCGTTGTGACATTTTGGGATTAAAATTAAGTGGTATATATAATATACCTGTGGCCTTCAAGGGGTTAATTGCAAAACTCTGAGAATAAATAAGGGGACCTAAGAAGAAACTGGTACTGAAAATCCGTAACTCTTCGAACATATGGCATCTCTATCCAAACTATAATATTCGTGCTTGATTTCTGCTGAAATTTACCATTAACATTATTGTTTTGAAATTCTAAATACTAAAAAGTACTAAAAATTTAAATACTATAAATATTACATAGTAATATGCTAGAAATATAACTATTATAAATAATAATGGCAAATACTATAAATACTAAAAATGCAACCATTGGTAAACCTGCCATGTTTTGCTTGACAAACTTTCAACGCTACAGATATCTAACAGGCTTCAATTTACGTCTGCGGTCGCGAATATAATAACAACTATTTATAAGGAATACTTAAAATATTTTTTTCACACTATGAGTATCACATTACTAAATACATTCTGTTTAACACTAGAACTACCAGAAATTTTACTCAAGTTTTTTAAAACTATTTCACACCAGAAATTTTATTTAAAACTTCCTAACTTATTCCTTTAACGTATTTATGTTAATTTTATATTTAATTTATTTTTAAAAGAAATTTCTGGTTCAATTCGGAATATATTCATTTGGTAACTGCCAAAATGACGGCTCATGGTAGTTTTAGTTTTAAAGCTCAACAATTCGAACTGTTTCTTGATAAGCTTTTTTTTATCGAATTTTCAAGCTGCGGAGCTGTTTGGTAGTAACAGCCTCTGAAACACCGATAAAATGACGTATTCTAAAGAAGTACACGTGTAATTTTATGTATATTACCCAAATAAAAAAAGCAACCAGTTTATTATAGTTTAATTGTATATCAAAGATTTTTTTTTTCCAAAAGTGGTACGAATAGAATTAAAAAATATATATTTGCACATTTATTTGGACCGTTCCGTCATCGCAACTCTGGCCACCGCCCACTGAATACTAGGTCTGCGCTCTCACACAAAAATGGAGGCTTCCGTAGGCACATTTGTTTCATCGTTTGGACGGTCCTTCGATTTTTGAACACCAGTAATTTCTAAAAGTTTTCTGCGCCTTATTGTCATGAGATCAAATAACTCAAAGAAAACTTTTAGAAATTACTGGTGTTCAAAAATCGAGGGACAGTCTAAACGATGAAACAAATGTGCCTACGGAAGCCTCCATTTTTGTGTCAGCGATCAGACCTAGTATCCAGGGGGCAGTGCACTAGCGGGTAAAGTACTAACAAATAGATTTTCCGAATTTGTATTTCTACTCTGCCAGCTCTCCAATTACAAGGCAACAATATCAGGTTACAACAATTGTAAATTTGCTAGAAACCACGTTTTACAAAGCTCATAAATGAAACCTGATTTTATAAAAATCAGCCACCCTAGAATTTCAAACTACTACATCTCAGCTATTTTTTAATATAGAGGCGAAACAAAAAATGCTCCGGAATCCTTTATCGCAATAGTTCTAAAAATGTGTAAACATCCTCTGAATATCAGTTTTATATTATGGCTATTTTGCTGATGTTGCAATGTAATGTTTCGCTGATGCAGATGTTTATATAAAACTAAATAAAAAATATCAGGCAAACACTTTTTATATGTTACTAAAGTTTTCAAATAATATATGTATTCTGCCATTTTAGTTTCTTACAACTTTTTTATTATAAAAGATGGTACAGATTCCTATAAATATGTAAAATTTATACTTTTTTAAATTTTGCTTTAAAAACGCTTTATTCAATTTTTCTCATAAACAGCATTAATATGTATCAATAAATAATTACATCAGAATTAAATCAAAAAATAATTTAAATAGTAATAATGTTTTATCGCAGGTCATTGGTGTTGCAGATAATAAAGGTGTAAAATTTTTAAACAAAAAACAATATGGTAAAACAGCGCTACAAAGAAAATTGTGTAGCTGAAGTTATTTCTAGATTTACATTGTCTATAAAAGGAATTTGTCAAAAATGTGCTGTTTAAATTTATTTTATGCGTAATTTTTTTTCTATATTCAGAGAGGAAGTCATGCCATATGTTTAATGACAGCTGAAAGATCAATAATTCTGGAGAAAACAGTTATACTATATCGTCTTTACCATGTCAAACTATCGAATGTGAAAAAATGCATTTTTCATTACTTTTAGAAATGATCCGATTGTCACCACTAAATTTTAATAGGGTTTCAGGGTTTCAACATCACCAGGGTTGCCAGTTAAGCCTCCTTTTCTATTCAGAAATTTTGAATTCATATCAGAAATTTAAAATAGAGATTTCTCTTTATATAATGATAGCATGTTTTGTGATTACTTAAAGTAAATGTTTCTCTCAAAATTTCCGGTATGAATTCGGCATCTATGAATAAGCAAGAGGCCAAACTGGTAACCCTGTTCTTCACAGACATTTTATTAGTATTTTTATTAGGCGAAGAATTCTAGTAAAATTTAGTGGTGACAATCGGCCCATTTTTAAAAGCAATGAAAAATGCAATTTTTCATATTCGGTAGTTTGACATGGTAGTGATGAATGACCATTTTCATTTTGAAAAATTGCATTAATATAACTTAACGAGCTTTTTCAATCATGTAGAAAAGTATTATTGTCAATTTTGTTAAAGTATGTAGTTCACTAATGTAGATTGACTTTTCAACAACTTTACTGACAATAGCAAATAAATTTTATCAATGTAGGCCATTTACAATACAGACAAACTTATGGATGTTTCATAGCATACAATGACCTCATGTGGGTCCTTACTTTATACACAGTGGTTAGCTAGAAAATGGTTACATGCCACCACTCTGTAACTCCCTTAAAACTCGCTAGTTTCTTTACACTGTGAATATGTGACAACTTCGGAAAATTATTCAATTAATTATCCTGATTATAATCAGTTACCGTAATTTCCGGCGTATAATCCGTAGCTCAAAGAGTCGTTTTTCGACTCAGAAATATTATTTTATAAAATGTAACTTAAAAGATCGCTGTAAGTATTTAACTACAATTATTGAATAAAATTTCTGGGCCGAAAAACGACTCTTTGAGCTGCGGATTATACGCCGGAAATTACGGTATATTTTTAGATGCCCTATTTCATTCAGATGAATCAATTATAGCAGGCTACAACTTGATACCCGTGCTATAACTAATATTTTCGAGAATTTATTCTTTGATTTCCTGTTGAACGCAGGAATTTTTATTCATAAGTTCCGTATTAAACTAGTAAATCTGCAGACCAGGAGCCTCAATGTCAGCTCTAAAAGTCATTGTTTTTTATCTCACTTTTCATATTATTTAGCATCTTACAATCAGCAATTTAATTTTTTTATATTACATACATATTTATAGCCATATAAAATACTTCGGAGGTTTCAGAAATTAGAAGCGTTAAATAAAACACGGTTTATGCAATGATATTCTGAAATTCTTATGAACTTCTTATTCATGTAACTTTTTAGATAAAAAAAGTAAACTTCTATTAAAATAAATTCTTCATTTATGTAGATAGAATACAAAAATAATTTATTTTGATAATAAAATACTGCAGCAAAATAGTGCGAATTATTTGGATTTTATTATTTTGATATTCTTTGAAATATAGTTGCTAAGCAACTAATAAATTAAAGAGCAAAGTAAAAATAAATGTATTTTAAGATTTGTAAAAAATATGAAAATAGAATGTTTTATATTTCCCGAATAGATGCAAAAAATTTTCCCAATAATTTAAACAATTAATTTCAAAACTCTAATGAATATATCAGCAAAATTTCAAAGCTATTGGATATATTTAAAACCTCCATATCGAAAATTTAGCATTAGTAATTTTACGTTTAAGTACATTATTCAAATATGTTATTTTCATTTCAGTTAAAAATGAAATTTGAAAATCGCCTTCATTCCCATAGGAAAGCATTATGACCTAAAAACAAATGTTCTATATTTTTCGAACGAATGAACCAAATGTAACTAAAAACTATACAGCTAATTTTGGGTACCTCACCAACATACCCACCAAAAAGCAACCTAATAGGACGATTTTTACGGCAGTTATCACGGAACAGACAGACAGATGGAAACCAAAAATTTTTCACGTCTCCAGAGTGAGCCTCAACTGAGTTTTCGGCAATAATAGTCCATACTTTGTTAAACAATGTTATTATTTTTATTATTATTTTCTTTATATTATGTTAAATTGTATTTTCTACAGGGTGTTCATTCTTATCGTTTAACAATAGCTAATTCCTGAACCGTTTGCTTTAGAGGTATAGATTTACAGGCAAATATGTTTAAAAGGTTCTTCCTCGTCACAACAAAATTTATTTACGTCAAATGTAGTTATTTTCAACTATATAAACTACATTTTTATTTGATACCCTCGTCCTATCAGTTACATTTAGAAAACTTTTTCCATGCTCTAAGAAGTGAAACATTAAAAATTCCATTTTTTACGATCAACACTTATTGAGTAATTAGAATGAATTATCGGCGTTTTCTGGCACTAAAAACGGTAAAACCTGTTTTCGAAATCGGAACCATTCCTCTAAAACTAACGCTTTAAAAATTAGTTATGGATCAACGATAAGAATGAACACCCTGTATATTTTTCAAGCTCAATGTGCAATTCTGGAAAAGAAGCGTTCAACTAAACTATTAACTCTGCGGCAAATCTCCTTATAAAAAAGTGACTGACACCACTCGATTTGAAATGCCGTCTGCTAATTAATGGTATACTTAAATTTTAATTAGGGTGTCCCTACATTAAGAAATTGTACCAAACTTGAAATTTTTCAATCTAATTTTGACATCATATTTGGATTGTTTGATAAAATTTAACATCCGGATAGAAAACGAACAGTCATTTGGTCAAGTAGTTAAGGAATTATGCAGGTTTAAAATTTAGAATTCTTAACGTTAAATTCAATTTTAATCGTTGAAAACTGATTGTTATGCCGATAGTTTTTTAAGCATAACTCAAAAACTACTTAGACGAATGAGCGGTAATTTGGAATTGACATATTTAAAGTTGCTAGAAATTGATTTCTGTTACAAAATGCATCGGTTAAAATTCATATTTTTATCGAAAATTAATTTAAAATATATATTTGAAAACTATATAATTAAAAATATAGTTTTTTAATTATTATATACTAAATCAAATTTACAGCATATTCCACTACGTAGGTTTGGAGTTAAGCTTAAAAAACTACCCGTATTGCAATCTGATTCTGATAAAATTAAAATTAATTTAACATTAGAAACTCCAAATTTTAAATCTGCATAAATTCAAAACTTGACCGAATGTTTTTGCTTGATATCCAGAAGTAAAATTTTCAGAAAAATCCAAATATGATGTCAAAATTAAATGTTGGCATTGAAAATTTTACGTATAGTACAAATTCTATATGTAGATGATTCCTAAACACATTTTATGTATAGTATTAATTAGATGTTATTACTAATCGATTGATACCAACCAGTCACATTATTATACAATAATTTGCAACAGAGATAGGAGGGATGATCATATGTTTTTTTTTCCTCATGAATATAAATTTCATAATTATACAAGAACAATTTTGTCTTCTCCTTGTAGACTTTATATACGCATAATTTTATTTAAGAACGCTTTTTAATATAAATCTTGCAGCAATTTTCACCATTTGATTACGGAGTTGGGACACCGTACGTCCCAGCGACTATTTTTTTTTATATACTATTTTTCATTTTTGAAATATAATCTCTGCCATACACTTATACTAGGATATTTTCAAGAGATAGCTACCACAAAGAATCTCTTTGTAAATTGTCGTAAGAGTAAATATAATAAGTTGGAAATTGTACGTCAAGAGTGACAAATCAGGTGCGTTCGTACTGTAAATATTTTTATAAATATTTATATCGTCTGTTATTATGATATGATTAATTTGCGTAACAAAATAAGTACATTTTAAATCGGCAACATTTTAGCTTTTGTTGACATTTACCGAGAATTCCAATGGGAAACTTAAGCCTAGGTTTGAAAATTTCAGAAATGGAAATCCATATTTAGATTCTTTTCAATTTAATATCTATTTCTCCGAAAAAAAAATTCTAAAAAAACTCTCTGTAGATTATATGATTGCTATAATTAAACATTTTAGTATACAAATTCGGTTTTTAAATTCAGTAATACGGAAATAATATGACTCCATCTTAAATATGACGTAATCACCATGGCTACATAAAATCTTTACCTATTATGGGATATCATTGAATTATTTACGTATGATTGGTTTTAATAGAAAGAAGAAAACTTTTATTAACATCTTTTTAAGTTTGTGTCGATTTTCATAAAATTTAAATTGACTCGACAAAATGCTGCAAAGATTATATGTATTAAATTTCAAACCATTCGGTTGGGTAGTTTTTGCTCTGTTGTATGCGGACAGGCGGACGGACCAGACGACGACTATAGGTACTAAGTAATTATATACTTACGAACGAACCTAAAACTAGTTGCCTGCCCTGGCCCGTAATCAAAAAGTTAAATATGTGGTTGATATTTAAACGATAATTATAAGAAGTTATATATTTCATGTAAATACATATATATATGAATACTTCTTAGTTGTTATTTTTTATACAGGTGCTTTAGGATGCTACATGAGCTACTTCCTTAAATATTCACCAAAATTTTAAATCAAACTAAAAATTTATCATGTGCGTCACAGATTATTTTCCGATTAGAAGTAACGATTTTAAAAATATCATAAACTAAAGAATAAATCACAAATTTTCAAGAATCCAACAACTTATAAGTGACAATGTTTCGACACTATTGAATAATATTTGGCAGGAATTGCTTGAACTCTGGCTATATTTTTTCGCATAAATCTATTTTCGTTTTCTTCCCTGTCACAAATGTCTCCAGTGCATAAGCACATATTATTCAAAACACTAAATCAACATTTTGAAGGCAGACGTCAGTAAGATAAATATGTATGCTGAACATAGTGACTAGGATGTCCAGAAATGTCATGAAAATACTGGAAAGTTTGAGAAAATCTTACAAATGTAAATTTTTATTTTTCGGCATATTTCTTTTTAGCATTACCGTATCAATCGCTTGATAGTCTGATTTTTATGACTAAACATGCTATTTTAGTTTCTAAATAAGTCATTATGTAGTTAATTTTACAATACTTTGTACAGTTTTAGAGAAATGATAGCTTGCGTAAGAAACGCAAAAAAAAAAAAAAAATTAAAACTTCCGTTAAAATTATCAAAAAAAGAAAAAAAACATGACGACGGAGACGGGTAAGTGATTAATGATTGTGTGTTATATAAATTATATAACTTTTTTCCTTATGAGAAGTGTTGCCAGCCCGCTACTTTTTAAAATTCAGATTTCTTCATGGTCAGCACATTTTTGAAATAATATACTTCACCTTAGTTTTGTTTTATTTAATATTTTATAAAATAAGACGAATATATGTATTTTCAAAGCAGTGGCCATCGAGCTATCTGAATTTAAAATACGTAGCGGACTGCCACCACTGCTTATGAAAGTAAAAATGAAAGAACTAAAATATTAAATTCTTAAACATAGCACCAAAAACAGATGAATAGATAAAGATATTAACTTCTACACCAAAATACAGGGTAATTCATAAGTATAAGTATACAACTTCCAGATGCCCTAAAACAGGAACAGTTTAAGGCCCGTTCCCCAAATGCAGGGCGTAAGGTAGGTGTACTCATAAAGTTTTTTTTCCCACTGCTGTGCGAAGTGACATAGACGACAACTTGCATGTCACGCGAATATTTGTAGAAATGACTACGTTTGCAGTGGAGAAGGCATTTTGTGTTCCTGAATTGAACAAAATGGAATCTGTCACCATTGTGTAAAGGCATTTTCGAACACGATTTGGAAAAGAACTTATAACAAGAAAATCCATTTTTGATTGGTTTAAAAAGGCCACATGACACACATCAAACCGGTAATCCATTTCTGTCCACTTTGCAAAAACAGACCGTAGTTACAAATTTTTTAAACCAATCATAAATGGATTTTCTGGTTAGAGGTTCTTTTCCAAATCGTGGTCGAAAATGCTATTGCACAATGGTGACCGATTCCGTTTTTCTCAATTCAAGAACACAAAATGACTTCTCCATTGCAGACGCAGGAATTTCTATTGATATTAGTGTGACACGCAAGTTATCGCCTATGTCACTTCGCACGGCAGCGGGAAAAAAACTTTATGAGTACACTTACCTTTGGCATACATTTGGGGCACGTATCTTAAACTATTCCTGTTATACAGCATCTGGAAGTTGTATACTTACTTATGAATCACCCTGTATTATAGATCAGGTATCAGGTTTAAAGAAACTGAATCCTTCTTTACGCAAACTCACGTTCTATTACTAATACGAAAAACAAGACTTGTTTTTGCTTTTGTAGGAGAAGCACGTTTTCTTGCCCAATGAAGAAAGATTCAATTTTTCGAAACGCATGGACTTTTCAATATTTTTCTGATATATATTTATGAAATTAGTATTTAGTATCAAGTATCGTACTAATATGTGAGTTTGGTGTAAAAATCACAAAATTAAAATGAATGGAATATTAAGTGTAATGAGATTTTTTTTTCAATTACAATTTAGAAAAAAAAAATCAATTTTTAAATTTCAGATCATTAACACTGGAATGGCTTTTATGATCAATTTGATCTGTATCAAATAAATATGCAGGGTGCGTCATAAATTCCTGCAAAATTATAAAATTCCTAATAAAAGAAGTAATGCTCGTAAAAAATTTGGTTTGCGCGAATATGATCAGAGGAACATCGGATATTTTTTCATGTATAAAAATGATTCCAAAACTAACCGAAAGAGGGCGCTCACATGTCATACTGAGACGTTTTGTGCCAATCAGGATGATCCTCCAAAGTCCCGGTTCCTCAAAACGCCGTACTAAATTCAGTATCCCATACAATGAAATATTGTTTTTTTGGGCCTCCAGTCTTTTCTCTGTGTGAAACTTTCGCAATGCACTTGTTATGGATTCACCATTCTTGTTGAAAAGTTTAAACACCAAACAGTTGATCTCGTAAGGATAGGATCTCGTGCTGCAGAGATCGAATGACAAATCTATTTCCGGCCAGGTGTTTTATTGCTAGCCTGATTTGCATAAAACGTCTCAGTATAACGTGGAGCGCCCTTTTTCGGTTACTTTTGGAATCATTTTTTATGCATGGAAAAAAATCCAATGCCCCTAAGATCATATTCGCGCAAACCGTTTTTTCCCAGCATTAATTCATTTATTATAATTTTTTTATGTTTTACGAATTTATGACGACCTCTGTATATCGATCGAACCAGAAATTTTTGCCTAAAATAACGAAAATAAATAGCACACAGAAATAAGTTAAATAAATGAATTAAATAGTGTTTAATAAAAATTCTGGTACAACATATTTTTATAAAACTTGAGTAAATTTTCCAGACGTTCTATTGTTAAGTTTTAACCTTAATAGAACCTCTAATATATTCCCAAACTTTAGAAAACATTAATTACCATCGGTATTAACTTCAATTATAGATCATCATAAGACGTTTGTTAATTTAATTTAAACTCAAAACTTTTGGAACGAACGTAATCCCTGGCTTTAGAACACAGTTCTAATTAAAGAGTTTTGTCACTATAACTTTGAATTCCACCTGTTTTTGTCCTGTTTTCTATTCAGAAATCATCAGAATTATAATTAAACATTCGGAATTAGTCAGTAGAAAAATTTAACTATTAAATTAAATTGACATTTATGGTAATATGCCATGAACTAATCTTATTTCATTAGAAATCCAGTATTAGTATTTAAATAGAAATTCACAGCGTTAAGAGAACAACTGAAACTAACAGAAAGATTACTTTTGTGCGTAATTATAAGAAAATTAAAAAGTTAAAGTTGATTATGATTATTTTCCTCTCTGTATATTTCCTCTCTTTCTAAGAATTCAGATAAAAACTGTATTTGTTATATGCGCAGCGGTGCCAAGAGTTTCGTATTATCTATACTACCTTTTCCGTGTAGTATACATAATTTAAAAGCAAGATTCTGTGATTAAATAGGGGAAAATATATATCTGCGAAAAAACTGGTATCATTCAAAATCTGTAATTGAAATATCGGAATTTCGAGGACTAATATGATATTCTGAGACATTAAAGAATAATTGGTAATATTTTTCAATCAATATTTCAACCTATTTTCGGAGGAGTAGTTGTGAAACACAAACACACAGTCAGACTTTTATGTAATGTATGACGAAACTTTCTTATATTTTGTCTCTATGAATCAATTAGTCGCAATGAGCAAAAATTAATACTTGTATTTTACTTAACAGTATTTTTACAAAATGCACATGTCTTTAAAATTTAATTCTTATAGAATTCCTGCCTTATTATTAAATGATCTAGACAAAAATTCTTATTACATTATTATTGTACGTCATGCATTTAAGATGACATAACGATAATAAAACAATGTCACTGAATAATGTCAGATGAGCACATTAAGCTTTTCCTTGGAAAAATACGTATCTATGTCACTTTACACATAAGAGGAAAAACGTAGATTTCGGTTGACGGTCAGACGGCGCCGTCTTTCCTAAGATCTATTGATGCTATTTTGAGTAACAAAGTCATATTTCAAGAGTGTTTACGACTAAGATAAGAGGTTTATTATTTGTTTGGGTTGAAAGAAAAGCTAAATTGTAACACAAATATTTAAGAAATTTACTCCTGTCATATTTGAGTTTTTGAAAAATGATGCTCCAAATTATAATTTAAGAATTAAATTAAATTGGCGTATTTTTCATTTACATTATTTTTGACTTTCACCTGTCATTTTTGGCATTTTGTAAATTACAAATGTCAGATGAAGAAGATTTTGTAGAAAGCGGAATTTAGTAGCGACATTTTTCCGTCATTAAAATTTTAATGAATTTTAAACTTTTATGTGTAAGTAATAAACGATTTTTTTTTGTTTTTTAAGCTGGAAGAAAAGTAGGATTGTGATTCAAATATTTAAGAAAATTATTTGTCTAATATTTTTTATTAACCCATTAAAGACTGACGATGCGTTTTCGCAATATTATGTTTCTTTCACCAGGTTTTAAGGTTTGTTTTTAGGATAAATACTTTATTTGATGCAAGAAACTCATTGATAAAGTCACAGGTTGCTATAATATAAAAGTTGTATGAATCGCATTATTTGTATTTTATTGAGAAAACTAATTCGGTCCATAATAAGTTAATGCAAAAATATTCTCTAAATCCAGGCGTCTCGACGGTTCGTTTTTTTATAGTACTATTTCCAAGCAATAACCTTTGTGGTATATTTATACAATATCTGTAGCAGAAATATACTATGACGATTGGGATTGGGAAATAGGGGTATACAAGGAGTAGAGCAGTGAGGACGTTCTCAATTATAATTCAAAAATTAAAACAGTGAAAAAATACGCCAATTTAATTTACTTTTGTACGTTTTTCCTGTCGTTTCTGCCCTCCGCAAACTATAAATTTCAGAAGGAGACGAATTTACAGAATATGAATAAATATATCTTTGAAGAGTTTTTTTTTGCGAAATACGTTATAAATTTACTGAATTGTAATTAGTTATGTTTCATGAATAACCATTTAAAAGGCGGCGGTATATTATTTAAAACAGTCAATTTTAATCATCAACTACCTAATATCAACCACAATATTCGAATAAAATTTTGCTTTTATATTGTAAATGAACACAAGCATTTATTTATTTTCAAATCAATTTGTTCGTAAATTATGGAGCCATTCAATCATTTCAACATTTTAGCAATATACAGTCATGTTTGTGAAAATTGCAACACCATGAAGGAATTATGCAAATTGAACCAAACTTACAGGAAATGTAAAGTGAGGTAAGACATGCAAATTATTAGAATTACAAAGTGATCGCGCATGCGTGGAACGAGAACCGGCTACTTATCAGTCGCTTGTTCCAGGTATATAAAGGACTATAAAGATGCCTTGAATTTCGTTGATCTTCCTCTGTTTCCGGTAAACGTTTCATTGGTGGTCAATATGCCTCGTCAAAAGCGGAGGAAGCCATACCAACAACTAAAGGAGTTCATACGAGGCCGCATCCTCGGTATGCGAGAAGGTGGATTTTCGTATCGAGAAATCACAGCCCGCACGCAGTGTAATGCCACAACAGTGATGCGTGTTTGGAAGAAATGGGCAGAGAAGAATCAAACAAGGCGAAAACCTGGCAGTGGGGCACGCAATAGCACAACGGCACGTGTTGACAGAAACATCATCCGCATGGCTGTTACGGACCGTACAGTATCCTCTCGTGTGTCCACACAACGTTGGAGCACAGCTACAGGTGTTTTGTTGTCTAGTTCCACAGTTCGTCTCCGTCTGCTGCAGCATGAACTACGTGCAAGGGTTCCTCTACGCAGGATTCCCCTCTCGCTGAATCACAGACGCCTCCGACTTCAATGGGTTCAGCAAGAGAGCGCCTGGCGTGTCCAGTGGCTACAAGTTGCTTTTCCCAATGAATATCGCTACAATCTGGAGTACAATCATGGACGACTACGCGTCAGACGTTACAGAGGGGAACGTCTACTCCCACAGTGTGTTATCCAGCGTCATACCGCCCAAACGCCTGACATCACGATGTGGGGAGCTATTGGGTATAATCCCATCTAGTGCACATTGCGGGCAACTTCAACAATGATCGCTACATAAGGAAAATTGTGGAGCCAGATGTCCTCTCCTTTCTTTGACGGATTCTGGGCGCCATATTTCAGCAGGATAATGCCCGTGCACATGTTTCTCAGACTGCACAAGCCTTCTTCAGTACACAACAGGTTCCGCTTCTTCCATGGCCTGCTTATTCCCCGGATATGGCTCCCAGCGAGCATGTCTGGAATTTCATTGGTTGGCGACTCGCTCGTACAGCTGGTGGGGCACACGGTAAGACTGAACTTTGGCTTCATGTCGAAGCCATCTGGAATGCCATTCAACAGAATTACATTCAGAACCTGTATGATTCAATGCCACGACGTGCGCAGGCTCTCATTGCTCAGTGTGGCGGACACACAAAGTACTAATTTCCGACGTTCTTTTTGTTTTTTTGTCTTGTAAATTTGATCGTTTATTTGTACCACTATCAGTAATATGTGGAATACATTTCATAAATTTCTCAGAATTCCTTCATGGTGTTGCAATTTTCACAAACATGAGTGTAATAACTTTGCTCCTCAAAGGATTAACAAAGAAAAATTATTTTTTAGACTGAGAGAAAAGGTCGATTGTGATACAAATATTTAAGAAATTTACATGTGTTTTCGTTCTTTTTTGAAGAATTATGTTCTAAAGATTATTGTCTATTTTAATAAAAATAACATGTCTGTGTGTATCTGCAATGTCTAGGAAAATCAACTGTACATAGAGGTCTGAAAATTTGTGTGAAGATAGTCGATTCAGGTCCTGATGCACATTGAGGCTCAGATTTTTCATGTTTCGTTATTTACCAATATATTATTTAAAAACCATAATGAACATTGTAAAATTGTGCGAAGACTCAGAATGTGGCGGCCGAAAGCACTTTCCGTAGTTTTCAAAGCTGGGAAGAACAATTGATCGACAATCGTACTTTTTTTAGTCGTTCGCAGCCTGCATTGGGTCGAAGAGTGGAAATAGGAAAAGGAAAAAATATCCGACTTAGTATTGTACTTTTATCTTTCTAATGGTGCAATCCGTTTAAAAAATATTAATATTAACCCTTTCAAAAACTATTTTTAACGTCATTTTTCGCGTTTTTCCTCTATTATATTTCGTAAACCGCATCGGCAAAACTATTTAAAATATGCAAAAAAGAAAAATACTAGGTTATATCTACTTATTTTTAACCTTCTAACGGTCTAAACCGCTTCAAAAATTACGAATATTAACACTTTAAAAAAATTTTCGAAACGCTGTTTTGAGGTTTTTCAGTTTTTTCTGAGAAGTTTAAAAATTTGCATCAGCTCACGAAGTCAAAATACTAAAAAAGATAAATACCAGAACACATCTACGTTCATTTTTCTTTCAAACGATACTATCTGTTTAAAATAATATTAACATTAACCCTTTCAAAAAAGTTTTTTTTCTGAAAATCACTCTCGCGACATTAGTTTTGTTTGCTTATATTGCACAAAGGATTAAAAATAGACACATTTTGTTTCAAAAACTAAACTTCATTTTATACGATCACTCCGAAATATTTTTATATAATGATCCTGCATAAATTTGGTTCAGAAATTATGACATTTGGGGGGAAAATAATCAGTTTGAAAAGTGTATATATTCACATAGGGTTAACAATTGACATTCATATTTATGATTACAACGTAAACTTAATTTTGGGCTAACGCTCTAAAATTTTAATACATAAAAATTTCAGCTGTTGTTCGAATAAAATTTTGGTTTATAAATAATTATATTTAAGGGTAAAACACTCAGTTGGAAAATTAAAAAAATTCCTATAGGATTCGATATGAAAAAAAAAGTGAGAAGAAAAACACAGCTTTTTACAAATAAATATCAATATTTTAGCACGAACATTATGTACAGACTTTAAAACATTTAAATAATAACATTTCAAAGAATAAACATTTCAAAGAATAACATTTCAAAGAATTTGGACAGTACAAAGTATGGGCCGAAGTCTAATAAGTGTGATTTCTCAGTCTCCGGCATATCTCTCGGTATTTCTTTGCGGTATAAATTCTCATTTCATGTTAAATGTTTCTCTGTGATTGTTCTACAATATTATGTTACTTCGACTGTGAAAATAAGTTTTTTAATCTTTAAAGTAGTGTTTAATTATCTCAAAAGTTATTACTCTCCCCCTGTTCGCAACCTATAACTTGATCATGAAAACCATCACAAACAACAATTATTAAAAAATTTTGAAAAACCAATGCATTTATTATAAATATGATTCTCATGGAGCATAATAATATAATTTTATATGAGCGAAATGTGTAATATTTGTTTTTGATGGGCTTAAAGATGTGTCCCTCAATTTTTTTGTCACTACTTTCCCGGTGTATCAATACGCTCATATTTCCATTAGATGGCAGTATGCAGTCAGTTAATTGCAGCATTTTTGTTTACAGTGGGGGAATCCATGTTGTTCCTAAGAAGTCGTCATTGCTTGCTGTTTTATCATAAAGAAGATTTTGTGGATTGAAAAAAGAATGGGAAAAAGGTTAGCGTACCTTTATTAACCGTCGCTACTGTCATCATTGTTAATTTAAATATTAATATTTATACATTAATCAATATCAAGCCATTTAATCGTAGATTTGATATATCTTTGAAAATAATACATACAATATTCTAAAAATGTCCTTTTTTAAGTAAAGTAGCAAAATTACATAAAATGTCTCTACTGTCCTTGTCACTTCTATCCCTTACAAATTGTGGTTTTTCTGATAAAAACTGCCATATCATATTTATTTTACAATAACGTTTGTTTACTACTAGTTATTAATCTGCAATATACCAGTGGTTATTAAGAATTCAAATTGAGTATAATATGAGACTTTTTAAAATCAGATATCAGCGCCAAAAATCACATTTGTGAGATTTTGGCCCATATATTTTTAAATATTAAATTTACTCGATAGTAAAAAAATAGTATAGATTAAAAACACTTCTTATAATCCCTGTACCACTAAATATCAGTATTTTAACACCTACTTTTCACATAATGATCGGATTCAACACTTTTGTTACGTATATTTACGGTTAATATCAAGGGCTGATTTTTCGTTTAAAAATATAAAATGAAATAAAATAAAAAAGGAGCCTGCGTAGCACGACCAGTGCACGCTGCCGAAGGCAGTTGAGCCCCAAATCTGGATTCGTTTCTATAGATTTACCTTTAAAAGTTTTAAATAATACACATTCGATGATGTACACTGCTACAGGCAGTGGGTCTCTCAGTGTTAGGGTATGTTTGGAAAGATTTTCGTTTCCACATATAAAATCAAAACAGACCGGGGGGTGCGTAGTACTACCGGTCTTTATACCAATTTTTTTCTAATGACATTTAAGTTAAAACTTTGAAAAAATATATAAACATTTTAGAAATTACATAGAAATGATTTTTAAAACAGAAAAATAGACAAAATTATGTGTAAAACTGGCATTTACGCAAAACATGATAACTCAAAATCAAATCAATACTTTCACATTTTGTAAATTACATAAAAAAGGGAATAACGTTTTATAGGACATAGACTAGCTACATTATAATAGCATTTCTATCACAGATGCTATGGCACTTGAAGTACTAATGTAATAAAAAATTCGTAAAATTTCTTGCAACTTTTTTAGCTTATACCAGTGTAAATAAAAAACTAATTAATATATTATCATGATTTTAGTCTATTCCCTCAATAAACATTTATAAAATTAAAAAGAATTCACGGCATTTCATGCATAATCTTTTGCTATAAGATGTTTTATGTACAGTAAAAATCTGAAAACTTTCATTTTCAAAAAAAAAGAAATATAACTTTTAAAGGTGGTTCTTGCTATACAAATAATAATTATTATTTAAAGGTATAATTATATACTCCATGTATTTTCTTGGACATGTAATCCAATTTAAATACTAAATCTCGAAAAAAAAGAATGTAAACATGCATTTCAGCTTACTTCCGGTTTGCAGAACGGTATTTCCAGTTATAAAGTACTTCAGCAATCTGTAACAGATGTAACTTTAAACGGCTGTAACTCGGGTTCTAATTCAGATACAGACACAATTAAAGCAGAAATCGATAGATAAAAGATCGGATATTAATATTATTGCAAAAATGAAAAAAACGATATTTTTATCGAAAATGGCGTTTTAAAGGTGTGTGGATACCTTAAAGAGCAGTGGTATGTTATTTTTACAACTTAATTTTAATCCTCAACTTCCAAAGTTGCACAGAATTTTGAAGAAACTTTTAGTTTTATAATTCCTTCAAAAAAAAGGCATTTATTTATTTCGAAATCAATCTAACCGTAAATTCCGGGGGAAATCAGTCATTATATGATTTATTTACATGAGCTTTCTAAAATTACAATTTTAATTAGCCTTGAACTAGGTCTGAAACAGATGGCGTGAAATAGAGTAGACAGAATACAGAATAGGTTAGAATCACACTCGCGAAGTAATTTTTTCAGGCTGTGTGACATCTACGCGCGTGAGCTTTTTGCACTTTGAATGCATTTTTTGCCTTGAAATGGAGTATATTCTCTCATATTTATTCTGAGAAATAGTAAAGCCTGAAATGTCCTTTCATTTTGCATAAATATTCTGAAAAATTAACACATCGCATAGTGAGGATTTCTTTGTGACCTAAATTAGCATGGAAGAAAGCAGTGAAGAAAGACTCTTTCATAGATTTTTTTACACAATATAAATGAATATTCTTGAATCGAGGTTATGTATGCAGATAAAATTATTCATATAGATGCACCTGCATTTAATTCTTTATTCGATGACATATTAATAGACCGAATTTCTCTTGTGCTAGTTTCACAAATGCGGGCAGTTTGATAATTGTTTATGTCATGTCAATAACATAAATCGATTTCACATTATCATCAACTTTTCATCATGTAATACAGTAATCTCTGCTTAAGAAGGAATACATCGGGAACCAGATTTTTTTCCCCCTTTGTACACAGTATTCCGCCAAGTGAAAATCATTCTGAGATTCTTCATTTCCGTGCTACAGTCTGTCTTACAAATAATTTACTCAAAATAATGTACTCAAAAGGACAGAAAAACAGTTTTAATAGCATTTTATTCCCAGTATTTCGAAAGATAAAATTTATAAATGGACTTTGAGTAATAAATAAAAATTTAAATTAACATTTAATACTCATTTAATGTATAAAAATCTTCAAATTTTAGAAATATGTTCAGTGTTAATTTTTTTTTCTTTTTTTAAGTTAAGATTGCTTGAAGTCTACCAGTTTTTGAAACAGTAGTATCCTCTATACATAATGACAGATTCAATAAGGTGCAAATAAGGTAAACATTACTATTTAAAAAAAATGGTAGCAATCAAATAATCTATATTTTTTAAAAAAGTAGCTGACCGGCAACACTGAATATCTGCATAAACAAATTCAAAATTTAAAAGTTCTTCAAGAAAATTAGAAAATAATCCAGTTTTTCAACAATCTGGTCGTGTTGCGTCGTGGTGTTTGTTACGCCCGATTATCTGCGCGAGGGACAGTGGAAAGTCAGGTAGTATCAGACTACGGGTTGCATCTGACAAGAAGTGTTTCAAGCTGTGGCCGATGGTAGCAGCAGCTGTCAAACTACTATTGTTGTCAAAAGGAAGACACTCTCGCTATTTTGGACCAAGGGTCAGTGCTGTGATAGTAAGTTATTAGATTTTTGGGAGTTTTCTAGAGCACGAAAGTAACTTTGGAGTTACGTAGCTTGTGTGAAAGTAAATACAACCATGTTAAAATAAATGATCAACGCAAAATAGCGCAAATAAAAAAATATAAAATGGCAAGCAGCTGTTTTGGAGCTCCTAAAACTCCATCATCAGTGCCAAATTTAAAAGATTAAAAACTGATCCAAAAGTTTAAGCCATGCTTGCGTCTCCGCACGCAACCAAGATAGAATGGCGGTGAGCTTTTCAAAAACAACAGCGGAGTCATGAGTCACATGTGACATAGGAGACCAATAGGAGTGCACGGCCAGACTAGACGAGTTTAAGTACGGAGGAGAGAAAAGGGGGGAGGGGAAATTGAAGAGAATGAATTAAATGAAAGGTAACAAGACATTTCAAAAATTTGGCTCCGAAACAGCTGTTTGCCATTTTATACATATTTATTTGTGCTATTTTACGTTGATCATTTATTTTAATTTGCAATGGAACTTTTCAAGAAGACTGGATCCAGTGTAACATTTGTAAAGTTGTTCCCATGAACACTGTGCGGTTCTTGAAATGAATAGGCTTTTTTACGTGTATAAAACTTGTTTTATACAAAAAAAAAAAAAACATAAGTGTCATAATTCAAATATTAAAAATGCCTTTTCTTCTTTTTACATCGGATAAAAATAATGTCTATGTTTTATTTTTATTATTTTTTTTAATAAGGAAGTATACAGGTAGTAATAATCAGTTGTCTCTAAATCCTAAAATGACGGTTTCTATGCACAACACCATGTCCGATACAACCCTCCAGAGACCAGAAAGTTAAAAAGTAATGTATATAAAAGTAAAAAAAAAAACAATAAAGATTATTCTAAGGTGATACTACCAGACCTTCCCTTATATGACGAGTGGGAGAGATTGCCTGCCGTGGGGGGTTATTCTAAGGCAACCTAAACCGTATTTACGCAGTGTTACGCACGTTCGAAGCAAACAACAGAAAACTCAGAACTGACAAACGCGTCATGAGTTCGAAACCAGCACCTTTCATCTACCATCTTTGAGAGCAGAGCCTCTTAGCCAATGATTCTACAATCTGGCAAAAATAGTTAAAATGATTCTCATTATTAGAAAAACATAAGAAATAAGAAAATCACGTAATGTAGTAGTTTTTAAAAATCCTTTGCACCCTTTTGGCAATTCTGGCTTGCAAATAAACGATTAGGTTGCAATGAGTGCATATATATATATATATATTACATTCATGTTGCTTTCTATATGCCCATAGCTTCCAAACCTAAAAAATTTTGAATATCATTTACTCATTGATAGAATTTTTGCGATTTCATAAGACGGATAATATTTTGAATAATAATAATAATATTCGAAAATTGCGGTACTGAAAATTTTGAATGTTTGATAGCTACGGTATACAGTATAACATGGTGGTAAAACTTGCATGCCGGCAGACTAACCGTCACCAACCAACAATCATTTTATCACAGAATTTCTGTCATGAAATAAGTCGCATATTACTATTCGAAAAACGTTTTAACAACTGGCCCTCTGGCATGCGAAATTGCCATGCCTGCAATAAAATATAGGTAAAAACATAAATTTTATGTTTGTTGTTCAAAATTGCTTCTGTTTATATTTTGAAATGTTCAACTTAAATCATATGTGTTCTCAAATTATAAAATAAATCTTTCAAAGTGCCTTGCTAATTTACTTATTATTATTTCTACTTAACACTTCATTTTGTTTTTAAATCAATATTACAAAAATTAGACAATGTCCTTACACTATAAAACAATACTTTATTTTTTTTCTCTGCATTTTAAAGATTCATATCTTTAAACTAAAGCGAAACATGTACGAAACGAAATATGTACATAAAGGTCATCAAATATATTTATTCTTTCAATTCAATCTTTATTCTTTCTGTAAAACGTTAATTCCAATTGCCAAAAGACAGAAAAAAAATATTTTTGCAAATTTAGTGATTAAATGTTGTTTTATTTTCAATTTTACAACAGTTTTTATATACACATGGATTTGTTAGCAGAGGTTACTAAGTATTGTGAGTATCAATTACACGCAATAAAATAACTATTTACATTCAACTGCTGATATATGATAACTTCACGCAAAAACAGTAATTTGTTAGAATTTATTGATTCATTTATATGGAGTGTGTGTAAATTGGTAAAAAATCAGGAGTGATTCCACTCGACTTTCGAAAACACTACAGATTATTATGCGATCAAATAAAAATTAATATAAAAGTAAATAAAAACTTTTAAATCCTAATTTTACAAAGGTTAAATATGTCTACTGGTGAACATGTTACAGAGAAAGCGTGCTTTTTCATCGATAAAGCTCAAGCCTTTTTCCAAAATTACAACGCGTTTTTCAATGAATTTTATTCTTGTAAATTCAAATAAATATTGAAATCGAATTTAGTTACACTAATGGGAGTTTAAGTTGTTTTAAATGTAGATATTGTTCCTCTTTTCCTTAAATAAATCAATACTTAAATTTACATACGCTTTTGCCTGACTAATAAAAGTCTGTAAGTTTTTTTTTCTTTTTTTAAGTAAAATCATTAGAATAAGTCTTACTAAATTAACTCACGTTCGGGTGAAAGATGATTGTTTTCTCAACATAGAATGAGATCGAATAAAAAAAAGAATTGAATAATTCAGATATAAAATGAAATATTTATTGATTTTATCTGGTCACAAAAGGGTTAAAAATGTTTGAAACATTGTTTAGATACTAAACTCGTTTTCCAATTTGTACAAAAATTAATCAATTTCTTGCGACAGAAGCCTATAACCTATTCGCCCAATCTCAGTCGTAAATGCTCTTTGGACGCTATCGTGTTGACTGACGGACACATACACATTCAAAAAAAAAATAATAAAAAGTATCGGAGCCTATAAAGATGAGGAAATTTCAAGAGTTACGCATACGTACATACGTACATACATATAAAATCGCTCTTTTAAATAGCGAAAACGGAATCAAAAAACCGCAAAATGTAAATCTATACCGAAATTTTCATTATCGTATTCCATAGTCTTGATTACAATACTTTCCTTAAACTATATGTTTTTGGAAAGTAATAATATCAATAGGCAAATGTAAAAGCGAAGGATTATTCCCGAGATTTAAATTAAGTGGTTAAATCAGTTAAATATAATGAAATAAAAATAGCTATTATAAAATAAAGCTCTTTTTGTAGGCTTCATGAATGACAAAGTCAAAAACTATGTTGAATTAATTTACAATAAAAGCAGAAATTTTTGTGAATTTCAGGCTTCAATAGAAGACACGCCCCACCAGTGGCTAAGAGGTTATGCTCTCAAAGCTGGTAGACGGGAGGTACTGGGTTCAAACCCCTGTTGCGCTCGTCGATCTATCTGTTTGGAGTTTTTCGTGGTTTTCTTCAAACCTTGCCGTAAATACGGGTTTGGATCTCTTAGAAAGACCCCAACGGAGGGTACCTCCCCTAGGGCCTATATCCCTCGTGTTGATAATCAGCCGTCATACAATCAACCAACCAACCAATCAAGAGAAGACACATTATTCATGTTGATAAATTTATAGAATACTTACATTCATGCTGTTTTGCTTGTGTATATGATTTGTAGTTATTACAAGATTTCCCCAAAAATAGATTTTTTTAGAATGCGATAATATTTTATGCAAATATTTTCCAAAAGCATACAAAAATAAAGGTATACCGTAATTTCCGGCGTATAAGCCGCGGCTCAAATAAGTCTTATTCAAACCAGAAACTTTATTTTCTAAAAAAAGTAAAATAAGTTCAAAGTAGATAACAGTTACTTTTTAGGAAATAAAATTTCTGTTCGTAAAGAGATTTATTTGAGCCGCGGCTTATACGCCGGAAATTACGGTATTTTAAACTTTTGAAAAGCTAATATAGAAGAATATATTTAACTTAATAAATATTCAACCCATATATTTAAATTTCATTGGAATAGAGGATACAAAGTATTAATGCTATAGAAATAGAACACTTAAATATGATTAAATTGTAACTATAAAAAAGTTATGAATAACTATTTAAGAAAAGGGGAACACGTCATTTCTATTATTTTTTTTTTTTTTTTTTTTTTTGCTGATCATATGTATACTCCTATAAATAAAATTCTAAAATTGTTTTTGTTATTAGACATTTAATAAGTTATAATTTTTTAAAGATATACATGCTATCATAATATTATACAAAATAAAAATGAAAATATAATATCATAAATTTAATGTCATCCAATACAATGTGAAGCTTTTATCAAAAGTAATTGTAGAGAAAATATGTACTTTTCTGCATATTAAAAACTTTTTTAGAAAAATATCTCGTCTATGTGAAACGAAAGCAACAAAAACGTCAAACAATAAGCTACATGATAAAAAGATCGAAAACAAAATTGCTCCGATCGTTATGTACACTGTGGATGTCACAAAAGAGTATGACTCAGATCCATCTGTAGCCAACAAAAGAGCAAAACTGCAGTTTAATAGAGCAATCTTCTTTCTTCCTAAAAGAGGACGCAGGAATGTAGAAACATAAAAAAGGCAAAATGTTCTGCTTTAAATCAGAATCCTTTTGATCTCAAACAGAAATAAAATTCAGCTTTACCTACTTTTTCAATGTAAAAAAAAAGTCAAGCTTAAAGAGTGTAAGCACTTCAGAGATAACCAATTTTATATGAATAGGAAATAAAAAAAATTACTTTAATTACCCCAAGAAATGTGAATAAGATATTGTAATTGAATGGAAATTTAGACATAAACGATTCCGGCCCTAGCACTCGACTCGTTTATTTTGCATACCGCTTTTTGCGAAGAAAAGTATTTTTTTTTTATTGTAAAGGTTGCAAAAACCTAGCACAAAACTTTTCTTCACAAATACTGATATTCAAAAAATGAACCAGAGGAAGCCCTATCATTTTCATATTTCTTCAGAATTTAACAACAGCATTGTAGATTTATTGTTTATGGATTTTAAAATTATATTTAATATTGGAGGCTTTTAGTAAAATATTTCCTTGACGTTAATATGTGGATGAAAAGTTCTGTCGTATTTTAATACCAAATTTTAATACATTTAATAATGGTAAAATTGTAATACCTGATAATTTTATTACAAATGCTTTCCTTGATCGGATAGGTAAAATTATCAGGTACCGTAATTTCCGGCGAATAATCCGCAGCTCAAAGAGTCGTTTTTCGACCCAGAAATTTTATTCAATAATTGTAGTTAAATATTTACAGCGATCTTTTAAGTTACATTTTATAAAATAATATTTCTGGGTCGAAAAACGACTCTTTGAGCTGCGGATTATACGCCGGAAATTACGGTATTATAATTTTACCTGAATTTAAGGTATTAAAATTAGGTATTAAAATACAACGTAACTTTTTCGCGAACCTTATATATATAATCAGGGCTCTCACTGGTCTGGATTTCAGTACCAATATTTGTGAAAGAAAAATATTCGTGCTAGGATTTTACCTTTGTAGCGAAAATGTCGATAAAATCTGTAAGAAACAACAAAAAGAAAATTTTCTTAGAGAAGTGCGGTATTCAAATAACGGACCGAGTGGGGGTCTTGATACTGATATACATTGCGAATATAAAAATGTTTTTCACAATTCTCTTTTGAAACCAAGCACAGTCGGCCAAAGAAAAGAGAACATCCTATACATTTTAATATCCAAATTGTCCCAGAAAAACAAAAAAGAAAAAGATTCGACTGGATCGACTCGACAAACGACATTCGACTGGAAATTTTGTATTCTATATTATGTTATAAAAATAAGTATAGGGTATTCTTCATAGTTGCATTGTACCAAACTATGAAATTTCTAATACGAGCAACTACTTTTGATATCATTTTTGACATTTTTCGTAAATGTTACATTAGAACACCTAACGGGAAGCCATTCTTTTTTCAGGTAGTTTGTTTAAGAATTATGAAGGATTGAAGTTTGGAAATTCTGATGTTAAATTCATAACTAGACGTTGCAAAACATCTTGCGATGCAGATAGTTTTTTAAACACAACTAGAAAATCATTTGGCCGAATGAGCTGCGATTTTTTATTCGCATATTTAAAGACTCTGGAAATCAATTTAAGTAAAAAGAATTCATAGATTAGAATTCATATTTCTTTCGAAAAATAATTTTAGTAAATATATATTTTTGAAATAAATGTTTGAAGGAAATATGAATTGTAACCGATGAATGTTTTGACGTAAATCGATTTCTAGGAACTTCAAGTATGATAATTTAATATTGTAGCTAATTCCTCTAAGCAGTTTTTGAATTATCCTTAAAATAATACCCGCATTGGAACTTCTTTTGTGACGATTACAATTGAATTTAACATTAGAAGTTCCAAACTTTAAAACTTCATATTTCCTAACTACTTGACCATGTGACTTCCCGTTTCTTATCCTATGGTAAACTTTGCCGATAAAGCCAATTATGATGTCAAAATTAGGTGTTCGTATTAAAAATTGGAGAGTTTTGCATAATTTCACTATGAAGACAACCCTTAAGCTTTTTTTTTTCACATAAATTGAGATAAGACTTAATTTCCAGTCGGATGGCTATTTCCATTTTCTTTTTTCTTTTTGCGACATTTTGGTGATCAAAATGTATGAATTGTTGAACATGGCTGAACATGCAAACTATAAAATTTGCAGGTTGTTTTGCATTTTCACTTTTTTCAGTCAGTACAAAGGGAATTTTTAATGTTTAAATTTATTTCAGGTGTAACGTAAAGGTGGCCTACTGACCGCAGATTTACAACTATTTTCGTACAGAATAATTTGCCTTTTTTAAAGCAGGGAATTTTACAATTTAATAAGGCAAAGATTTTAATTTTGGAAATAGTCGTGGCAGATGGTTTTCAGACAAAATAATTGGACACCCCTGATTAAGTAGAAATTATTTGAAATTGTTGGTTTATTTTATACCGTTTTAAATAATCTACAGTTTTAACCCCTTAATCGTCGCGCCCGATCAGTGTAGGCTACTTTTTTAAAATTCAGATTGCTTGATTACCACCAGTTTTATTTTAAGTAGAAATATTCGCCTTATTTAATAGGCATAATAATGCGAGCATAAAGCCAATTACACTATTTTAAAAAAACTGGTGGGAATCAAACAATCTGAATTAAACAGGCGCAACCTACGCTGCCCGTGAATGTCTCGGGCACGACGATTAAGGGGTTAAATATTACTTTAACAGGAAGAAGGCTTATAAAACAACAGATATTTCATTTGATTGTTTCGTTTGATGCGTTACAGCAGGGATCCCAAATGGTCCGCGTTTTGAATACCAGTATATTCTAAGAACACTTTTCGTCGTAGGTTTCTAGAATATTTGCAATAGAAATAACTTTCAGAGTTGTTTTCTACGAAATTTTCAAGAAAATCTAAATAGAAATTTTTCCTCAGAAAATACTGGTATTCCGAAAGTGGACCATTTGGAAGCTCTGCGTTACAGTCATTTTTTGCATATAACAGCTAATTAGAGAAAGAATTAAAAAAATTGTCTTTATCAGAGGGATTCTTAGTATTTTTTTTCGCAAGCACCTTTATCGCTCTAAAGTAAGACACAGATCACATTACTTAAATAAATACTTTCAATTTTAATCTGCTTGGAAGTAAATTTTGAATAAATTTCAGCAGCACTATTTTAACACAAGATTTGTTTGTGATAAGTATCTGAAATTGAAATTTGAGCTACAATAGTATGAATGACCAACAAGTTACGATGCAAGGCTCAACTTGCTTGACCGATCTCGTGAATGTTCTAAGATAGACATAAACCTAACACATACAGATAAGCTTAAACTATGTTTGTGACATGCAAAAACTGTAATGTATTATAATACTATGCAGGGTTCCTTTTGGTCTCATTTTTGAGTAATATTATTTAAATAATACTACGGTCCTAGGGATGACGTCGAGTCGAATCAAGTTATGTCGGATAGTTGTGGATGTCTTTCAGGGATTTCTTTGCAAAAATAAAAAATCGAGTGAGCTTCCTTTCCGATTTCTCATTGAATTCATTCTTCACATATGAGCATATCCAAAACATATGACACATACGCAAAGACCCATCCTTAATAACACAGCCAGTGCCAGTCGATGTGATCTTACTGTCATATTACGATGACCACAAATAATGAAAGTCAAAACGCTGTCTAAAAGGTGACTTCTTTAATTCGTCACTTATGGGCTCTCAGGTAACCGGCAGTTTGTAGGCACACTCTCACACAGTGGCGTAGCGTCAGGGGGGGCACGATCATTTTACTACCAGTATAATTATATACTACCTTTAGCCTTATTTAATCTTTGAACAGTATGAATTAAATAATGACAAATATAGTATATAAAAATACTGGTAGTAAAGTGGTCCGTGCCCCCCTTGACGCTACGCCTCTGCTCTCACAGATTTTTTATTCAATTGCCACTCATCGCACAATGACTAATCTTCCAAATCGCGTGACCACAATAACTACTATAAGAGCACATATATTATAAAATACATCAAAATGTACAATATATGTAAAAATAAAAGTGTTGCAAAGCTGCGCTCATAGTAAAATATTAAAAATAGACAGTTAAGTAACAGCATACCCTCACGTCACTAAGCGACTTTAGGATACAGCAACGTGTTTAAACGTGCTAAAATTAACGTAACTATTGCTAATAACTGCATTCCTTTACATTAGCAATAGTTACATTTTAGCATGTTTAAACACGTTGCTGCATCCTAAAGTCTCTTAATGAGATGAGGGAATGCAGTTACTTAACTGTCTACTTTTAATATTTTGCTATGTGCGCAGCTTTGCAACACTTTTATTTTTACATATATTGTACATTTTGATGTATTTTATAATATATGTAAAGAAGAAAATGTTGCACGATTGCGCTCATATAAATAGTTGAGATGCAATTAGGAGAAATTGCGTATTTTTCATCAAAATCTACGAATAATACGAACTTTGAGCTTGTGTAAATTATATAAATCCAAACAAAATGCACAAAATATTGTTGAAATCGTACATGATAAACCTTCTAAAACCTTCTATTTGAAAAGAAAAACATACAGAACAGACACACCAGAAATTTGGAATAGTGTTTTTTCTGTATTTGTTGACAGATATTCCCTGATTGAAAAGAAGCGAGAAATACTGTTTGAATTTTCTGATATAAGTTCGAAATTTCTGAATTAAAAAAAAAAAAATCCGTGGACAATGCTGATGACGAGTCTCAATCGTCAAATGCACCCAAGGGGTTAAAAAGTGAAATAATTCAGTCAGCATAACAAAATCGAATTTTAGTTTTATTTCATGGGCCAAAAACAAGGTTTATTGACACTGATCCTTTCTTCATAAAATAAGTAAAATTATAATCACGCAGAAATAAGTTAAATGAACGAATTAAATAGTTTAAAAATAAAAATACTGGTGTACAATATTTCTATAAAACTCAAGGAAAATTCCTAGCCGTTTCCTTTTATGTGAAGCACTACATACTTCGGATACCTTTTATAGTACAATTATTTTGACGCTAGCGTCTGATGCAATTATTTTGTAGGACATTTGGTTGATATGATTTACGTTATGGACACAGTGCATTCACTTTTTAGTCATATTTGGGTCACGACACTGGTTGAGTGAAATAGAATTTTAGCAAATGAGTTTAATATGCTTTAAATTTTGATTTCCTATTCCTTCCATAATATTTTACGGAAAGGACTACATACTTTTGACACATTTTACATTGAAATTATTTTGAAGCTAGCGTCTCATGCGATTATTTTCTAGGACTTTTGCTTGATTTAATTTACGCATTTAATCCTGACTATTGCTTTTGATAGCCGAATGGTTAATGTTTTAGACTTATAAATGAACTAGAACATTAAGACCTACATAAATGAAGGTTGGAAGCACTTATCGTGCCCGATAAATCTATGTCTTTCCTTCAAAAATTTGTAAGTAGATATATATACAGATTACCAAATTACTAGATCTATCTTCCTAAAATATAATTACATTTCGAACGTTTCGAGCCTCATAAATTATTTAATCTTTAACATAGATCAAAACTGCCAAATTTTTGTCACCACTATTTCTGAATAGTAATTCTTGCTTTATTTAAGAAGATATTTATACGATTAAATAAAATAAAGTTTACTTTTCGGTAATAACTGTGACAAAAAATCGTAGCAGTTGGCAGAGTATCATACCCACAGGTTGGGTTATGGATACCAGTGCCTTAGCGTCAGGGGATGCTGCATCACTTGACTACCAGTATTATTATATGCTAAATATGGCCTTATTTAATCGTATAACGTTCAACGATTAAATAAGACCAAATTTAGTATATAATAATATGGGTAGTAAACAGATGCAACACCCCTTGACGATACACCGCTGATGGATATATTTCTTGTATAGAAATTTGTGCCCTATTTAATCGAAGACTTTTGCGATTAAACAAGACGGAGATTTCTATAAAAAAATAGTGGTATCTTTAAACTCCCTTTCTGTACGATAATAAGCGGACATTAATGTCATTAAAAGTTTCGAGATCTATAGCAGAGATGCCAAACTCTCACTAATCTTCCGCAATACGTAGATTAATTTAACCCAGGTTTAATACGTTTAGCACCAGACATTTTTTTAATAAATAAAGTTAAATACATTCCATGTAGAAATCTGAAATTAACTAAATAAAGATTTATCAAATAATTTTTCTGGTTCGAAACGTTGTTAAACTGG
Source organism: Maratus michaelseni (assembly GCA_963931845.1). Lineage (NCBI taxonomy): Eukaryota > Metazoa > Arthropoda > Arachnida > Araneae > Salticidae > Maratus > Maratus michaelseni. The sequence goes on along the minus strand of OZ007586.1, from coordinate 229,964,966 downwards.
GTTAAATTAATCAACATATTACGGACGATTAGTGAGAGCTTGGCGCCTCTGCTATAGAGCAAACTGATGAAAAATTGCGATTTAATAGCAAAATTTAAATTAGGTCTTAATAAAATAATCTAGTTTACGACTACATCAAAATCAATACATTTACTGAGTGGGATAATCATAATGTTATAGAAATTAATTAATAACATATTTTTTAAAAGAAGCATTAAGAAGAGTATGAAAAATCCTATTTTATAACAAACTTTCGTTTCATTATGCTATTTTAGTCAAGTATTAAATCATTTAATATAAATTATTTTCACATTGTTGCTCTTCTATAAATGCACTCATTCACTACCTCTCATCTTTCAAACTTTTGAATAATGAATCTTAAAACAGTAATGCATTTTACGTCTTGCGGCGACAGAACTGAACATAGCAGGTTCGTGTTAAGCGAGAAAGCTCATTCATTATTCTCTCTCATTTGCATCAAATTAAACAATATCCATTGCAGCACCTGTAATGTGCAAGAGGTGGTGACGGCTTAATTGTCTTGTTTTACGTAGCAATAAGTAGTGGGAAGTTGCCACGATGTAAGAAAAGAAGATAATGTCAAGATAACTAGTGCATATAACTTTCTTCATTAATTCAAACTTACGCTGTCATATTCTTAGCATCTGTTTGATTCTTTTAAACTTTCTTTCAAAAAATTAAGGACTATCTCTTTGTTAAACATGTATTATAAATCTCTAAGTTGGAGGAAATCTGCTTCAAGTGCAGATTACCTTTAGGTTTTTGGGCATGAAAAATGAGTATTGCAGAGCTGGCAACCCTACGGATTTTTGAGTACCACTATTTTCGAACAGAAATATTTGCTTTATTTAAAGCAGAAATTCTGATATTTTTTATAAGACAAACAATCAGAAATAGTGGTAAAAAAATTGGAGTGCTGCAGCTCTAGAAGTTTCATTATTAAAATATTACATTGCAAAAATACTAGTTTTGTTAGAGAATATAAAATGAAAATATTAATAACACAGGTCGTCAATCAAATAACTTTTGATAATATTAGTGGTTTTTAATATAGTTCTGGTGCTGAATTTAAAAATTATAATCACCACAACCATTTTTATACTATCAGATTATTGCAATTACAACGCCAAATTTAAATTAAATGGATAAATATTATTTTAACAAAATATTTTGTTATTCCACAAATTAAATGAGTGTAGTGTAACCCATTCCACTAAAAGAATTTATTTCACCTACTTTTGTGCTGAAACTTTGGGATACAAATATACCACGGGATCGTTATATTCGTGTATGGGATTTAAGGGAGCATAATACTCCTAAATGTATAAAAAAATCCATATTCCAAGGAACATGTATATGAAAGAGCAATATTTTCTACGCATTGTAAGACAAACAGTATGAAAAATTCATGTAATTGTGCTAGTCATAGCTAAAATCATATCAGGTAATCTCTATGTAAGTAACGCTTAAAAGAATACTTTAAAATCATTAATTTCAATATGTTGAAAATGTTCTTCTTTTAAATTGCGCGTACGATTTCTCCATAACTACTTAATATTTTTGCATGCAATCTTCATATATTTATACATTATATCTCTATATTAAGACTGAACAGAGACACGTGCATATTTTAACAAGATTTGTCATTTGAAAGTAAAGTTGAGAGTATTGCATATTGTTTTCTCGAAATTTATCAATGCATAATTTTTTATAGAAGACACAATGAAAATATTTAGTTTCAGTCTTAATATATAGGTATAATCTCTAACGTCTAAAAATATTATGAAAAATATCAAGTAGTTCTAGAGATCTCTTGTGTGCAATTCTGAATAACTTATTTTAGTTAAATCGGTTTAAAATACATTTTATTAAAATTTGAAATGTCCAGAGTTCTAGTATACTTGTATTATATTATATTTCAGTCAATAATAAAAATATACTATGACATTAGTTTGAAATAGGCCTGAATACCAAACTGATGATCATAGGTGAAGATTTAACGCGCGCAAAATAGACAATCCAGCATACTTAAACCACTAATTTCGAAAAGTTTTTTGTTCTAATTAATCACTGTGATTTATGAAGACAAAATTAACATTTTAAAATTAGTTGTGGAAGCTTGCTTGATGTGGTGGATGTTTCACCTCGTCGCCCCCGTTAATTCGGCGTCTATGCTGATGGTTTTCTGTTTCTCTCATTTGATGTTAGTGGTTATAAATGTAATAAGAAGAAATCCTTTATGTACACAAATCTTTCTCCGCTTAACCATTTCTTCCACACAGTCCAGAAATACTCTTTTAAAAGATATACTTGAACACACACCTTTTACGGAATCCTTATCTATTTAATAAATCTGAAATTTATGTTTTAATTGGATATTTGGGATTGTCTAAGGGATCTGTTGAAATTTTAGGCTCTTGACTAAAAGAAAAAAACTTGTTATTTCCTAAAGCATTTACTACTGTGTATATAACCAGAAAACAGAAGACCTCTACAGGATATTCAGAGGCGACGACTTTACGGGGCGAAATAAGCAATCGGGCACACTTTCATCCTTAATTTAAAATTTTTTTTGAGCCTATCTAATCAGTGTGAGTAATTAAGACAAAAGAAACATTTTAAAATTAGTAGTGGAAGTTTGGCTGATTTAACTTCTTTGCCCATGTTGAGCCGACGTCTATGAGGATCGTGACTAAATTTACTGTAAGGAGAGTAATAAATTGATGCGTCAATTTTGCGTTAAATATAAAGCCCAAGAATGGAGATTTTTTTATTGACTTTACTAGAAAAAATCTTAAAACTGTTCTATTGCATAATGGGAACAAACATGCCTCTGCCTTTACTGTATTAGGAGCCATAGTGGCCAGTTTGACTCATCCTCTGACTTTATTTTAAAATTTCGAATTCATACCGGAAATTCTGAAAGAATAATTTTTACTTTATGAAATCATGAAATATCTGTCATTAAATAAAGCAATAAAATACTATTTAGAATGTCTGGCATGAATTCGAAATTTATGAATAAAAAGGAATACGAAACCAGCGTTGCCAAACGAGTGTTGCTGGTACTTTTTTTTTCAGATTGCTTGACTGCCACCATTTTTTTGAAGGAGTAATATTAACCTTATTTAATGACAGGTTAAATAAAAACAAGATAAAGGGAATTACAATATTTCAAAAAAGTGATGGCAATCAAGCAATCTGAATTTTTTTAAAAGTAGCGGATTAGAAAATTTGTGCCAAACTGGCAACCCTATCAGTGTTATTAGAATTAGAGTGGCATACCGTCAAGGGAAACTGAAACCACCGCTCCCTGAGTTGGGTTGGCTTGATTATTGACGGCCAATTATCTACACTAGGGATATAGGCCCGGGGGGGAGTGCCCTTCGTGGGGGTCTTTCTAAGGGCACCTAATCCGTATTTACGCATGGATAAATCCACGGCTCGAAGAAAACCACGAAAACTCCGAACGATTAGGCCGACGGGCGCGATTGGGATCGAACCCAGCACCTCCCGTCTACCAGCTTCGAGAGCACAACCTCTCAGCCACTGGTGGGGCTCCACCGCTCCCTGAATTCTAGGCCTACGCGCTGATACAAAAATGGCGGCTGTCATAGGTGGACATTTTTAAGCGTTTGTACGGTCTCTTGAATTTGAATACGAATAATTTCTAAAAGTTTTCTACGCCTTAGTTTTCTGAAATTAATTAAGTCAAAGAAAACTTTTGAAAACTTCTGGTGTCTAAATTCAGGAGACCATAAACACGCTTAAAAACCGATTACAACAGTCCATCAAGTGCGTAGGTCTAGTATTGAGGTAGCGGGGGTTGCATCACTTTACTACCAGTATGCTAAATTTGGCCTACTCAATCGTTCAAACGTATACAAATAAATAAGTCAAATTTAGTATATAATAATAATGGTAATAAAGTGATGCAGCATCTCCTGACGCTACAGCTTTGGTAGAATATATGTCCACCGATTACTGTTGGATATTTAATCATGAAAATGCCAGAATCATTACATAGCGAAAAAACAAAAGACTGAGCTTTAATACCTAAAGAAATAGGCAGTATAAAGATATTTGACCAAGGAATGAATTTGATACCTTTTCAGGGAAAAGTAATTGTGTTTATGTAATGTTGTATTCACACCAGAATTTTCGAAAAATTTTATTTCAAAATAAGAAAATGCAATTTTACAGCTTTTCACTACCAAATTTATAAAAGTAAATTTTTAATTAAAAATTCTTGTGCGAACCTGGTTAAATTATGTGTGATAAAACATAATCCTCCACCCCTCAAGTGATTAAATATTCTTCAATGTATTCTATAGATATCGGTATACGTATGTATACATTTTCAAATAAAACTGTTTTATTTTATTTTATTGCTATTATTAGGTTCAACAAGTCATAATCTACAATGTTACACATGTTCACGCAGATTGCGTGAAAACCGTACCTGATCAAAAAATATTTAGGTCATTTTAGGAATGATCATCCCAAAAATATATATTATAAGTATTAATAAATATAGAAAAACACTATCCCAAACATAAACTTTGTCCATCTAAGTAATTACAAAGTTTTATACACTATAGTTTTTTCTTTATCTCCACAACAAGTACAAGCATTATTTTTAGAAAGCTTAACTTATCTCCTCTCTCATTAGTAAGAAAAGTTGTTTTCAAATTATTACATATAATAAAACTTAACTAACTCAAAACTCATTCTAATTAATTTAGAACATTACATTTCCTAATTTTTTCATCTACTGATTTTCAATGTAGGTTACCTTTCTACACACAAACCGTAAAGTTACACAAAATCCTGCAGTAAACTACTATATTTCAAAATTTGTATAAAAATTAAGGGAATATCAGGGTTTGTACGCTTTCACCACAATTTTTAAACATAATTTTTCGCCTTATTTAAATGCAGAAAAGTATTACAAATGCTGCAATTAAATGCAACGACTACAATTTCTGCTATTTAAATATTAAATAGAAAAATTCTATTAAAATTTGTGGTACAATATTACGAAACCTGAATATTATGTTTGTGTTACAATTTAGCTGAACAATATAGCTTAACCCTTTATGAAACGAACATTATCAGAGCCTAATTGTTTGAATCATTCCTTTCCAACTTGGTGCCCTGGGAATACCACTACATTTTAAGAGTAATCTTAAGTTTATTTAATTACAACATTTTTGTGAAGAATTCAATTGCGAATTTAACAGAATTAAAAATGAATTTAAAAGAATTCAAATTAATTTAAAATAATTTGAATATATACGTGGGTGTTACATTTTTATGCTATATTTCAATGTAAAACAACTCCTTTCATTTTTATCCTCGCTATTATTGCCTGTATCTAATAACGGCAAGTTTGCCACTGGTGGCTTTCTTGTATACCAATATCTCCAAATAACCTTTACCATGAAAAAGTTTTGAAATGTGTACGAAAGAAAAGTAGCAAATGTGTATTTGAGAATATTTGTAAGAGATAACAGTGCTGAAACACCAGTTAAATTATACATTCTCTAAACAAACACTTTTCGCATTTTTATGGAAATTTTACAATGTACATTTATACATTATACTGTATATTTACATTTAAATCAGCTTCATCATTCTAATTTTAATGTTTTTTTTTTAATTCCCATTTTTAACTAAAAAATGTAAATAAATATATTCAATTCTGCCTTTATTTATCTGACTAATAATGTTAATTTTATAAAATGCATTTAATTACAATTTCGAAAACATATTTAACAAAATGTTTCGTGTTTTTTTGTTCGTCCTTTAAACATTTTATGATATTAACTTTTAATTATTTTTTACTTACATTTTTCAACCACGGGATCTCAAGATTTCCTTTTTCAAGACCCAAAGAAGGATTACGAAATAAAGAGCTCTGGTTTTTCATAAGCTTTCAAGAATGGATTATTCTATTTCTTATAAGAATGACAGGTTAATACTAAGAATAATTCATCGTAACATAGTTAAGCTCATATAGCAGCTGCTTATTTTTTTTTCTATTGCGGTAACAGATTCAATATATTTTGTACGCAATATATCTGTTATTTGTAAACATTGATATTTTATTTGAAAAATAATTTTCAACCAGCATAGTAAAAGAGAAGTTTGTGCTATGTATATGAATAAATGTAATTTATGATATGATGTAAAACTTTATTACATAAAATTAAAATAAAAAGTAGGTATTAATTAATATAAAATTATTATTAAAGTAATTTTATCTTATTTTATTTAGACTAAAATCTAATATTATTTTTGCGTACAATTTTTAGGTAGCTGCCAATAAAAATACTATTTTTGGTTAGCTCTACTTAGGAAGAGTAATTCAGTAATCGCAGGTTCCTGCGATTAAAAAAGGTGAATTACTATTCAAATATAATGGTAGGTAAAAGTCGTAGAAGTTGACAAATATGTAGTTTAATTGAATTTCAATCTAAAAGAAGCATGCATATATGTAATGTTATAGAAAACTTCAATATATATTTCTATTTTTATATTTTAAATTAGATGTCTTTAACCTTTTTGCTTGAAAGTCGTTTGTCATCATAAATTCCAAAAAGTAATTATCGACATTTTTAATAAGAATGTTTCTTTCAATAAAAAAGGTAATTTTTCTATTCTAAAATAGGGATAGCTTTGTTTTCATCGGGCCACAGGTTGAAGACCCCTATGTTTAATAAATTGGATATCGAAAGATCTGTTAGAGAAATTTTGCCTAATTAAAACTAGAATAAAAATTGAAAAATTACATTTAAAATTAAATTAAAAATATACAAAAATTGTCTTCAATCAATTTTTCGATATATTAATTATGAACATTTCTTTTTTTAATTAAACATTTTACAAAAAATATAAACATCGACAGAAGAGCTGCATTTGAGTTTCCATTCTGAATTTTAAGAGTATAATCACTGAGTATTTGTCAGTTTATATGAAGGATAGAAAAAAGGCTTCATGATCTTTCCCACCAATTTTTCAGAATCGTTTTATTCGTTATATTTAATCGCAAAAACTTCCTATAAATCTTGATAGAAAAAACTATTAGTGGGAAGAGTATGCTCGGTTTGAATAGCAGGATATACAAGGATGTTCATAAAGTTTTTCTCTGATTACACAAAATTATTACGAAATAAGCATTGAATGTACCGTAATTTCCGGCGTATAATCCGCGAATCAAACAATCATGCTTCGACCCAGAAATTTTATTGTATAAAAAGTAACTTATTAGATACCTGTAAATATTTGACGTCAATTATTGAATAAAATTTCTGGGTTGAAACAGAATTGTTTAAACCGCGTATTATATGCCGGAAATTACGATAATACTGTAAAATTTTTATTATGGAAAAGTCATGCTCTTAAGTTTGTTTTTTTAATTCCAGTCTCTATCGTCGTTCATATCGTCATCAATAGTGAAATTTCAAGACAGTGAAAGAAAGTACGTAGTTATGTGCTAATCCACAGGACTGGTAGTCGTGACAGAAATCCGCAAATGATTAAGTTTGCACATGAATTGGGTTGCGTGGTACCTAGTTTATGGCTATAAAAGTCAGCAGCTCTATCGCTCCTATATGCTATCAACAAATGGGGTGCTGCAACAGAACTTTCAAAACATCGTAGAAAATGGTCCGGTAGCGCCAGAATTATGAATAGCAGCAGTTAACGGTGTTGGTCTTAGTGTTTTTATTACGGCCGATTATCTGCACGAGGGAAGTAGGCCGAAGGGGTAATGTCCTCAGTGGGTGTCTTTCTAAGGGATCCTAACTCGTATTTACCATAATTTCCTGCCTATAATCCACGGATCAAACAATCATGTTTCAACCCAGAAATTTCATTTAGTAATTGTAGTTAAATATTTACAGTGATCCAATAAGTTACATTTAATTAAATAAAATTTCTGGGTCAAAACCTCTTCGGACATGATGTGCCACCAACGTAGCACTAGACCGGAAACAATGGAAAAATCTAGGAGAGATCCAGCAGTGGATTGAAAATGGTTGGTGATGATGATGATGATGATGATGATGATGATGATGATGATGATGATGATACACAAGGTGTGCCATAAACATTGATCTCGGCTTTTATTTCTTAAATATTGATCATACACATATAGTATGAATTCTAAAGTTCCGTAAAAAAAGGTACAGAATTTTATGTAATCGATTAAAATTTTCAGGGGATTAAATTTGAAGAAATACAATGGTGAAATTTTGTACATGACCTTATTAGTGTATGAGGCGCATTTTACTCATTGGGAAACTTTTTGTACGCGGGTCGTATAAACATTTTAATTTTGTATTTCTTCAAATTTGATCCCCTGAAAATTTTAATCGATTTCATAAAATTCTGTACCTTTTTTTACGTAACTTTCTAATTTATACTATATGCATATGATCAATATTTAAGTAATGAAAACCGAGGTCAATGTTTTTGGGACACCCTGTATATGTATGTATATATTAGAGATGGGAAGAATGAATGACTTTGATATTCGACTGAATTACAGAGGCATACGCAAAAGCGTAGCTGCCAGTAATTCTGTAATAAAGTTCCTTACTAATAAAGAGCCAGATAAGAATAAGAAACTTATTTTTCTAACTAAATTTGTGGAGGTAATTGATTAAAAATTACGACGGTTGGCAAGTATGTATATATATATATATATATATATATATATATATATATATATATATATATATATATATATATATATATATATATATACATACATATATACATATATACATATATATATACATATATACATATATATATATATATATATATATATATATATATATATATATATATATATATATATATATATATATATATATATATTTGACTCTCAAAATTACTTTTACGAAATTTACTTTCTATACCGTCTCTACGTCCCTATATCAGAAAAAAAAATTGTGCTCTACAATGTAAAAAAGTAAAAATTATTTTCTTCTAATTCTAAAACTCTCAGAGTTTTGATACTTTGAGTTTTATGAAATTTCCGAGCTTCTTTCGTGCTTCGAAATTTTATAAAAATTAAATTACCATATCTCCGTGAGTTTTGGTAGTTGAAGAATGGAAACTTTACACTTTTACTTGTAGGAGCATGAAGAAAATATTTCTAAAGATATTTTCTAGAACCAAGAGACGGTATTAAAAAATTAGTTTTTAATACGTATACAGCCCTTTGTAAAACAAATGCTATATCTAAATACTGTACTTGATTTTTATACATTTTTGTAATTGCAAGTATCTTTCTATAATCAGCGATTAAAAAGATAATCGCCATAACCTCTCTTTTTAATTACCTGGTACATATTTATAAATATATATATTTACAATTTCTCAAAACATGAATTTTCATATCTTAGTATACGAAAGCAGGTGTACGCATTATAAAATCTAACTACATGAAACAATTAACAATAAACGTCGAAACATTAAAAAATATCATTAATCTATCTAAGTAAACAGACTGCCTTTTTCTCAGCAGTAGATTGAGACAAAAAAACTCCACATTCACTATAAAAATCAACATCTGTAGGTGTCGAAAAGTGGGCCAGCCTTACATTAAAAATGTAGAAACTTAATATACAGTCTTAAATTAAATATATATATATATATATATATATATATATATATATATATATATATATATATATATATATATATATATATATATACTATGGTACTTAAAATACACCAAAACTAAATTCCAAATTTTAAGAAATAAATTTTAGAACAATAATTAAACAAAGTTATAACAAAATTTAAAACTCATTCAAATTTTGATCATAAATCATAGAATGTAAGGTGACTATGTCTACACATATACCTACAGGGAAGGAAAAGCGATAATATTACAAATGCCTTCTCACATAACAAGAGTTACAACAATAGTCCATCACCTGGTAGTAACAAAACAAAATATCATACCATCATCCAAAATCATATCCAAAGATTCCATGTCTAGCCTCTTTTTTCCATTCGTGCTTCCATAACAACCCATTATACAGTTGACAATAATAAGCAAGGTTCGCACAATCCTTGGAATTTACAAGCTGTCTTTCGCCACTATTAATGATGAGAAAATTTCTATTTAATATTTTAAACACATAATTCTTAATCAGGTCGTTTATTCATAAAATTTGCAATATTTTCTGCAATAAAATACGTCGAAAAAACTGTTAAATGTTTGTATTAGAACTGTGCGAACACTTAATGAGACTTTAATTTTTTTTAGATAGTTTGATTTTTATAATGAATATATATCCAAATTGTTTAAAATTAAATAGGCCAAACGGCAATGACCATAAAGAAGATATCTTGGCTAATTCTTTTTATATTTTTGATAATAATTTGAATTTAGATTTACCGTAATTTTGCGCGTATACGCCGCACCTCAGACAATTCTAATTCCTACCAGAATTTATTTTAAATAAAATGTGACTTACTTCTGCTTAGCACTTATTTGACTTCTTATTTTCAATAAAATTTTTGGTTTGAAAAAGACTTAAATAAGATGCGGCGCATACGCGCGAAATTACGGTATACGAAAAAAAAATAACTTTAACTTTCTTACCAGAAGTACGCCTCACTGTTTTTCAAATTTATATAACAAAATATATATCAATATAGTAATAAATAAAATAATTATATTTATTAAAATTTGCAATATTGATATTAACTTCCACATAGAGATTTTTAAGTTTTTGACTAATTTGTTTTATAATACAAATTTTAAATTATTTAAGAAGTTTCTTTAAGAATAAAGGGCAACTGAATGGATTGACGGCATGACCATATTTGGAAGCCTACTTCTGGAACATTCTTCATGATTATATCAGCCCGAAAGTACTTCACAACAACGGGTTGTTATGGAAGCCCGAATTGAAAGAAATGGCTAGACAAGGAATTTCTGGATATGATTTTGGATGATGGAATGACATTTTGTTTTTGTTACTACCAGGTGGTAGACTATTGCTGTAACACAAGTTATGTAAGAATGTATTTGTAATATTATCGCATTTACTTCCCTGTACGTATAGGTGGAGACGTAGTCACCTTAAATTCTATGATTTATGATCGAAATTTGAATAAGTTTTAAATATCTTATAACTTAGCTTAATTATTATTCAGAAGTTTACTTGTTAAAATCTGGATTTTAGTTTTGGTGTATTTTATGTTGCAAAATATATATGTATATTCTTTAATTTGTTACTGTATATTAAGTTTCTACATTTTTTTATTGTAAGACTGACACGCGTTTCGAAATCCACAAGGGTTGATTTTTATAGTGGGTATGGAGTTTTTTCTGCCTTTTCACCTACTGATGAGAAAAAGGCAGTCTGTTTAACTAGGTAGTTTACTGTTATTTTTTTTATGTTTTGACGTTTATTGCTCATTGTCTCATCTAGTTAGATTGTTCGATACATACACCTACTTTCGTATTCTAATATTTGGTAATTCATGTTTTGTAGAAATATATTTTTGTTGCATTTACTGTGAGCTTCTTTTTCGCTTATGATGCAATGATTCTCATTAGTAATAGTTGAATATATATATATATATATATATATATATATATATATATATATATGTGTGTGTGTGTGTGTGTGTGTGTGTGTGTGTGTGTGTACATGTATAACTTGCTAAGTTGTACAATTTTTTATACTCTTTAAATCGCTACGTTCTTTCCTTCATACTTCTGTGCTTGAGGATCTATTGGGATATGTATTATCTCTGCTGGGTTTCTGAATATTTTTCCATGCCTCAATAGGTCTCTGTTATCTTACCTTTTTTTTAATTTTTGTGTGAATTTGGCGTGACGTTAAAGTAACATTACTCGTCTCAGGACAGAAAAGTCACATTTTTAGCTTACATTATACAAATAAACACCCCTGATGTCGTTTTTCATATTATTGTCCATGTTACTTCGTTTAAGTTATTAGTTTCTTGTTGATAACATTTTTCGTTTCAGTTTCGTGTTTTGTGTTGCTATCGGAATCATTATATAAATAAACAAAATAATGAATTAATTTATATCTATCTATCTTTCTCTCTCTCTCTCTCTCTCTCTCTCTATCTCTCTCTCTCTCTATATATATATATATATATATATATATATACAGTGGCGGTCAAAAGTTTCCGACCAGCATGAAATTTTTGGTTAATAAGTTGTATACCCATATGAAGAGGAATGTCAAAGTGATACTTATACATTTTATTGACATAATAGTTTGGAATTTATTTTTGGAATAACAAATAAATATCAATAAATTTAATTAACAAAATTAATTTAAAAGGAAAACGCATGTTTTCAAAAGTTTCAGGCCATCTTGTCAAGTTTGGAAAAAAATGGTGTTATAATAGAAAATAACAGTGATCAACAACATTTACAATAGTATTTGGTCGTCATACCTTTAGGTCCAAAGATTTTCTATTGCATTCATATCGGGTGACTCGGCTGGCCACTTCAAAAGCGGATTTTTTTGTGCGAAAGGCACTGCTTGACGAGATTGCATGTATGTTTTGGGTCGTTATCATGCTGAAACAAATAGTTGCGATCACAAATTTTCCTCCAATAAGGCAGCAAATGATCTTGCAATATATTCTTATGCATTTCACCATTCATCTTGCCGCGGATTTCAACTAACGGACCTTTTCTAGAAAATGCTCCCCACAGCATAACATGTCCTCCGCCATGCTTCATTGTAGGAATAACATATCTCGAATCATGTCTTTGAACGTAGTGCCTGCCATCACTCCTAAAAAGGTTGAACTACGATTCATCGGAAAATATTACTTTTTTCAAGTTTTCACTTGACCAGTCTTCGTGTTCCTTGGCAAACGCCAGTCGGCCCGCTGATAATTTTTTACTTATGAAAGGGTTTCTAACACCGACTCTTTTATAAATTCCTACGTCACGTGAGCGCTTTACACGGTAGAACGACTTATTGCAGCAATATTTTCACTCCGTAAATTGCGGAATATTGCATCGGCATTTTTATGCTGGTCATCAACTGGTTTTTTCCTGATAATTGTGTTCACACGAATAGTCGTTTTCCGGAGACTCCAGGCCTGTGGCATGTTATGAAGGCCATGGCCATCTTTATATATTTTTTAAATTGTTCACAGTAGATTTTCCGAGCGATAACTTTGCCACAATCTCACGAGAGGATTGGCCCTTTATCGACAAACAAATCACTTCTTTACGAACAATAATTGTTGTACTTTTCATTTTGGAATTTTAACTACGTTATTCACGTTGATTAATTAACAAACACGAAAAAAAAAAAATTCGATAGCAAACACTAACAAATGACGAATGGCCGGAAACTTTTGCACACGCGATTTTCGAATTCCTGCCCTTTGCATTAAGTGTCTTCAGTATCCAATCAAAATGATCACGTGGTCAGCGGTCATTCGCATATTCCCCAGGGATGAGATTTCTCCGCTTTTTTGCATACCAGTATAATCTTAGAGAAAACGTTGTTATTTTAAATAGCAGAATGTTCCGATTATATAAAAAAAACATTTTCTGTAAGATTATACTGGTATGCAAAAAAGCGGAGAAATCTCATCAATGCGATATTCCTCACTTTTGGAGCAATTGCGCTTCTTCTTCTCTGAAACGTTCTGGCAAACAAATCAAAGAAACTAACTGGCCGGAAACTTTTGGACGCCACTGCATATATATAATTTTTAAAAAAATGTTAGAAATCATTTAGTCGATATTTAAAAGACTTTTCCCGTTTTTATTTCTAAAAATCGCTGAAAATTCATGAAATTTGAACTATCAAATCTTAGTAATTTTTGGTCGTACAAATACGGAATTTTTATTGTATTGCTTGTTAGAGCATTGAAAATGTTTTTCTAAATGTAACTTATAGGACCCAGGAACCCAATAATTTTTTTATTGTAGCACTTAAGATATTTATCTTTGTGGCATAAATGGATTTTAATACGATGAAGAGAACAGCCTCCGATTTTTTTTCCTTTGGAATCATACTTTTATAACAGTAGTTTCAAATAACTCTACCGCGTGCCACAGGCTTACCGGTAATATTGTAGAACAATATGCGTCTTATTAAATCGCAGAAAATTAACTCGAATGATTTGATTAAAATAACTTCAAAACCACTTTATAAAATTACAAGCATGTCTACGGCCCGCGGTTGAAATGTTAGAGACCCTTGCTGTTTAACCCCTTAATCGTCGTGCCCGAGACATTCACGGACAGCGTAGGTTAAGTCTGTTTAATTCAGATTGTTTGATTCCCACAAGTTTTTTTAAATAGTGTAATTGGCTTATTTTAGCATTATTTTATCTGCCTATTAAATAAGGCGAATATTTCTACTCTAAAAAAAATGGTGGTAATCAAGCACTCTGAATTTTTAAAAAGTAGTCTATACTTATCGGTCGCGGCGATTAAGGGGTTAAGTAACGGTTTAAAATCTCTTTAGCTACTGCACAACGATAAGACACCCTGTATATATTTTTCTTTACATAAAAACCAAAGTATTCTTGATTAGATAGTAAATGACCTATGCATAACTATGAGTCGACAAGAATTATTTCCGTAATTATATTATAAAGCGCTCCCCTTCTTTATATCGCGTCTCGTATTTTCGCTCTTTCGGTTATTTCTCTCATATCCCTTGTATCCCAACAGGAGGAAAATAAATAACTGGTAATTACTTATAATAACTTATTATTTTTTTTCAGTACAACTAATGAATGTTATTTTCTATGATTAATTTTATAAAGCAAATTTAAAATGCGTAAAAACTAATGTTTTGATTTAAATATAAAATAAACTTGTAAGTTATAATCATTCTAATTTTCCCAATAGTCTCAGTTATACCGCGCGTTCACATGTATCGCGGGTTTTTCTCTTCTCCCGTGAAGCGCAATAAAACGAAGGGCTACTGTATTTTCACTGAAAACATCAATAAATCAAATATATTTTACAAAGATATGCAACATGAAAAATTACTTATCCTTGGAGCTGTGGTGTTATATTAAAATTAAGCTCTGCCCATACACCGTTAATGCACATGTTGTTGTAGAAATACTGTTTTTCTTTTAATTTATAAATAAAATGTTATTTAGTAAAATATAAATAATTATGTATCGATGGTTGGTTTTACTTATAATTTTATTAAGGCTTGTCTCCCTGTAAAATGAAAGAATGTGCTACAAAATATTTTCTATATTAATGTAAAAATGTGTTTGGTGATATCAGAAAAAATTGTATTTAATTTCCCTGTTAAAAAACTCATTCACATTTTACAGACTTTCTATGAATTTTCAGTGTGCAAAAAGACTTGTATTCATACAACTTTTATCTTGATTATATGAGTTATAATTAAGTATTATATTAATTACCGTATATTCTGGCGTATAATCCGCGGATCAAACAATCCTGTTTCGACCCAGAAATTTTATATTATATAATGTTACTTACTAGATCGCTGTATTTATTGAATAAAATTTCTAGGTTGAAACAGAATTGTTTGAACCGCGGATTCGCCGGAAATTACGGTATATCAAATTAAGAAAAAAATTCTTTTTTTAAAAAAAAGCAATGCATACATAACAAATTATTTAAGGATTTTTAATTATTTAGCCGTTTCAGGAAAAAGGTACGCCTATTGTTACAATCGTGAAGTGAATGAATGATACCAGAATTTACGAACGCATTTATTTGAAAGTCCAAAATAGGTTTTCTTGAAGTACATTTTAAAAGCAAAATTATATTCAAAAATTCTGGTACCACTGTGAAATTTCCGTATTAAATTTAAATGTTGTAAGTAATATCCCACCGCTCTTTAAAGAATTAACAGAATTTAAATGAATTGAGACTTTATACATTATTTTAAAATATTCAATACGAAAAGATCTATCAAAATCTTAGAAATTTTTTCATCCCAAGATATGTTTTACAAATTTGAAAAATAAAACATGTTTACATGTACAAAAGTACAAAATAATTTTTATTTCAAAATAAATGTAAATTTTGTCATCCCGTGTGGTGAAACAAAACGAAGAATCTAAAAACAGTTTAAGAACAATATTTGAAACGCTTTCATTCAAAATAAAATATTTTTACCATTTAAAGTACGTAGATATGTTTAAATAATTTTCAAATTGATCATAAAATCTTAATTAATAGTTAATACTTAAATTTTCCTAATTTGTTTTATACGCAGTTTTTAGTATTTTCATTTAAAAAAAGGCAATATTTATGTTTAAGAAATGGAGCAGTGGTGTCCAACCGGACGCCGACGGGCCGAACAGCCTCCACTATTTTAGAATAGAACAAAAAATCACCTTATTTAATGACAGAAATTATACGATTAAATAAGGGGAAATATTCCGGTGAAACAGTGAATATTAGATTTCCAATTTCAAACAAAATGTTTGGACACACCTTAAATGTAGTATGCAAATACGTATATTCCTGTTTAACGACTTAATATTTTATCAAAGACAAATAAAATTTAATTTTTAAATTTTGTATGTGAATAACCATTATATATACAAACAAGACTCTTCAAAATACTAAACTATAGAAAATTCTACACGGCAAAATAAAAAAAAATTTCGTGAAAAATTCAAAGTACCATTTGTGTAGTTTTCCTCTTAATTTGTTATTTAAATTTGTATATTAATATTTTTCGCCTTTACACTACGTTATATACACTTTAATGTGTAAAAGTATATAGAATTATAATCTAAACATGTTCGAGTTTCAGTTGAAAATTTCAAATTTTTTAAACAAATTTCATGAAAATATGGATGATGAAAACACCTGTAAACAGAACCCACAGATGTGATTATACATCAATTTTCAATATAATAATTTTCCTTATATGTGCATATATAATCTAACAGATTAAATTTTACAGGATGTTTATTTTTACTATATCTTAATTTGATACTTTATTTTTTTTCTCAAACCCATCATAGCAATTAAAAAAACATACATTAATAAAATTTAAAAAAATATAAATATACATGATAATATACTTACAGGAAATGTATAATATTATTTGTTTGAACGCGATCAGGAATATATTTTAAAAGTCAGCAGTGAGCCACGTGTTATAAACTTTTACCGCAGTTACTTTTCAAACAATACTAAGTCTAAACTCTCTCAACTTTTGCGAGCTATTGAAAGCGGTACCCGTTTGCTTTGAGCGCCATCCAACAAACTGAACATGGGATATAATCAATGAACTAGCTATGGTCGCTGAAAAGATTTTAAACATGCGCGCGCAATATTTGGCAGACCCGCCTTGTGACGTCAGAACTGATGTTCTTTAATCAGGGTGCGTAAAATGGGTCACCTACTAGTCGTGAAGTCATCAAATCGATGGGAGGCGTCTATCGTGGGCGTCAACGAGGGGAATTCATAGGGGGTCATTTTAAACAATATAAAATAAACAATATGAGTAATCATACAGAAGGTGCCAGAGTACAGCTAAATCTTTAAAAGTTGTAAAATGTTTGTTTGAATTTCAAAATTGTGGCAGTTATTCGTTTAAAAACTTTTATTTGCTGCATATTTTTGTTTATAAAAAAATAATTTTTTAATTAAAACAAATTTAAAAGTATTCAGCAAAATGAAAACCAGCGAATAATATTATTGCTTTTTTGTTGTTTAAAAATTGATATTTAATGTGTATTTTCAAAAGATATTTAAAAATAAAACGTTATCTTCTTTTAAAATCTTTTCAAAAGTGCAATAATTTCTGGAGATAATTATTAGAATTATTTATTCTAAAATGAGTGTCTTCCGCGTGCCACGAAGTTACCTTAATTTAAAAACAGAAAAATTTGCCTGATTTAGTAACAGAAACTTTGCAATAGGTGAAAATTGAATTTCGAAATTTGTGATGGCAAACAATTTTTTGAGGAAAAATGGTTGAAGACCTCTGTTCAAAAATATTCATAACCAGTTTAAAAAATAAAGAAAAAATACTTTTATCAGAATTTTTCTGTGCTGGATGTTTATATATGACTTCAATCTAAAACATCATCTATATGGTATATTTTCCCACCAACGTATACTCATCCCGCATTTATTCAAACTTCCTAGACTATAAAATGAGCAGTTCGCCACTGAATATTACAGTATATTTATCTGAGCAGAATATAAAATAGGTTTTTTTCGTTTAATAACAAACTATGAGAGTTTTGAGGTATAAAAACTAGTGCGCAGTAACAGAAAAATATAAAAGCGATAAAGTATGCAAGGTGCGTATATTCGTTAGAATTTTCAAGAAATTTCGCACGGCTTTTCGCATTAGGATTTTTCCATTTAATATTTTCAATAGTAGAACTTAAAATCACCTCATTTAATCGTAGAATTTATAACAATTTTCTGCAATTAAATAAGGGAAAAAATTCTGTTAAAAAATTGTGGCAATATATTACGCACCCTGGGTTATGAAATAAAGTTTATTTTTATTTCTTCGATTCTATACTCGGAGCAGTATTAGAGTAACATGAGACATAGTCAACAGAGATTATGTTCCAGTAAAAACTGGCAGAATTGTAGGTGAATGGCATATTTATTCGCTGAAATAGATCGATAAGTTGGAAATAGTTTGTAGTTTATAACTGCCAAACTTTCAGATTTTTTTCACGTTAAATAAAACCAAAAATTTTATTCAATAAATGCTGATCCCAAATGGCCCTTTTTTGGAAACCACTTTTTTCAAACAAAAATATTTAAATTTCCCTTAGGACTGAAACTACGCCTTAAATCTTTAAATAGCACTACAAATGATGTGAATTTTCTTTTCACTTTGCTTAACAGCATACTACCAACTTGAGTGAAAAAACTGTCCAGACCAGGGATCGAACCCAGCTACTTGGTATAGCGCACCGAGTGCTTTACAAATTAAGCCATCCGGACGACATCCAGTCTGACACTTCTTTCACTAATATACGTTGGCAAGGCTGCAACTCCGCTGTGCAAGATGGGATGTCAACATGAGCACACTATCAGTGGCGTACATATGACGAATAAATTCCCAGCATCGGATAATATATGTTTAAATTTCCAATTAAATTTTCAGTAGGACTGAAACTACGCCTTAAATCTTTAAATAGCACTACAAAGGATGTGAATTTTCTTTTCACTTTGCTGAACAGCATATAACCAACTTGAGTGAGAAAAAAATCTTGAAAACCTCTTGATGCCTCGCCAACGTATATTAGTGAAAGAAGTGCCAGACTGGATGTCGTCCGGATGGCTTAATTTGTAAAGCACTTGGTGCGTTATACCAAGGGTTCGTTTCCTGGTCTGGACACATTTTTATCTCAAGTTGGTTGTGCGCTGTTAAGCAAAGTGAAAAGGAAATTTACATTCTTTGTAGTGCTATTTAAAGATTTAAGGCGTAGTTTCAGTCCTACTGAAAATTTCATTGGAAATTTAAATATATATTATCCGATACTGGGAATTTATTCGTCTCATGTACGCCACTGAAAGTGTGATCATGTTGACATTCCATCTTGCGCTACGGAGATGCAGCCTTGCCAACGTGTATTAGCGAAAGAAATGCCAGACTGGATGTCCTCTGGATGGCTTAATTTGTAAAGCACTCTGTGCGCTATACCAAAGTATCTGGGTTCGATCCCCGGTCTGGACACATTTTTCACTCAAGTTGGTTGTACGCTGTTAAGCAAAGTGAAAAGAAAATTCGCATCCTTTGTAGTGCTATTCTAAAAAATCTTTGTCATACAAGTTAAAATTTATCCAAATGAGTGAAAACATGTCAATGCCGGCATTCGAACCCAGAAACTTTGCTTTAAATTGCCAATGCTCTTCCAATTGAGGAATGACAACCGGTCGACACAATTCACTCACACAACCTTTTGGGAAGAACATCTGGGCTGCCATGTGGACAGCTCAACAAAATAAGCCGCAGTTAATAGAAATCTATTAAATTATCGAAACGTTGTCGTTCCATGTTACTTAACTAGAAGAGCATTGGTAATTTAAGCCCAACGTTCTAGGTTCGATTCCTGTACTGAACACTTTTCGCTCTATTAAAAAAAATTCAAATTATGTGTTATTTTTACCAGTCACTATGACTGTGTTAAGATAATAAAAGAAAATAATTTTTTTTTGGCCTTTTCTTTCCAATATTTCAGAAAATTATTATTCGAAAAAATTGGTTTTCGAGAAACGGGTCATTTGATAGTCCTGTACATGGAATCAAATAAAAACCACATTGAAAAAAGAAACATTTTATTAAATGAATTTTATGTTTATTTGACTTGAACTAAAAACGGAAAGTTGTATAGCTGTCAACGTTTACGCTTCTCTCTTACCACTGAAATTGAATAGGAAATTTTGCTTTATTTAATCGCTGAAATCTGAGATTGAATGAAATAAAAAATTCTATTAACTTTTAGTGGTGTTAAATAGCGTAAAGGTTGGCAGCTATGAAGTTGGTAGCTATGGGAGTTAAAGGATAAAAAACAAAGGAAAATCTCAATTGCATTTACAAGGTTTGCGTGGGGACTCTGAAATCTAACACTAATTTCAAACAATAAATTTCGTGATAGACTTTTCTTGCAAGTTTTCTAGAAATCAACTACAAAGATTATTGTTTGGAAATAGTGGTAGTCTTGTCTATGCATTTATGATAAATAAATCGACATTTGAATAAAGGTAAAAAAACTTTAGTAGCGCAAAAAATTGCAGTTTAATCCATTCACGCAGAATAACGAGTCATACGCGTAGGCAGTGGCGTATCCTGTGTGGATGTTGTAGATGGGGTCCAGAGCCTCTGTATGCTACTATTTTAAAGAAGTATTGTCCGCCTTAACTAATGATGGAATTTTCAGCAATTAAATAAAGCGAAATCAACTTTACGAAATTATTGTTACCAAGAGCACCTGCAGCCCCACCCTGTCTACGCAACTGCTCTTAGGAATTCTAATGAATCTTCTATGGTGAGTGCAACATTAATTGATCAGGAAATATAAAAACAGTGAAATATAAAAACTGCAGGAAACAAGTATTTTTTTTTTTTTTTTTTTTTTTTTTTTTATTTAATCTCCGAAATATTCGATAAAATAAGGCAAAAATTTCTATTAAGTTTTTGTAGAAACGAAAAACCGTAAAAGTTGACAGCTTTGGATATATATTCTAACATTGTGTGTTAAAAAAATCTAACATATAAAACAGTGGTACTCAATGCTTTTTGCGAAAAGTATTCTATTATCACTATTTGCAAAAAGTAATATTAGTCTTACTTAGTGACAAAAATTCCGCAATTAAATAAAGAAATCATTTTATATTTTAAAAAGCGGTTTCTCCGCGGCTTGCGTGGAGAGTATCCCTGATGCAAAATAATGTCTTCTACCAAGTTATAGTGCCAGTTATAGTTCTTATCACATTCAATCTTAGTTTACTACTTACGGCTTCTTTTTTCCAGTGACTATCTTTCACGTTTGGGCGGATTTCCACTTTTTTAAAAATTTCATCGATATCTGCACTCTTTTCCTTCCCATCATACCAAATTTTTTTCTTTGCCCACCCACAGCACACAACGTCCGAAATTTAAATTTTTTATAACTTTTCTGCGTTATTTTTTTCGTTTATTAAAATAATAAATTTTAAATAATCTATTTCACACCTCCTCCCTCTGAAATCATCTTTTGTAGCTTTCTCCCTCATCATCGAGCAAATAAAGTTCAAAATCTTTAAAAGTCTTTAATTTAAAATTTTATTTTTTATCTTGTTACATAGTAGGAGCAAAACATAACCCGCTCCCTCCAAACTGACATTTATCTTCTTGTTTCTCCAGCACATACATTTTAAAAACTTAAAAACGGTTAACTTTTTAAATTATTTGTGCTATATTTGGTGCTTTGTTTTAACAATAATTAATCGTATGATTTCCATGCTCCCATCCCCAAAATTTTAGCCTTCTCCCATTTTGCCCCTACTGAGCACACAAACCTTAAAAACTTGAAACATTTTTTTTTCTGTCCCATTTGTTATGTTCTAGCAACAATAAATAATCATTTATCTAAGTTCCTTGAACTATTTCTTCCCATCCCCTAAAATAGGGAATCCTTACGTACGGAGTGGAAAACAAAAGTTGTCCTCTTTATTGAAATTTTGGCACTCGCACCTCTTTTTAGAGATGCATTAGGCAACACCACTTTATTTTAGCATCAGCCAAAGCCGAAACAGGTTTGTGCGTTCTGTATTCCGACAGAAGGTACCAAGCCTAATTAAAAACTGGAGTTAAAGAACGATTTCATAATCAGTATTTCAAGATGAATCTTTTTGCTAGTTTTACTTTCCATTTGGTTACAGATTTTTTTTTTCTCTGATTAGCTAAATTTCTAAGTTTGGTCAAAATTCAGAGAGTCTTTGGAACTAAAGATGTGCTTTAATATCAACGTGGAAATATTAGAAATATTTTCAAATTTCAATTTTTACTATTTTGTGAATTATTGTAATTAAAAATGTTTCCTGATTTTGTATCACCCGGTATACATATATTTTAGCTTCATACGTTGATTTTTACATAAAAAAAGAAGTGGTCAATGACTTGTGCAATCTCATTTTACATAAAATGCTGTAAATAATTTAAATTCTGAAAAAAAAAGAAAATGGGAATACGTTTCCAGAATATAAATACTCATATTTTAAATATTATTCAAGGAAATCTTCTGAAAAGCACAGGGTGATCATAAAATCCCTAATTACAATAATTTATTGCAGAAAAACTCATATAATTAGGCATATGCTTGTTTCTATGTTGTAAAGATATTTATGAAGTTTTTAATAGAAGTACTTACGTCAGTAAATTTCGATGTGAGCACCCTTGGTAGCTCGAAGAATGTCAAGGTGGTGTTCCATTTCTGGCGACGTATTGCCCAATATTTGGGCTGTGACACTAGACACAGAAACTGTGATTCTGAACTTGAGAATTTCAATATCTTTTTCTGGTGTTACAAACACTCTGTCCTTTATGTACGCTCGAATGAAAAATTCTAGAGGAGTAATATTGGGTGAGCAAAGAGGCCATGGTGTTGATGCATCCCGTGTTTCAGTAAATTTGTCATTTAAAAAATTTTTAGAACATGACTTTTCTATAAAAATTTTTTTACAGTATTACATTCAATGGATATTTACCGTAATTTCCGGTGTATAATCCGCGGTTCAAACAATCATGTTTCGACCCAGAAATTTCATTTTATAAAATGTAACTTAAAAGATCGCTGTAAGTATTTGACCTCAATTATTGAATAAAATTTCTGGGCTGAAACAGAATTGTTTGATCCGCGGATTATACGCCGTAAATTACTGTAGTAATATTGTTTTTTAATCACGAAAAGAATTTATGACCGCACTATATCCTGCTGTTTAAACCGAGCATACTCTTACCACCAATAATTTTTTCTATCAAGTATAATAGGAAGGTTTGCGATTAAATATAACGTTTAAAACGATTCTCAAAGACTGGTGGGACAGATCACAAAGCCTTTTTCTTCTTCTTAAAATAATCTGAAAAATACGCAGTGAAAAATAATTTCATTAATGTATTTAATTACAATAATTTCATTAGAAAAAAATTATTTTAAAGAAATTTCCACTATATGGTAACTATTGGTGAAATCACCCAATATGGTATATTCTCCCACTGACCTGCATTCACACGAATCCTGCATTTTATTTAAACTTCACAGACTATAAAAAGAACAGTTCGAGTTCGGATAAATTTACTCGAGCAAAATATAAAGCATGTATTTTCGTTTAATAGAAAACCCTGACAGATGTAAGGTGTAAAAACTAGTGTGTAGTAAAAGAAAATTGTATGGTGATTTGTGGCGTAAAAATATAAAAGCGATAAGGAATATAAAGGCTATTTTTCTTTCTGCCGCTATCTGCTCAGTGCAGTTTTAGACTAACATGAGACATAGTCGAGAGAGCGTCTGAAAAGAAACTGAGGTAGTGGGTGTTTCAAACATCTATTTGTTGAAATAGGTCAGTTAAGAAGAAATTGTTTGGTATTAAAAAACGAAAAATAATAGGGAAAATCTAAAGTGCATTTATAAGAAATGAATAGAAATTCTATAAAGGTAAAAAATATTTAAAAATGTAAATATTTGAGGTTCAGTCTTTTTGCGCAGAATAATGAATAAAACTCGTTGGATATTTTTATGGACACAAAACGCAGTAACAAGACATACTCATAAGATCGGTGCAATAATTTTTTTGGAATTTAGTTTTTCTCGCTAAAGCTGAGTTAATTCAAACTTGCCGTACTATAAAAAGCCAAAGAATATTTTAACAAATTCGCTTTAACAGAATATAAAAATAGGTGCCCAAAATCTTTTCGCTTTATTTAATCGCAAGCAGAGAAGACCGAGCTATGATCGGTCAAAATTAGCTTTGAGTTCAAATATCATGACCATGACCAAAATGACCCACTACTCAAATTTTCTCGAACATGTGACCTAGCCCAATGATTTTCTCGTGCCACAAAACCGTGGGATGCGAAATTTAGTTCAAATCGTTTGGGCCGTTTATAAGATAAAAATAGCTTGACCCATAATGACCCACTAATCGAAATTTCTCGAACATGTGACCTAGTCCGATAGTCTTCCCGTTCCCTAAAACAGTAGGATACTAAATATAGTTCAAATCCTCTGAGCCGTTTTTAAGATAAAAATAGCTTGACACATAATGACCCATGACCAAAATAACCCACTAATCAAATTTTCTCGAACATTTGACCTAGCCGAACAGTTTTCTCGTGCCAAAAACCATAGGATACAAGATTTAGGCTAAATAGTCTGAGCTTTTTTTAGATAAAATTATCTTGACCCACAGTGATCCAAAAATGATCCCTAATCGATTTTTCTCGGACATGTGACCTAGCCCAATGATTTTCTCGTGCCCGAAACTGGTAGGATACAAAATTTAATCAAAATCGTTTAAGCCAATTTTTAGATAAAATTAACTTGACTCGCGTTGACCCAAAAATGACCCACTAATCGAAAGTTCTCGAACATATGACCCAGCCTAATAGTCTTCTCGTGCCCGAAAATGGTAGGATACAAAATTTAGTCAAAATCGTTTGAACCATTTTTTAGATACAATTAGTTTGACCCTGACCGATGGTGACCCAAAATGTCCCACTAATAGAATTTTCTCGAACATGTGACCTAACCCAACGGTTTTCTGGTGCCCCAAAATGGTAAGATAAAAAATTTCGTCAAAATCGTTAGAGCCGTTTTTAAGATAAAATATGCTTATATATATATATATATATATATATATATATATATATATATATATATGTATGTATGTATACACACACACAATTCTTCCTCGTATTAAAATATAGGATAGATATTGCAGTTCTCCCACTAGGTCCGTTTTTTGAACGACACTTTTTTTTTAAGAAAAATGTTCTTTATAATTTTCATAGAAACTTGCGTCGAATACCATTTTTCTTGCGATAGTTGCAAAAACCTATCATGAGATTATTTCTTATAAAATACTGGTTTTTAGAATACGGACCAGTAGGAGCCCTGATATTGCACTGTTTGTGCAATTTTTATAAGGCGAAGGAAATACTTAAAAAATTGTGGTTATCACAATGCGTAACACTTGGTATCTATCTATCTATCTATATATATATATATATATATATATATATTTTACGTGTGATACATTTAACAGTTGTAAGGTGTAAAAAGCAGAGTGCAGTAAGTGAGAAATGTGTGGAGATTTGTGGCGCAAAAATATAAAAGAGAAATGATAAGCAATAAAGGAATTTTTTTCTGCAGCTGTCTGCCCAATGCAGAGTTTGGGAGTTCATTTGAATATTTATTCCTTGAAATATATCTATGAGGATAAAATAGTTTGGATATAGCTACTAACCTTCCCCGTTTTAAGCCATATAAAACCTGAAATTTTATTTAATACTAGTATATAATCCCGTCAAAAATGACGGATTGTTGATCTACGTTTCATTTTCATACGACTTCATACAAACAAACAGCAAGAAGATTTTATTATTGAAAGGTTTGTATTGTAGAAAAGTACATTTTAAAAATGACAAATGATTTCTACAAATAAAAATAGTGAGGATATATACATTTTTTTATTCAGTATTAAATTTCTGAAATAGTTCAACGATTGGACAAAACATACAGATTAAATATTAACAAATAATTCATGTACGAAAGCTTTGTAAAAAAGTGTTATCAATGAGTTCCTAAACAGCTTGACTCACCGCATAACTCATTGTTTGATTACAAAAGCAAAATTAAATGCAAATTACGCTGTACTATGTATTCCTTATACTTTAATTACGTTTCATAAGAAAGAATCATATTATTTGCGATCAGGGATTAATTTCTGCCGGAGCTCATCTCCGGTACTTCTCTGTTTTTTGTAAATATTTAATTATTGTCCAGAATTCACCGGAGCCAATAGACACTGCGCTCCGGAGCCCAGTACTATAACGCTTCCGAAAAATGAATCCTAAATTACCCTTTCCTTTCCCTCCCATTTCCAATATTTTGCCTTTTTTGCATCAAACACTTATAAGTGACGTACGGTGTCGCTCACGTAAGAGATGGAGACAGTGTTGAATTCAGGGGGTGGCCTGGAGGGGACATTCCTCCCCCGGAGCATTGAACTGTCCCTCCCGTGAGATTTGGGATTTTATGCTTTTAATGGTTAAAAAGTGCAATCCTCCCACCCCTCGCCGGAGCCACAGAAATCCCTCCTGGAGAAAAGTGTCTGAATTCAACACTGGATGGAGATGAAACATGCTCTATTTTTATATCAGTCTTCGGGTTTGGGCAAGCTCGAGCTTAATCTGTCATAAATTAAAATTTTCTTTATTTCCATTTCAAATCATTTTAATGCTATTTTCATAAGAATAAAGAGTAAACAGAAATAGTCTTTTTTTCTATTCTGCATTTTTTGTGTTAACACTATTTCCGAATCATAATCCTGAGCTTATTTAATCGCAGAATTCTGCGATTAATTAACATTAATATTAGGCGAAGGTTTCTATTTGGAAGTAGTAATAACTAAAACGTGGAATACTTGGTAGCTATGTACATGCAGATCAATGTATTTAAATTTTTTATTTTTCTAAATAAAAAAAAAATGCTTTAAATTTTGAAAATAATGTATGAAATATAAATATGAAGATTAGAGTGACGGCGGAAGGAAGGGGGGGAAAGAGGGGTACGCTACGGGTGTTAGAACTGCAGAATATTAGGGCTCCGGTACCTTTTTCCTTAGAAATTAAGCTCTGTTTACGATGGAAGAAAAATTTCAAAATCCGACGGTAGATGGCGCCAATATACTGGATCGAATCCTCCTACGAAAGATATCACCACTATTTGTGAAAAAAAAGTGCTTACAGAAAAGAATGTTTACAGAAATGTTGATATACATGTTTTATATGAAATAGTTTTCGAAGGTTTAAAAAAAATTAAAATATTTAAAAGCTTTAATATGCTCTTACAAATATTTTAACAGCAGAATCGAATGTAGCATAGGTTTTTCATTAAGCTTAACATGGCGTTTAACTATGGTCGATTCGCAGACCAGAGTGGTCATGCCTGGAATCGTTACAGACACTTTCTTGCCTACAGATTTTATTATAAGTAGATATGAAATCAAGTAAATAAAACGTCAGAATAAAAAATATTTAATTAAATGAATTTAGTTGCTCAAAATCTGTTCACATACTTGCCCACACTTTTATAACCCATTTACATAATTAGCGCAAATATGCGTAAATTCGGGATTTTCTTTTTTTATTCAGAAATTCTCAATATTATTTTTTTCTTTATTTCAGACATTTCGTAATTACCTGAAGTAAATTTCCTGTATGGATTTGGACGTTTCCTAAAATTCTTGACATTCGCGCTATTAATGCAAATTGTTTAAATGAAATAAAAAGAGTTTGTACCAGAAATTTTAATTTATAAATTAAATCAAACGTGTACCACATTGAAACAAGACAGCTATATATTTTTATTATTTCAATTTCCTTATTCCATGTATGTCTTTTCTTTGGTTAAAAACAGTAGACTTCGCAAGTATGCAAATTAATTTGCCTCAATAAAACCCGAAGGTACGTAGCAATGGAAGTAAATAAGAAAGCAAAACCAAAACAAAACTATCTTAAATGCATTTACTCGGGTCCGTATGGTCACCTTACTGGCTAACACTAGTTTAAAATAATAAACATTGTAAACTATTTCTCTTCCAAATATTTTAGAAATCATATACGAATGTAACTGTTTTGAAACAGTGGTAGACAAAAAAAAAAAAATTAAAAAACAAAAAACGCGCTTACTCTTCCATTTAGGATATATAATTGCACTTTTGAGTAAACAAAAAAATAGATTTAAAAACGCAAATAATTGCAGAATAATCCAGTAGTGGCTCGTCAGGGGGTACACAATCATTTTGCTACAATTATTTTAACACATTGAGGTCGTGTGGCTTTCGGCTTTTAAATAGCCATTAGCCTCGCCTATGGGCGTCACATTCGCATATTACATTATTTAACAAAAGCATTTTTTTTCACTTTGTGTTTATATTATAAATGAAAGTATATAATAATGGCATTGTCTCTAAACGAAATTTTTATATGCATAGCACTCTAATTGTAAAAATACGAATCTTGTGTATGTTCTTTGAGATATAATGTAACATTTAAACCCTTTCCGGCACAGTGATCCCACTCCGGGCACACCTAATTTTAATTCCAAACTTGCATTCGACACCATGAATATTTAATAAAATTTTGTTTCTACATTAAAAGCTTAAAATAAGTTCTTATTTTCTAAAAAAGTAGTTTGTAAATTCTGGTGTCAGTCAGTAATTTCTCATTTTTCGAACAGACCTTGTCTGTGCCGGAAAGGGTTAAGCGCAAAAGTTTACACCTATGGGTGGTATTACAGATGTCTCTATGCGCTAATTAATTAAATTTTCTCTTGTTTAAACATAGAACATTTCACATTTAGATAAGGTCAAATTTAATGTAGTGAAATTGTGGTAGCAAATTGATTGTGATCGCCACTGGATTTATCCATTTTTGCTGAATAACGGGTCACACTCGTCGGATATTCTAAAAATTCATCTACCGTAATTTCCGGCGTATAAGCCGCAGCTCAAAGAGTCGTTTTTCGACCCAGAAATATTATTTTATAAAATGTAACTTAAAAGATCGCTGTAAATATTTAACTACAATTATTGAATAAAATTTCTGGGTCGAAAAACGACTCTTTGAGCTGCGGCTTATACGCTGGAAATTACGGTATATTGTATATTTTCCCACTGACTCAGTAGCAGCTCCAGGGGTTCACAACCACTTTACTTTTAGTATTTTGTTATATTAAATTTCACCTTGTAAAATTGTAGAACATTCTACGATTCGATAAGGTCAAATTTAACATATAATAGTTTTGGTAGAAAAGTGATTGTGAACACCTTGACGAACCACCACTGCACTGACTTACATTTAGATACAGTATGGGTTTTATTTAAATTTATAAGCACCTCGCAACTGAATATTTAATAAATTTATGCGATCAGAATATAAAATATGTTTTTTTAATTTCATTGCTAACCCTGAAAAATGTAATGTTTAAAAAAAACATTGTGCAGTAAGAAAAAAATGAATGGAGATTAGTGGCGCAAAAATATGAAAGTGATAAAATATGAAATAAAGGCTATTTTTCTTTTTCTGCTCTCTGCTCAGTGCAGTGTTAGACTAACATGAGACATAGTTCACAGAGTTTATGCACCCGGGAAAACTAACAAAGTGGGAGTTGATTCGAACATTTATTCTTTGCGAATAGATCTAAAAGGAGGAAAGGGTCTGGGGTTAAAAAAATATAAGAAGAAGAAAATCTGATTTGCATTTAGGAAAAATCAATGCACTTTTGAGTAAAGCAAAACTATTTAAAACCGTAAAGGATTGAAGTATAATCCTTTCTGTGTGTTCGAGTCACACTCGTGTGTTTCAGGCAATCATTTCTTTGAAAATTAATCAGTCTTGCTCAAACTGTATGCATCGTGATTGATTTTGAATAATAATTATTCGATATAACTAAATAATTGTACAGTCAGTGTATAAAAAATATACACCTGCCATTATTTGCCGAACAATTCAGATAAAATCACACTAAAGGTGTCATTAGACTGGAAATATTGTATTCTTATAGAATATAAACGCAATTTTTGAAATAGGGAACGGCTATATATTAAAAATGGAACCAACTTCGATATTGCAAATGGAAATACCCTCTTTTAAAACTTTATTTGAGTAATTAGTCCAGAAAAGGATAGTTTATGCATTTTTTTTTTATCTTCATGTTGTTAGAAGATTACAAATTTCGGGATGCTAATGTTAATTTCAAGTAACAAACTTTTCTTCACAAAAATGCATCCGATTTTAATTTTTTTGTTTTCAATGAGATACATTCAAAAATCGTAAATACATATATTCTAGGCATTATCATTTTTTTTACTCAGAAGCTCAATTTGAATTATTAAAATTATTAACGAAATCTTATTAAGTAAATTATGAATTATGAATTACATCAATGTTTGCATAAACAGAATGGGAATTGCCAGAACAGAGATGTGTATGTCCACTTTTCCTTCCAATTATTATTTTTCGAGACATACCAAAATTTTACTTTTCTAAGGTATAAAGAAACCATATTCTGCTTCTGAACATCGAAAACAGCAACCAAAAACATTAAGTAAAAAATTTTAGTATATAAAATTTAGGCGACGAGAGTTCCATTGTGTTTATGTCCCACCAGTGGCTGAGAGGTTCTGCTCTCAAAGCTGGTAGTGCTGGGTTCAAACCCCCTGTCGCGCTCGTCGACCTAACCGTTCGGAGTTTTCCGTGGTTTTCTTCGAACCTTGTTTTAAATACAGGTTAGGATCCCTTAGAAAGTCTCCACAGACGGCACTCTCCCTGGGGCCTATATCCCTCGAGTAGATAATCGGGCGTCATAAATCAGCCAACTAACCAACCAACCGTTGTGTTTATTTAGTACATCGATAGCCTCTGCAATTTTATTGGTGTGTTTATCGATCTTTTTCCTTTGAAATCTTAATTTATTTTTTCTAAATATGTGGATATACCTCTAATAAATTTTCTTTTTTAACTCTAGGGAGGTTTAATAAATGTGTATAAACTATGCCATTTTCTGGGTAGCTTGGTAATAGGAACACAAAATAAATGTCAGCAATGGGTGTTACTATTTAAAAAAACAGAGTTTTGTGATTTTTAATGTGTTGAAGAACCCGTTTTATTAAAATGGTATTTATTTTTTTATAACGGTTAATATTCGTCGTCTAATGACATACTTGATGTGATTTTATCATAAACAGTCGGCAAAGAAAGTTTACCTGTAAAGTTATCTTTTTTTTTAAATACAGACTGCGCATATTTATGTATTAGGATGTATTCAAATACGGTGGGTAGATGTACCGGAAATCTCATACAAAGAAAATGAATAAGGATTTACAAAGTAAATTTGCACTCTCGCCTCAGTGTTGCCAGTGGGCCGTAGTTTTTTGATTCAGGTGTTGCAACTTTTTTGTTGTTGTTGTTGAAAAAAACTATATTATCCTTATTTACTGACTTATTAAATAAGACGAAATTTACTATTTGAAAATGTACTAATCAAGCAATCTTAACCCCTTCAGGGGCAAAGTACTCTTGTAGCTAAAATATTGAAATGATTGATTGACAGCAGTATTCACGAACGAATTTATTTTAAAAGTAAGTAAAAGCTTTTACTCATGTACCTTATAAATTCAAAGTTTTATTATACAATTATGGTGCCATTGTGGCATTTTGAGATTCAAATTAAGTGGTATATAAAATATACCGGTGCCCTTCAAGGGGTTAAATAATAAAAAAATAAAAAAAAAACACCCAACTGACAATTCTGTCGCGTACAGAGAAAATGTATTCTACGCAACAGCATAAGCTAGTTTACAATATAGTCGTGCTTTTTTTCTTTGTACGATAATTGTGGTGTTAATTTTTTCTGCCGAACACATAGTATTAGCACATTTGCATCGGTATGTTTCTGTGAAATCTGGGTTTTAAAATAATAGAAGCTCCGATGCCTTTCGTAAATTGTTTCCTAGATAGTTTTCTTAAGTTTATGCATCAGTAAATCAGGGTTCGTATGTTTTTAACATAATTTTTTAATAACATTTTTCTGCTTAATATTTAACTAGCAGAAATTGTAGACGCCTCGTTTAATTACAGGATTTGTAATACTCTTCTGCATTTAGGTAAGGCGAAAAATTCTACTAAAAATTTGTGTTAAATGCGTACGAACCATGTAAATATCATTCAATATCCGAATTTATTATAGAATGTCTTACAATCTAAAAATATATGGGCAACATGATATAAATGCATTTTATGTATGGTAGAAGCCACGCCCTTAGTCAATGATGTTTTTTTTAAAAATAGTAACGAGAATTCTCGTTTCCCGATGCGAATGTGTTAAGACCGATATTATGCAATGACTTAAGAGACTACGCTAGCCATCCGAAGAAACTCAAACGCTGTTAAGTCTATGGGAAGGTTCTTTACAGATTTCTCGCTCGCATTTTAAAATTTTTAAATGATATTTTTTGCATAGAATACAATTGTGATAAAAACGTACAAGCCCTGTAAATATCATTCAGTATTCGAATTTATTACAAAATGTCTTACAATCTAAAAATATACGGGCAACATGATATAAAGGCATTTTCTGTGTGGTAGAAGACACGCCCTTAGTCAATGATGTTTTTGAATAAAATCGAGAATTCTCATTTCCCGATGTGAATGTGTTAAGACCGATATTATGCAATGACTTAAGAACCTACGCTAGTCATCCGAAGACACTCGGATGATAATATTATGTCTATGGGTAGATTCCTTACAAATTTCTCGCTCGCATTTTAATTTAATTTTTTTTTTTTTTTTTTTTTTTTTTTTTTGCATAGGGTAGCTGATGGCGATTTCAAACGTTGTTAGTTTTTACTTTTTTTATTTTGATTCCAGTTTTTTATATAAAGGTACTTTCACTTTCACAACCGGTTCCAATAGGTTCCAAAATTGAAAATGTCCGCTTATTAAAAAAACTGCAACAAAAATTGAAAAAGTAAAAATCTTTTAGTTTCTTTAGTAAAAAAAAACTTTTAGCGGTTTTTGTCCAATAAAGATACAAAATGACTGCCGCGCTAATGGTTGAATCATCGTTGTCCAATTTATTGCCCCTGGAAAACCCCTATTTCCGAATAGTAATTTTGGAACATTTTTTTATTTCTGAAATCTAAAATAATATCAATCATGAGATAAAGCAAATACTAGGATTTAATGCTCGATAAAAGTAGGTGATGCTAAGTTGTCATAAAGCAAAATTTTCAGCGACAATGTTATCGAAGTGAGAAGTGTCCCAACATATATTATAAAACAACTACAAAAGATTACGCAAACTGAAAGAGGAATTTGCCAAGCTTTACCTTGTCATTTTTAACACTTTTTAAACTACCGTAATTTCCGGCGTATAATCTGCGGAACAAACAATTCGGTTTCAACCCAGAAATTTTATTCAATAATTGAAGGCAAATATTTACAGCGATCTGGGAAGTAACACTGTATAAAATAAAATTTCCGGGATCCAAACATGATTGTTTCATCTGCGGATTATACCCCGGAAATTACGGTAGTTGAAAAATGCTTATGACTTCATTTTGTCTGGCCGTCTGCCATCTCTACGTCCGCCGTCTGCCGTCTGTCCGGGCTCTAACTCGCGTAAATAAACTCGGATTGCCTGGAATATTTTTATGTTATTGTCGTTTACTATAGCAGGATCCCTGTTGAAAATGACGTGTGTAGTACTTATAGTTTTTTTACAGGGAAAGTCAAAACTATTCCGTTACATTACAGTCAGTAGGAAAAAATCGTTTCAAGTGCATTTGATGATGAAATTATTGCCAATTGAAACATGATGAAATTGATGTACAATTATGAAGCGCACTAAAACTTTTTGCTGAATATGGGGTGAAAAACACTATTATTCATTTACCGGGACAAACAAACGAATTCTGTTGCACATTGTTCTACAGGGAAAATTCGTTTGCAGTGTAATTAAATGATATTTCACTATTTGAAACATAATGAAAATTATATGCATCAGTGAGGTGCACTATAAATGGCTCACTTAAAAGTATGGTGTGAATTGTGTTTATCGTTCATGTACAGCGACATACAAAAGAGATCGATTACAGTATACGTCCAATAACTACAGTCTATGTGTGATATGTGCGATTTCTACATTGTTTGCGTTTTTAAATTTAACTAAATTGTTGCATAGTACGTGTTGTGTATAAATTCGGTTAATCATATTCAGGGCTTCACAAAAGAATTCGTAAGTATTATAGACTATGGAATTGAATTGCTTATGGTAGTTTTTAGCTGTGTTACGCATTTTCGTGCTGAACTAAGGTAAGTAGTCAATAGAAGTTTGTGGAAAATAAATAAATTCATATACAGGGATACTCAAAGAACAAGGTACTTTGTCGTTTATGGTTGGTAATTACTAGAAGTTTGTTTTATGTTGTATTAGGCATTTTTTTACCAGAATTAAATTTTAACTTAATATGGGGGGTGCACAAATGTCTTTAGATAATATACAGGGTTGTACAAAAGATTTAGAGTTCATTTCCAACGATTGACTAAAATTGTTAAATGTGAATTTTCTAAATGAACAAATTTTATCATGCCATGTAGCGTATATACAAATCAATTGATCATATACAGGGCTGCACAAAATATATCCACTACATTTTTGACTATGGAAACTAATTGCGAAAACTGGAATTTTAAATGTGTTATATGTTTCCTATACTTACATATCTTCTTTCACCTTATATAGTGGTGAATTTTCATTACAGTTTTCTGAATGTGTTGGAAAGTATTTCATAATCTATGCTTGATAGATGACTTTTCGTTCTTGTTACACTTTTAACTTCTGCATGTTAACACTTTTAGAGGTAATCTAAAATTGTATTGCATATAAAAATTCTTTAAAAGAAATAAAAAGCTCGTTTAGTCTTGCTTTTTATGGGTGATTAATGACAGTTGCGTGATACTGAGCAAAATAGTTTATAAACAGATAATTTTATATTATGCAAAGTGCATAGCTGCCATGCCTCCCGAATTTTAGATACCTAAATTTTGCAATAAAAATATTCGCTTTATTTAATAGTGGAATTTCATTTATTAAATAAAGCAAATATGTTTTTATTCCATTTTTAATAACTGGGATAATTGCATGAAAAATCTATATTTAGACATATTTTTAAATTTTAATAACACATAACTTTTCTTCTTATTTTTGTATTTCAGAATTTTGTACAACTTTTAGACTTATTTTTTCCGAAAATGTTGTAAAAATCTATCATAATAAGGAAAAAAGTTTGTCGGTGTATCTGTGTGTCTGTTGCAGTGTTCTGAAGCGACCGCTGCATGCATAGCTACAAAATTTGGTAGGAAGGTACCTCTATGTATGTTGTTTTGTACCTTGAAGCCCGAACCTGGAAGTTTTGACTAGATTTTATTTATTTAATAATTATGCGATCTTTAGCGTTTTTTACGTTTCGCTGAAGTTT
The DNA here is from genome assembly GCA_963931845.1 of Maratus michaelseni. Lineage (NCBI taxonomy): Eukaryota > Metazoa > Arthropoda > Arachnida > Araneae > Salticidae > Maratus > Maratus michaelseni. The sequence goes on along the minus strand of OZ007586.1, from coordinate 229,929,166 downwards.
TACCACATTAGTAACAGGAATCCAGTTCCAATCGTTTAAGCCCGATATAGTAAATTTTGTCCTGTTTTCAATAAAATTTATTCTGAATTCGTGCAGCGATTTTTGAATTTTTGGCAATTTTTTTCATTCGTTACTAAGAAAAACTTTCCAGAATGCTTGTTTGATTGGTTGGTTGATACGATTTTGTCCTCAGTTATGTCCGAAATCGTATTTTTTTTTTCTCTTTTTACCTAGCTTGGAGAGGATTGACAAAAAAGATCTTTAAAGATAAAAAATCATGATTTTAAAGGGAGGGGCGGTTTATTAGTTACCCCGATTTGGATTTATTGATTAGATTTTTTTTTTAATTTAAACTTTTATGCGTTTTTAACGTTTTTTCACGTTTTGGGGCGATTTTTTTACATTATTAAAATTTATCCAATTTCAATCTTTTAGCCCAATACAGTAAATTTTGTCTTCTTTTCGATAAAAATTACTCCGAATTCGAACAGCGATTTTTGAATTTTTCGCGATTTGTTTTATGCGATTTTCAGAGTTTTTTATGTACGCGACGTCATATATGTGTTTGCTTTCAGAAATTGGTAACGATAACTTACCCTGTATTTGTATATCAAACTAAAAAAATGAGTCATTTTGTTTCTGTTTCAACCGCGCCATTTTGTTTCTGTGTAAAAAATTATCGATAATTGTTAATGTTAAAGGGATTTGATTTAATTTTGAAGTGAGAGCAGCATGTCCGCCCTTACTTTAAATATCGCGTTAATGCTCTGATCGAAACTCCCCCTTCAACCAAATCGGAATATATTTAATATTTGTCCGATTCAAACGAAGCCTTTTCTAACATTCTTCCCAGGTCCCCATGTACTAAATAAACTTTGGTCTCATTTTTTCAGCCCTTGGTTGCCACCGTTTAAAAGATACTCTTTAATCTCCAGGTGAGAAATTTATTTTCTCGGGTTCTATGGGCCGATTTCAACTAGAATTGGTTTATTCAACTTAACATAAACTGATTAAGATATACATAACTAATTAAGATATAGATTTGGTACACTTACTGATGGAAAATCGAGATTAAAGATTTTTAACGCGTGCTGAGCACACCTGCTATACAGTGCAGTAGACAGCGGGAACACGTGCCGGAATTTCGTTTGGAGAGAGGTCCCTCTGTCGGTGGAAAGTGGAATTAAAAAATTTTGCAGCGCGTGCGCAGCACATCTTCTATATGGTGCCGTAGGCAGCAGTGACACGTGTCGCAGGTTCAATTAGAACAGAATGCGCCCACCGGCGGTGGAAATAAAATATTTTCCTGCGCGTGCGTCTAAAATGCCTATTTTTATCGAAACCGCAAAAGTAAACTACCGACTTGATAACCCCAGATAACGAAGTATTCCCATTTTCAGTCATCCTCGAATATTAAGAAATCTATTGGAGGTATCGATTCGAATTTAAATAAGGCGAAAAATTATATTAAAAACTGTGGTAAAAGCGCACGAACCCTGATATATAATAAATAGGGAAAGAAGGGGGGTGCCCGAAAGCCAGAGGATGCATTATTTTGTCTAAATAGTCTGATCCTTCTTTTAGATAAAATTAGCTTGACCCACAGTGACCCAAAAATGAACCACTAAACGGATTATCTCGGACATGTGATCGAGCCCAATTACTTTCTCGTGCCCGAAACTCGTAGGATAAAGAATTTAATCAGAATCGTTAGAGCCGTAGTTTAGATAAAATTAACTTGACTCGCGATGACCCAAAAATGACCCACTAATCAAAAGTTCTCGACCATGTGACCCAGCTTTCTCGTGCCCGAAAATGGTAGGATACAAAATTTAGTGAAAATCGTTTGAACCGTTTTTTAGATAGAATTAGCTTGACCCTGATCCATGGTGACCCGAAATGACCCACTAATCAAATTTTCTCGAACATGTGACTTAGCCCAATGGTTTTCTGTTTCCCCAAAACGGTAGGATACAAAATTTCGTCAAAATCGTTAGAGCCGTTTTTAAGGTAAAATTTACAAACATATATATATATATGTATATATATATAACCACACACACACAAGGATTTGCTCGTATTAGAATATATGATATTATACACATTATACATATATATATGAGAGCGCTCGTATGCTTTTACCACACATTTTTTACCAGAATTTTTCTATTTAATATGTAAGTATCAGAAATTGTACACACCAAGTTAAATTGCAGGATTTGCAATACTTTTATGTATTTAAATAAGGCGAAAAATTATATTAAAAATTGTGGTAAAAGCGCACGAACCCTGATATATAATAAATAGGGAAAGTTATAACTACAGTGTGGTTATAATATAAGTATCTCTATTTGGAGCTGTCTGTAGCTCGAAGGAATAACCTGAATGAAACGAAAATCGGTACACGTACAATTCAAGAAAAGGGGAAGAAGAATGGAACAATAAAAAAAAATCCAATAATCACCGACAGATGGCGCTACTGATAGTGAAATGTAATGTGTAATACAAGAACAAAGAATTAAACCGTCAAACCGGATGGCACACCTAATTTATTGGAAAATGTCACCGAGAATATGGTTACGCTTTCGCATGGTGGTGCCAATCATGTTCAGGTCCCATATGGTCATTGTGTTGGAGGACACAATCCAGGAGGTGCACGACGTGCTCAACTGCGGAATATACGCATAAGGAGTGATATTTCACACTTGTTGTGATAAACGGTCATTTAGGGTTCCGACACCTCCACGGTACACAATATTACACATTACATTTCACACTCAAAATCGCCATCTGTCAGCGATTATTGCAATTAATTTTTTTATTCTTCCATTCTTCTTCCCCCTTCTCGAATATTAAGTGTACCGATTTTGGTTTCATTCTGGCTATTCCTTCAAGCTACAGATAGCTCCGAATAGAGATTCATATATTATTACCACCCGGTATATGTTATCAAAGCTGCGTAATAGATTTTCATAAAGATGAAATTATCATATTAAAATAAATCTGTTTTAACACCACTTCATCAGTTAATTAAATATAAAAATTTTCTTTTATAAACAGATTTTAATTAGGGAGCAAATTTTGTAATGAAATGTATTTATTTCACAATAATGGAAAAATATATAATATTTTTTTTATTATATGTATATTTGTAAAACATTTCGGCAATTTCAATCTAATCTGTGTTTCCTTGAATTCAAGATTTGCATATATAGCAATTAATTATTGCGTAAATAGATTAGAGAGAGTGAGAGAGATTATTTAATTTTTTCAAAGCGTAAATATTTTAATTGTACAACCCTGTTATTCCAAAACCTTCTTCTAAAACAACATGTCATTTATCTTAATAGAATAGAAAAATGTTAAAGTAACTCTGATGATTTACAATGAAATGTTCATTGAAGTATATCAGTCATTTTCATTCCTAAAAATTATGCAAATAAAATGTGATGCGTCCTGGTATTAAACCTGAAACATACCACCGCAAAAAAGGCACAATTTTAAATCTAAATATCTTGAAACAAAATTAGAACTATTGTTCAGTACTACCTGAATATAACATAGCTTTGGAGAAAAGAACATGATTTTAGTATTTGAGAAAGAGACACTTTAAAATCTTTCTTGAAATATTTTGAAAACAGTTATTCTCGTAGCCTCTTTCAAAGCAAAGTTCATACAGATATATCTGGAAAAGATTTTTTATACAGCTCTCCCCTTAGGGGCTTTCTATCCCAAAAGGCTGCGACTTTTTATTTCACCCTTGGGAACTCTATTTTTATGTGATATGTTTTTGTTCGTGATATTTATTAGGATGTTTTCTTTTGATAGATAGACGTATAATATTTATGTATTTTTGAAAGACCGCCTATTTTAACATATACTAAATAAAAATTTCTACACATAAAAATGTAACGCTTCCTTATTCTCATTGCAGTAATCGTTTCAATTTCAAAATCTATTAACAAATATATATGTATATATATTTATTTTCTTTGTACGTGCCAGCTAAAGAAAATGATCCAAACCTCGTTAAAGCGTATGTAATAATCAGTAGCGGCTTGTCAGGTAGTGCTGCAGCACTCTAATACCAGTATTTTTGTATACTAATATTCGCAAGCCAAATTTTCGTAAACAAATATACTGGTAGTAATCTGATTTAGGACTTTTTTATAAATTCACTTTGCTTGATTGCCACCACTATTTTGAAATAGAAATATTCATCTTATTTAATGAGAGATTAAATAATGCAAGAATATGGCCAATTACACTATTTAAAAAAAAAGTGGTGGGAATCGAACAATCTGAATTAAAAAGTAGCCTGTTGGCAACACTGTAAAATTAAGAAGGCTTAAAAACTAAGCATTAATCGGTAACACATATCTTTGAAAATTTAGCATACATTATAAAGAGAGTTGAAAGTTTTATAGCAGAACAATGGCGCCAAACGTTTTTTACACCATTATATCTCAGGAAAAATATTTTTGGTAGATTTCTACAACATTTATAAAAGAAATGTACACAAAGCTTATTCCTTGGCAATAGTGCTGCTAAAAATTTTAGTACCATTCCTTCCGCGACAAATGATCAAACCTAATAGTAAGAAATGTGATAAATAAATCTACTTACTTCAAAACTATACACACCGTAACTTGCAAGATATTTCAATTAACAAACGAAAATAAAGAAATATACAATAATAAAATCTGTATTTGTAAAACTTTATTGGTTTTCGTCTGAACATCTTTTTACTTATGATCAGAAACAATTAATTATTTTTATTTTTAAGACAATGGCGTAACCAACGTGGGGGTTCAAACGCTCTGGATAGCACTAATTTAGTAAATTTATATTCGCCTTGTTTATTCATTAAAAATTCTGCAATTAGATAAGGCGAAGATCTTTTCCAGAGTCTCTGGACTCCGATAATTCGCCACTGATAAGTAAGAAACACTGCAGCAACATTAAGCATTTCTCCTAAAAGCAGCGTTGCTAGGAAACACAAAAATTTAATTTCAGTACCACTATTTCAGTATTCGCCTGATTTAATGGCAAAATTTCTGAAATGAAATAAGACAAATATTTATCTACGAAAATAGCGGTATTGAAAATAAAATTTTAGTATTTTCCTGGCAACCGTGCCTAAACGTCAAGTTGAACTATTTTCTATGTTTTGCTTTATCATAAGTTAGCGTTAAATGTAATTATTTGGAACCTGAGGCAATAATTCCAAAATGATAAAGAAAGTTGTTGTCCTATAAATTCAAAGCAATTTATTATATACAACTAACAATACAGCTTTATTACTTTCCTAACATTGGATTAAAATTAGGCAATATTGTTCATATTGGGTACATATTTGCTAATATTAAAATGAAATATTGCCCCATTAACCCGGAAGCTCTCGAGCTGGGTATGACGTAACCGGGGAGCACCCGGTTTTTACAATTGTCACCACTATTTTTTTGAAAAGTAATCTTCAACTTACTTTATTATACTATTTGTAACAATTGTCTCTGACTAAATAAGGCGACGATTATTTTTTTAATTTATTGGTGACAAAGGAAAAATCCTTCATACCCTGGGTATGCGCGACTTCTTTCGGGTTAATGGGGTGTTTATGTTTTGTAAGTCTTGCACCAATATTGACAAAACATTTTCGTCATTTTATTGCCAATACATAGTCGCATCTCACCATAATTGTTTTTCAAATATAAAGCAAATATTTGGCCAATATTGGTATTCATTGTAAATATTTACGATTCATGTAGCATTTACGCAATATTGGATCTCAAAATAACCAATAGAAATTGTCTATTAAGGTTGCATCAAGTGTTATTAAAATTTAATAATTTCATTTGATTGTTTTTTTTAATACTTTCATTTGCTCCCCTCTTACAATGATAATGAGAAATAAGTTGTTGAATGAAACAAAAACTTTTAAAAGTCCGATTTAGTAACTAGATCAATCTACCCTTTGGTTTTCGGAACATTTGTTCTAAAGATTGGAAAAATGCTGTTCATAATGATTACAAAAATCATTCAAATTCTCATGATTTGGAAAGTATCCAAATTTTAAAGAAATCATTCACGAAAATTTGCTATTTATTCTGATGAATTATTCATACTATGAACTTTCAGTGTGTAAGTGCTTTTATTGTCTAGTACAAAGTCATTCTCTTTTCTTTGAATTTATCATAATTATCAAAGAAAAATATTTTTGGTTCCGTAGATTATGATAACATTTGAAACGAAAATAGATGAATATACAAATTATTAAATTAAAGGAAGGAAAAATTTCTTATTAAAGAGTCAAATCATAACATATTACATGAATGTTTATATACAAAATTTACATATAAAATTTAATATATTTAATGGATGTGAGAACAATATTTTTCTGACGTTATATGAATATAATCTTTAAATTGTTAACAGAAAGATTAACATTACATGTAAATTAGTCCATTTGAATTGGATAATCTATTTGTAACACATATATCTATGAAACGAAATGTATAATTTTAAATTTAATGAGAAGACTCTGCATTCTTTATTTGGTGAAAAATAACGATTTTTTTTCAAATGTTTTGCATAGAATGAATGTAGACCGAATATATTCTGACTTTAATGTATTATGAAGAAGTGTGATAAAGATCAATGATATGTGTGAAATTTTAATGCTTCTGTGCCTCTTTAAAAGAGTCAGAATAGGTTAAGATTAATTTTGCTCAGACTGTGTTTTTTTAATGTATGAGTATGTGGAAAATTCTAAAATTTCAAAATATATTTTCTAATTTGGCTTCATTTTTTATGAAAGTTACTTATGGCGCATTTTATAACTTAAACGATCGGATTTCCATAAATATAAAACATTTTATAAATAATAAAAATTGTATATTTGATGTTTTCTAGCGAACTTTTTAAAATTCTGGAAATCCGATTCTTAAAATTAGAGACACTTACTTATAAGAACAGTTAAAAAAATTACAAAAGCTTAATATCTGTAGGAGAAGGATTTTAATTTTTTTTATTTATTTAAAAAAATATCTTTTTTTTCTGTACCAACAAAAAACTCTCTTTTATTGATTAAATCATTTTATGTTATCATTTAAATTTATGTCAAAAAACTTTTGAAAGTAACTTGAATTTGAACAAGAAAGAAAATCATGTTCAAGCATAGATTATGAAACACTTTCCAAAACATTCACTTAACAAAACCGTTTAATAAGATGAAAGATGATGTCTAAGTAAACAAGGTCAAGGTCAAACTGGGCGGAGTGGCCTACCTTTCGGCTTGTCTAAGTAAACAAGGTCAATGGCATATCGTGTGGGGAGGCCTAACTTTCGGCTTAAAATCAACTACCCCCGCCCAGTAGGTTTGTTTACCTAATTATATTGAGCATTACTAAATTATACTTTGTGATATTGAGCAATGTCACATTAAGCTGCATATAAGTAAACAAAGTTAAAGTCAAACCGTGCGGGGAGGCCTAACTTTCGGCTTAAGTGTCTAAGTAAACAATATAGAAAACGCATAGCACATTTCAAAAAACGATTTCTGCAATTACCATCTATAGTAGGAAAAATATCCGAATTATTTTGCGCAGCACTGCATATTCTCTATATATTTGTATCATGAAAGACCGCAGTTTCTCGACTGACGCAGCAAAAGCTTATTACCGCAAAACCAGCACTCTATATATAAAGCTAGTATGAGATCAGAGGTAACGCAAAAAACCGTCATGTAATTTCTCAACAAATATGAGGCATATCATTTTGATTTTTTTACAGCAGTCATACCTTCTGCCTAAATATATCTCTAATTTTTAGCATTTCTACATGGAGTATATTTTGAGATCTCGAATTACATTTCTAAGAAGAAGGGGGATGTGTAAACAAGGTCAATGGCATATCGGGTGGGGAGGCCTACATTTCGGCTTAAGCTCAACTAGCCCCGCCCAGCAGGTTTGTTTACCTAAATATTTTGAGCATTACTAAATTATACTTTGTGATATTGAGCAATGTCACATTGAGCTGCATATAAGTAAACAAAGTCAAAGTCAAACCGGGCGGGGAGGCCTAACTTTCGGCTTAAGTGTCTAAGTAAACAATATAGAAAATGTATAACACATTTCAAAACACGATTTCTGCAATTACCATCTGGAGTAGGAAAAATATCCGAATTCTTTTGTGCAGCACTGCATATTATCTATATATTTGTATCATGAGAGACCGCAGTTTCTCGACTGACGCAGCAAAAGCCTATTACCGCAAAACCGGCACTCTATATATAAAGCTAGTATGAGATCGGAGGTAACGCAAAAAACCGTCATTTAATTTTTCAACAAATATGGGGCATATCATTTTGATTTTTTTACAGCAGTATACCTTCTGCCTAAATATATCTCTAATTTTTTGCATTTCTACATTGAGTATATTTTGAGATCTCGAATTACATTTCTAAGAAAAAGGGGGACGTGTAAACAAGGTCAATGGCATATCGGGTGGGGAGGCCTACCTTTCGGCTTAAGCTCAACTAGCCCCGCCCAGCATGTTTGTTTACCTAATTATATTGAGCATTACTAAATTATTTTTTGTGATATTGAGCAATGTCACATTGAGCTGCATATAAGTAAACAAAGTCAAAATCAAACCGGGCGGGGAGGCCTAACTTTCTAACTAACTATATTTGTATCATGAGAGACCGCAGTTTCTCGACTGACGCAGCAAAAGCCTATTACCGCAAAACCGGCACTCTATATACACTATATTGCCAAAGGTGATTGGTCACTTGCGATTTTAGACGTTTTGTTAACTATCTAAAAAAATACATGAAGAATTAACCTGAAACTGCAGGTGTGTAAACGGTATAGTATAGGTTATATATTTCCGCGAAGATTATTTCACGAAACCCCATAGGGGACTGTCAACAAATTGAAAAAGAACGAATATCTTTTGGATGACCCTGTAAAAACTAATGTAGCAAAGGCGTTCAAACTCGAGATTATTAATAAGTTGCTTATTGTAATATACTGTGTTCATTTTTATTAGGATAGCATGGAAACCCGTAGAGAAATTAAGGTTTTTATAAAAACAGTCGCAAATTTCGCATAGTTTTTTGCTCATAATTTGCAGAGTTCTTAATATAAAAAAAAGTTCTTTTCAGAAAATATGACAAACAACATTGTACATAATATTCTGCAATCAGAATTAAAAAATAATAAAAATTGGATAAAAAATGAGCAGGTTTACTTAAAAAATGTTTCACTGCGCATGCGCGAATGCAATCAAAATATAATATGCATAATGTATTAGCTAAGTATATAGAGCAACATTTGTGAAAGTCTCAAAATCATAGCTTGAAAATTCTGAAAATTATCGTCAATAGAATATGCTCGAAATCCGTTGTTCCCAAAAGGAAGCAAAAATATGAGGGGTTGTATCCAAATATAGTAGTACGTGAAATATTGTGTACGCTATCTTGGCACTAATCAACAGATATTTGATACAACCCCTCATCTTTTTGTTTCCTTTTGGGAACAGCGGATTTCGAGCTTATTCTATCGACGATAATTTTCAGAATTTTCAAGCTATAATTTTGAGATTTGCACAAAAGTTGCTCTATATACTTAGCTAATACATTATGCATATTATATTTTGATTGCATTCGCGCGTGCACAGTGAAACATTTTTTAGTAAACCTGCTCATTTTTCATCTAATTTTTATTATTTTTTAATTCTGATTGCAGAGTTATATGTACAATGTTATTTGTCATATTTTCTGAAAATAACTTTATTTATGTTAAGAACTCTGCAAATTATAAGCAAAACACTAGGCGAAATTTGGGACTGTTTTTATAAAAACCTTAATTTCCCTACGAGTATACATGCTATCATCATACAAATGAACATAGTATATTACAATAAGCCACTTATTAATAATCTCGAGTTTGAACGCCTTTGCTACATTAGGTTTTACAGGATTATCCAAAAGATATTCGTTCTTTTTCAATTTGTAGACAGTCCCCTATGGGGTTTCGTGAAAAAATCTTCGCGGAAATATATAACCTATACTATACCGTTTACACACCTGCAGTTTCAGGTTAATTCCTCATGTATTTTTCTAGATAGTTAACAAAACGTCTAAAATCGCAAGTGACCAATCACCTTTGGCAATATAGTGTATAATGATAGTATGAGATCAGAGGTAACGCAAAAAACCGTCATTTAATTTCTCAACAAATATGGGGCATATCATTTTGATTTTTTTACAGCAGTCATATCTTCTGCCTAAATATATCTCTAATTTTTTGCATTTCTACATGGAGTATATTTTGAGATCTCGAATTACATTTCTGAAAAGAAGGGGGACGTGATATGGTGTAAAAAAAAATCTCGCAAACTATCGGACGATATTTTATATTTTTTCTATGATAATTATCGTTTTTAGGTAAAGTTAACAACGCTTTCCGTTAACATAGGGAAACTCGTGTCTTTTATATAATCCGGTTTGAAAATGGGACTATTTTTCTATGCTTGTTAGTATCTTAAATGGAACCGTTTTAGTCATTTCTGATTAAAAAGGCCTACTCCAATTTAAGGTTAAAATTCGCTTATTGGTTCATACTTACATTGCAGTCAATAAATTATTTAGATAGAGACGTGAAATTAGGATTGGATATCTCTGTACTTCTATTGATAGTTAACGGGCATCTGACGTCACGCTGCAGCTGCTGCACTGTAAAAGGGAACGGGAGAAAAACTGTCAAAATACTATAAATATTTCACCTGACATTCAAAAACTTCACTTTCAGCAATTTACAGCAATAACAGAATTATGAAAGGTTGAAAGCGACATCTGTTGGCGTTGCTTACTACATCTCGAATGAGAAGGGATACAGGATAGGACATGGTAGGTGCAGTGGTAACAATATGAGATATGGCCGTCGCCCTTACATAACGGCGTATGGATTCACAAATATAATAATTACAACCAGTGGCTGTTCGTGACTGGCTTTATTTGGGGCACTAAATGCATGCCTGCCAAATTATTTTTTTTCTTACCACTAATTTGTAAAAGAAATTCTCGTCCTATTTATTGGTAGAAAGTTCTGTCATTAAACAAATAATAAATTTCTTTTAAAAAATAATAGTACGAAAAGAATAAATCTTTCAGCTATGTATTTAGTGCCCCAAAAACAGTCAGTCACGAACTACTTTAGAAGACAAAATAAAAATTATTTTAATTAAATTTTAAAACAAACCTTTTAAATTCACATCAAGGCGTCACTCGAATTTTGATATTAGATCTTTTAAAACCCATATTTAGAATTTATGAGAGATGTGAATGTTAAAGCATCAGCGAATAAATTATATATATATATATATATATATATATATATATATATATATATATATATATATATATATATATATATATATATTTATTTATTTATTTATGTTGAAATTACGGTTTGCACCTGCAAATATAAAAAGGAACTAAAAAGAAAATGATACAATAAAAAATATTTTATTTCTAATTAATTGCATAGCGTCAAAATTTGATATTTTAAAGACCCAAGTATAAAATTCTTACAGCCATAAGGTAAAGTGCTGAGTCATAAACTTTTAACCCATGAAAGGATTTGTACTGATACATACTACATAGTATGCCAAAGTGTAGCTCAGTTCCGAAAGGCATAACACAGTTGAAAATTATCCTTCAGCAATTTCCGTCATTAAGCGGAAATTTACTCGAATTCTTTTATTCAGCCTTGTATAACATCTATAGAATTTATACACACAAAGTGATATGCGAAAAATTAGTTGAATTTAAAAACGCATACCACAATTAAAAACTCACTTCCAGCAATCATTGCTCATTGACAGTACTGTAACCTAATTATTTTGCATGTCCCTGTAAATGAACGATAAATGCTATGCACACCCCGTTCTATAGTAAGTATCTTGCAGTGCACCTTAGTGATGTATATAATTTTCAATATGTTTGAAATAATGTAACATCATTAAAATACACTGCAAACGATTTTCCCCAAAGGCTACAATGTAACAGCATTATTTTGAGTGTCTCTGTAAAGGAACTAGTAATTCTACGTACTTCATTTTCAATACCGAACTTGCCATCTGAAACTTCGATAGCATATATCAGTTAAATGATAATCCGACTATATGTACGTCATTTAGAGTTCGGACAGACGGATAGATAGACAGACTTCCAGACAGACTGAATTCATAAACACTTTTCAACTATATTGGAAAATGTTAAAAATATATTTCAAAGGCAAGTGATAATATTTCACTTAAATTCAAAATTAGACCCCAAGAGAGCTTTAAAATTTATTAGTTATTAAACATCTTTTCCAGAAAATCATCAAGATATCAAATCTGAAAGAATTGAAAACAAAAAACAATTTTTCCGAGAAAAGAAACAAAAACATAGAATCACAAAAATATCATTCTGAGAAAAGAGATCTTGTGGAAAGGTATTGGAAAACAAATAATTTCCTGAAAAAATATCGCAAGGAATGCGCAAGATCTATTCAACGAATAGAAAGTTATTACTTTTTTTATTACTCAGATATTGATCTCTTCAATGATCTTGACTAAATTGAAGAAGTATTATTGGACAGGTAAAACTAGATACTAAGTTTATAAAATATTGGATTAAAATTCCACTTAAAACATTTTTTTTATATTTTTGACACATAAAATATAATGTTTTTATTTTATATGGTCGTTCACAAGTTCTCATAAAATGTGATTTCATTTACAAAGTTCGCTCATTTCATTATCCCTGGAATCTTACAAATTCAAGTCGCATATCCTATTTAATTTTTTTTCCTTAATACAAAATCAAATCTATAAATATTCAAACATTCTAAAAAAAGAGAGAAATTGTGGAAAGGTATTAAAACAAATAATTTTCTAAAATGAGATGGTATGGAATGTCCTAGATATATTCAGTTAACAGAAAATTACTTCTATTGCTGAGATCATAATCTCGTGAATTATCTTGACTAATGAGAAGAAGTATTATTGGATAAGTAAAATTAGATACTAAGTTTTATAACATACTCAATGAAAATTGCTATTTTAAAACAGTTTTAATTCTTCGTGACACGTAAAATAATATTTTTCTGATATTTTTGTTTATAACATTTTGGATGTGTCTTCTTCAGGCCTTTTTTTTTAATTCAAAAATTCCGAATAGAATATTTTAATTTAGTTATTGACAGCCATTTCGTAATTACATGAAGTAAGAATTATTCTTTCGGAATTTCTAAGCAAAAAAGGAGACCAAACTGGCAACGCTGCTCTATTTACATCTTAATGTAACAAAAAATGTCGTTCATTGTTTTCATTGAAGTGTTGATTACTATTTCGCAGGAGTATTAAATATTTAGAGGACATGCCCCTTTTTGATTTTTTAATTAAATTAATTATGTTGTTTTGTTCGTACAAAGTCAAATCTTTAAGTGAAATATAATTCTTAAAAAAAAGAAGTTGTGGAAACGTATTTGGAAACAAATAATAATTTGGTACGGCATGGGAAACAAAGTTATAGATTTATTCAATAAATAGAAGTATGTTAAGAAGTGAATAGAAGTATATTTTAGGTAGATTTCGTTAGAAATACTACCTATTACATTCTCCCCTAAGTTGGAATTTTCGAAACATTTTTGCAGATCTACGCCGATCATGATTCTCAGAACCAAAAACCATCCCCAGTTCAAAACTTCATATATATATCCATCTATCTATCTATCTATCTATCTATCTATGTCCCTTTTTATGGACACGATAACTGCAATAATTCTGCACAAATCTCTTCCAAACTGATACATAAAACCAAGGGGTATAAAATCTCGGTCAAGTTCGTTAAAGGGCAAAATCTCCCCGAGGGGGGGAGGGGCTTTTTGGGAAAACAGAAAAAGCATAATTTCTTAATTATGATACTAACGAATCCGTTTAAAGTTATTATTACTTCTAGGAAAAGGGCCAAAAGTTTATGTATGACAGATTTTTGATATCTTTAAAATAGGCCCCAAGGAGGAGAAAAAAGGGGTTTTAGAAGAAAAAAATTCGTAACTTCGTCAATTCACAAGATATCAAATCCGCTTAACTAAAATAAATCATCTTAATATTATCTAAAACTTTTATACTGACAAGTTTTTTGTAGGACCAACCCTTATAGCAAAAAAAAAATTAAAAACAAAAAAGATCCCTGCCGGCTCCGCCTGCAAACAAGTTAGGTTTTTCAAAGTGTGCGGTTCTAACTACCGCATCATGGCAAAAAGGTCATTTCTTCCGCAATTCCCAACAAACAGGCGCCCCATGGTCTGCTTCTTCGAAATCTACCTGTGCCTTTAGGCCGAGCCATCAGGGATTTTTTCTATTATGGTGATACTGATTTGTTAAATGATCTTGAATAAAGAGAAAAAAGTATTATTGGACAAGTAAAATTAGATGATGAGTAGAGAAGATATTGTTTTAAAATTGTTATTTTAAAACATTTGCAATTCGTCTTGATACGTAAAATAACATTTTGAAGTTGAGTTCGCTCCTTGGATTTTCCAAAGAGTCTGACACCACTAATTCATTAAAGAAAATTTATATTTAATATTTTATTCGCAAATTTCGCGTTTGATCGCTGAATATGTAACATTTTTTTCTGCCGTTAAATAAGGAGAAATTTTCTATTAAAAATGTGTAGTAAACATGTACGCATTCTGTATATTTATTTGATTCTGACGTTCATAATACGGGTTATTACAAAAGAATCCTCGGGTTTCCGAAGCGTTTATTTCTGAACATAATTGGGTTACGGTTACAACAATGAGTTATACATGAAAATAAACCGAAAATATACAAGATTGACGCCCATACTACAGATGTTCAATATGTGCTCCTTGAGTGATACGGCAGATGTCAAGGCGATAGTTCAGTTCGCTCCACACAATACTCAGCATGGTTGGCTGTGGAATGGAAAGTTCGCGGCTAAGCGCGATTTGTGGATTTCTTCGGACTACGGATGAAACTCTCTCTAAGTCGGCTCACTGTTTCTTCAGTAACGCTTGGTCGGCCGGAACTTTTGCCTTTACATAAACAACCGGTTTCTTTGAACTATCGATACCAGCGCAGAATGCTTTGTTAGGTTGGTGGTTTGCATTTGTATGCCTTCCGGAATGCTCTCTGAACGGTTATAAGCGATTCACAGTTTGAAAATTCTAGTACACAAAACGCTTTCTGCTGTCCAGTCGCCATTTTGAATATGACGTTCGCGCAGCAACCATGGCAAGCACACGCGCATGACACTGGAAACATATACGTTTCCTAGTTCGCACGGAGTAACGTATCAAAACCCGATTATTCATTTGTAATAACCCTGTATTTCGTATGTGTATCTCTATAAAATTGTACTTTATTTACAAGGTTAGCTTATTACGTTCATTTAAATGTTGATTATCATATTATTAGATCTTAAAAGTCAGATGACATGTCTTATTTTTATTTATTTATTTTACTTAACACGCCTAGTACCATTAGGATTAGTATCTGTTTCCCCCTGCACTCTTTTTTTATTTTTTATGTTCCAAACAAGAAAAAAATAATAATTAAAACTTAATAAATAAAATCAAACCAACACCTCGTAGGAAAAGTCTACATTTAATAGAACTAAATTTCTGGTTCTAATCATGTAAAACTAAGAACGCTCATCAAAAATTAAAACTTGGTACTAGTAAGATTAATAGTTCAGACAAAATCAAATTTATAAGTATAAATTTATTCTAAAAAAAGGGACTTTTGAAAAGGTAACAAATAATTTTCTGGAATAAGATTTTATGGAATGCCCTAGTTACATTGAAATTCAGTTAAATAGAAAGTTATAACAATGTTGCCAGTTTACTACATTTTTTAATCAGATTGCTTGATTGCTACCACTTTTTTGAAATAGTAATAATGACCTTTCTTAATGTCAGATTAAATAAAGCTAATCGTGCTATTTCAAAAATTTCGTAGCAATCAAGCAATATGAATAAATAATGTATCCTAACCGGCAGCACTGAGTTTATTAATTTTTCTATTACTGAAATATTGAATTCTTACATTAGTGCTATACAACCTTTTTGTCTGAAAATCGTTTGCCACCACAATATACGAAATGTAATATTTGGCTTATTTAATAGCAAAGTATCTTTCACTAAATAAGACAAATTATTATGTGTAAAAAGAGTGGTATCTTGGTTGCCCGCTGGCCCGCGGTTGTGCACCCCTATCTTAGAAGATCTTGAATAAATGTGAAAAGTAGTATTGGGCAGGTAAAATTAGATACAATGGGCTCACACTGTTTCGTATTTTTAAATATCAATATTTCTGAAGAAAAGTTTTTATTCTAGATTTTTATAACATATGCAACAAAAATTAGTTTTAAATTTAAAAAAAAAAATAAATGAAGATCTTTCTTTGAAAAAAAAGTGGTATTCAAAAAACGGACCGAGTGGAAGGGCTGGATACAGAGTGTATTTGATAGTCAACGAAAATTGCTGTAATAAAAATTTGCAATTCTTCTTGACATGTAAAACAATAATTTTATATGATATTTTCGTTTATAATATATCATTTGTATCTCCTTACATTTTATTATATCTCCAAAGTTCGTTCATTGCATTCATTGAAATATCGATTATTATATTGCTGGAATCTTAAAACGTCAAAGGACATGTCCCTTTTTGATTTATTATTAATAGTTGTTCATACGAAATCAAATCTTTAGGTAAAAAATAATTCTTATGACAGAGGTTGTGGAAAGTTTTTGGGAAGCAAATAATTATCAGAGACGACATAGCAAATAATGCGCAATATTTATTCAATGAATAGAAATATGTTTTTTTATCTATTACTGAGAAATTGATTTTTTAAATGATCTTGAATAAAGGAAAAAACTATTATTGGACAGGTAAAATTAGATACAGAGTGTAAAAGATATTAACCCTTTGAAACACCGCATGGCATATCTGCAACATACCCAAAAGTCAATGTTACATGTACTGTGGGCTGTGAAAAACGAATTTATTTATTGTTGCTATCTTCCAACACAAAAGTTAATATAAATTGTTCATAGAGTTCTCAACATATTGCGATACTGAGTTAATTATTTATCCCAAAGATAAAGTTTTATTTATCATTTTAGAAGTTGCACCTCTCTTTAAAAAAAAATAAACTTCGTAAATTTTGTCAAATTGAAAAGGACACGTCCAAAAAATAATTCTTATAACAGAGGTTGTGGAAAGTTTTAGGGGAGCAAGTAATTTTCTGAAACGACATGGCAAATAATGTGCAATATTTATTCAATGAATAGAAGCATGTTATTTTATCTATTACTGAGAAATTGACTTCTTAACCCCTTGGGTTTATTTGACGACTCAGACTCGTGATCAGTATTGTCCACGGATTTTATTTTTTTAATTCAGAAATTTGGAATTTACACAAGAAAATTCAAACAGTACATCTGGCATCATGTTAATCAGGGAATATCTGTCAACAGATACAGAAAAAACACTATTCCAAATTTCTGGTGAGTCTGTTCTGTATGTTTTTTTTTTCAAAATAAATCCGTAACCAAAGGGTTAAATGATCTTGAATAAAGGAAAAACGTATTATTTAACAGGTAAAGTTAGATACAGAGTGTATAAGATATTAACACTTTGTATCACCGCATGACATATCTGCAACATACCCGAAAATCAATGTTACTTATACTGAGAGCTTTAAAAAACGCTTTATTTATTGTTGCTATCTGCCAACACAAAAGTTAATATAAATTTTTCATAGAGTTCTCAACAGAGTGCGATACTGGATTAATTATTTATCCCAAAGTTAAAATTTTATTTATAATTTAGAAGTTGCACGTTGTTTTTTCTAAAATAAACTCCGTAAATTTTGTCTAATTAAAAAGGCTGGACATGTCCAACAATAGATATTTTTACAAAGGCAAGTTCGTATACTTTAAAATTTTCTATCGGAAAATTGACAATATTTATGAGAAGTATGTACTTTTCTGTTAATTGCAGATGGGAAAAAAGTACCTTTCATTCAATATGTTTTAATTTTTGTATCCTAATTTTTTAATTATTTTTTACATGCTTAAAATGATGTATTTTAACATCTGAGTAAATATCTTTGAAATCGGAGTTGATGAGTCAGAAAGGATTAAGTAAAAATGTTTAGTTTAAAACATTTATACTTCGTTTTGACAGATAAAATAACAATTTTATCTGATATTTTTGTTTATAATATTACATCTAGTATGTGTCTTCGTATATCTTATTAAATTAAAGAAGGTTTGTTCATTGTATTTATTAGAACGGTGATTATTCAAACAGTCCAAAAAAAGATCATCCTGTTTTTTCAATGCCCGTATATATACTTAAATCTTATTTTAGTTTTTACCATTCCTCAGGCATTAGTATGTATTTTTTCAAGAGCAGTAGTAGTATACGTGTGTCGTTTTCCAACTGCACTATTTTTGTTAATTACTATTACACTTCTTTAACACTTTTTATCCTGACGGTACTTATAAGTACCACTTTAACCCCTTCGCGACAAGCGTCTTTTACAGAATTTTTAATCTGTTACCACCGGTTTTTCAAATGAGAAATTTTCACCTAATTGAATCGCAAAAATGCTATGATTAGACAAGGAAAACTTTACAAAAAAAAATAACTGGTGGGAATAATCGAGGATTCTGAGCATCTAAAAAGTAGCTGGAAAATTAATTCAGGATATAAAGGGTTAAAATGAATTTATTTATAATGTCAATAACATACATATATTAAAAGTAGCATTAAAAACATAGTCAGTTATCCATCTTAAAAAACCAATAACAGTGCAGTTGGAAAAATACACGTATACTACTACTGATCTTGAAAAAATACATACTAATGCCCGAGGAACGGTGATTATTGTAGTGTTGATATCTTTAACATTCAGAACACATGTCCCAGTTTGATTTTTTGAAAATTAATAGTTCGGAGATGGCGACCCGCTTGACAGAAGGACAACTGTCGCCACTATTCCTGGATAGTTTTCTGCGCCTTATTTAATCTCAGAATTTTTGTCAAAAAAAAAAAAAAAAAAGAAAAAGAAAAAAAAGAGATAGATGTTTGTGGAAAACAAATAGTTTTCTCAACGAATGGGTTAACGAATAGAAATAAATTACTTTTCTCATTACTGAAATATACATCTCGTGAATGATCTTGAATAAAGTGAAGAAGCAGTACTGCAGAAAAAAGATTTGTTACCTATCGTACGAGAAAGATATTCAATGAAAATTGTTATTTAAAATCATCACTAATTCGACATTACACGTAAATCAGCAGCTTTATCTAATTTTTTCGTTTATAATATGTTTAGATTTCTTAAAAACATTTTATTTCACTTACAATACTTATTCATTGCATTCAGTGAAATGGCGATCATTATTTTGCTGGAATATTAAATATTCAAAGGACATGTCCCAGTTTGATTTTTTGAAAATGACTAATAGGTCATATGAAATTAAATCTTCAAGTAAAAATAATTCTAAAAACGAAAGGATGTTGAACGTTATTGGAAAAATATTTTTTCATGGAATGATATCACAAGGAATGCGCAAAATGAATAGAAAGTTATTATTTTTTCTATTAATGAGATATTGATCTTCAATGATCTTAACTAAAGAAAAAATGCAGTATTGGACATTTAAAATTAGATACTGAGTGTATAAGGTATTCATTAAAAACTGCTATTTTAAAAACAGTTGTAATTTAAATTGACATTGAAATTAATTGATACGTAAAGTAATCATTTTATTTATTTATTTTTTTGTTTATAATATTTCATATTTGTCTCATTATATTTTATTACATCTACAAAGTGCGATTTTACATTAAGTGAAATAGTAGTTTTTATATTATTGGAATCTTAAAAATTCCGATTTTACATGTAGCATTTTGATTTTTTTTAAATTAATAGTTCTTGCTACGAAACCAAACACTAAACCTACTGCGGTGGGATTATTTGAACCGTTTATTAGATTGTCAAAATTCTATAACTGTTTTTCACCACACTTTTACATTCGAGATATTCAGTTTATTTAATCATTGATAAAACTGCCGATTTCTGCAATTGATATGGTGATATTACTTTTCGAATTTTGTGATGACCCACACTCAAAGTTTCGAGCCAAAAACATAAACAAGTACATGGGTCATCCGTTTGTTTTAGTGTTAAACAAAAATAATACATAAACAAGTTGAAAATTGTACGTCAAACCTGACAAATGAGGAGCGTTCGTACTATAACTAGTTTTATAAATATTCAGATCTTGGTGCAATAGCTGTTGCACTCTTATGCAAAAATGCATGAATCAGAAATTTATTTTATGTGCAGATTTTCATATTATAGGTATTAATTTTATTTTATGAAATTACGTTTTAATACAATTTTACAAACAATTTATTACAATTCTGTTACATTAAAATTATACTATGCGCAAATATCCAATACAAAACAATGGAAAAACAAGCATCGTTATTATTTCAGTAATATGAATTATATCGTCTGTTATTATGATATGAATAATTTCCGTAATAAAATAAGTACATTTTAAGTTGGCAACATATTTTATATTTTGTTGACATTTACTGAAAATTCCGATGGGAAACTTAAACCTAGCTTTGAAAATTTCTGAACTTCAAATCCATATTTAGACTCTTTTTCCATTTAACATCTATTTCTCCAGAAACATCTATCCTAAAACTGTCGGTAGATATGAATGCTATAATTAAACAATTTTAGTATACAAATTCGGTTTTTAAATTCAGTAATACGGAAATAATATGACCCCATCTTAAATAGGACTTAATCACCATGGCAACCTAGAATCATTAACTATCATGGAATATGATTGAATTAATTACGTATGATAGGGTTTAATAGAATGAAGAAAGCTTTTATTACTATCTTTTTAAGTTTTGTTTTGATTTTAATAAAATTTGAAATGACTTGACAAAATTCTGCATCGATTATATGTATTAAATTTCAAACTATTCGGTTGGACAATTGGTTGCGCTGTTATATGTGGACAGACGGACAGACGGACGTAACAGACAACGGCTATAGGGGCTACAAATGTATATAATTACGAACGCACCTAAAAAGAGATATATTATGTAAAGGTATTGGGAAAAATACCAATTTCTGGATTGATGATGATCTGGAATGCGCTAGATCTAGTCAGTGAATAGAACGTTTTTATTTTTCTATTACTGAGACACTGATTTCATGAGTGATCGCTATTAAAGAAGTGTCGTTGAATAGGTGAAATTAGTTATTAAGTGTATAAGATAGTCAAAGAAAATTGCTAATTTAACACATTGTATGCGGAAAACATAAAATATGTCTAAATAGGTGGTAAAAATTAGTGGTCGTGTCAAAAATTTTATAAAGAAGAAACAAGAATGAAAAATCATGCGTCAAGCATTTATTATGAAACACTTTCCAACACAACCAGAAAACTGTAACGAAACTTCACCGTTAAATAAGGTGAAAGAAGATATGTAAGTAAACAGTTTAGAAAACACATAACAGATTGAAAAATAGTTTTCGAAATTACCTTCTAGTGCCAAAAATGTAGATGAATTATTTTGTGCAGCCCTGTATATGATCAATAGATGTGGATATATAGTATGATAAAATTTAGCTCAATTAGAATATTCACATTTAGCAATTTTCGCCAATCGATGGAAATGCACTCGAACTCTTTTGTACAGACCTGTATATTATCTGAGGACTTTTGTACACATCACCTATTAAGCTAAAAGGCAACTTAAAACTCACTCGCAGCAATTACCAAACGTAAACGACAATGTATCTTTTTTTCGGAGCCCTGTATATGAATTTACTTATATTCCACAAACTTCTATTAGTCTACTAAATATAGTTAAGCAGGAAAATGCGTAAACACAATTAAAAACTACCCTTAAACTATTCACTCCCATAGCCTGTAGTACTTACGAATTTCCTTGTGGAGCCCTGTATATGGTCAACCGAGTTTATAAACACACACTTACTAGGGAAAAAAAGTTAAAAATGCAAACCAAAGTTGAAAACGCACTTATCACACATAGACTGTAAATATCGCACATGTACTGTAACCAATATCTTTTGTGTGTCCCTGTAAATAAACACAATGCACACATGAGAGCAATTTATAGTGCACCTCAGTAATACATATAATCTTCATTATGTTTGAAATAGTGAAATATCACTAAATTACACTGCATACGATTTTTCCCCATATTACGATGTGTAAAAGAATTCTTTTGTTTGACCCTGTAAATCAATAATAAATGCTTTGCACCCCATATTCTACAAAAAGCATGTTTTAATGCGCTTTATAATTATATATCAATTTCACAATGTTTTAAATGACGCACCGTCACCAAAATGCTCTTGAACCGATTATTCCCCATTGACTGAAATGTAACGGAATACTTTTGACTGTCCCTGTAAAAAAAACTATAAGTGCTACACACTTTAGTTGAAATAGGGAACACGCTATAGCAAACAAAAATAGCATACAAAAATTTCAGGACAATCGAGCATATTTACGGGAGTTAGAGCATGGACAGACGGCAGACGGCAAACAAACCGAAGTCATAAACACTTTTCAACTAGGTTGGAAAGTGTTAAAAATAATGCGTGATCCTTTGCATACGTCCATTCAATTGGTTGTGAGCGGGTCCCAATTGATAATTTCTGTTCTACGAATACGTTTCGCGCTCATTTTCGTAAATTCGGATTCATACCAGTGTTTTACAGTCAGCTACTTTATTTTTTATTCAGATTGCTTGATCTACTTTTTAAAAATAGTATTTTTTGTATTAATTAATCTGACATTAAAAAAGGAGAAATTTTCTACTTCAAAGAAGTGGTGGCAATCAAGCTATCTGAAATTTTAAAAAGTAGCAAACTGCCAACACTGCCTCGTACAATGTCTTAGACTTTTGTTGACGGGTTGAGACGCCCCAGCGACTATCTTTTATTCTATTCGTATCAATTTTCGAAAAATAATCTCTGCAATAAACTTATACTAGGATATTTTAAAGAGATAAATACCACAAAGATTTTTTTTTTATAAATTGCGGTGTGACTGACTATAGAATTGCTCACCCGTCCTCGCCCATAATCAAAAGAAAAGTTAAAATAGTTGTAATTCATTTTGATAACTAAAGGAATGTTTTCATTTATTTTTTGACAATATTTCGTATGTTTCCCATAAGAGTCTATGCTTTTAACGCGTAGGCTCTCGTATGCTGATTTTAATCGACAGCCCTAAGAATACTAGATCTATGCGCAGAAAGAAAAATCGCGGATATCATAGGAGGACTTTTTTCAGCGCTTGTGAGTTCGCTTGAAGTTGAATGCCACTATTTTGGAAAATAATTATTTGCCTTATTTTACTTCAATTCAATAAGACAAAAAATACTGTTTGAAATTACTTGTATTCAAACTCAAGAGGAGCCATACAAATGTTTAAAAAAATTGCCTTCGACAGCTGCCATTTTTGTGTCGGCACGTAATTCTGGTATTCAGTGGTCAATTGCAGCATTCATTTTAAATTTTTCGTTTTCATTTTATTAATTTTGAATGATTTTCATTTTTTTGCATATGATATCTGCTAATGATATAGCTATGATGTAGCTAACCAGCTACTTCGTACTTATTGACTTTGGTAGAAGTTTTTTTTTTTTTCTGAGAACGCTTCCATTTTCGAGACATGTTCTGAAAGTGAATGTATCTCCAGAAAAGAATTTTTCAACCAAAATCGAAAAAGTAAAAATTACCCTGTAAGACATCTACCTCAGATATCCTATGGAAGCAAATTCATTTAAAATATTGAAATGCGAGCGCGATATTTTAAATAAACTCTCCCTTTGGTTTAACATTAGCTTGAGAGTGTCTTCGAATTACAAACATAGGTTCTTAATATTTTATTTCATTTATAAGTACATGCATTACATCCGTTGAAATATTGATTATTATATTGATAAAAACTGAATATTCAGAGAACATGTCCCATTTTTTTTAATTACGTGTTGCTAAGACGAAATCAAATCTTTAAGTAAAGATTAATTCTAAAATAATATAGAGGTTGTAGAAATGTATTACGAAAAAATAGATTTTTCGGTGAAATTTATTCTTTTTCTATTATTGAGATATTGATTTTGTGAATGATCTTGATTCAAGAAATGTAGTATCATTTGAAAGATAAAATTAGATATTGCGTGTATAAGATGTTCATTTAAAAATTGCTATTTTAAACCATCTGTAATTCGTATTGACACCAAAAATAACATTGCTTTCGGATTTCGTCTTTTATAATATTTTCCCGCCCCTCCTTACATTTTGTTCTGACGTTCTGTATGTGCCTCCTTACATCCGTTCATCATATTTCTATTATCTAGCCAATATTACTTATATTTGGGCTCAATATTGTATTAATTGGAAATACGTTCAGTTAAATACCAATGTTGGTTCAATATTCGTTTTATAGTGAAAACATTTCTTATAAATTACCGCCACTACAGAAATTTTGTCTTTACATTGGAAATATTTACAAAGAAACGTCAATATTTTTGAAATATTTATTTTATATTGAATATATTGGTAAGCGTAAAATATTTCTTATCAATATTTGTGCAATTTTGGTAAATGTAAACGCTCTAATATTAGGACATATTTCATGCCACTCTTTCCAGTGTTGTCCAATGCAAAAAATATTGACCGAATGTTTTTTTGTCATTTTTAATGAAAATTTACAAATGTACATTGTTATATTACTGAATTCTAAAAAATTAGAAAGAAAAACCCATTTAGATTCTTTTAAATTAATAGTTTGTAATATTAAATCAAATATTTCCTTTCATTTTCTGTTTTTCAAACTTTTCGTTATTTAAAAATGTTTTCTATGCTATTTATTATCATGTTTTAACCGATCCTAATGAAAATAATCGATTAACTCTGCTTTTAGAAACATGCATTGATACAAAATGCACTTTATAAGATTTAATTAATACTATATTAGAAAATATTTAAAGATAGATTCTGTATTATGCTATGATTGCTGGCTCTGAATATTTACATATGTTTCCGTAATTGCTATTTTTAATAAAATGTTATTTTAAATGTATTTTAAAATAAGCAATAATTCGATACCTCATGAGGCTGAATGGTGTTCGCTTGCGATTAGTTTATCGGACCTATTTTAAAGTAACTCGAGTCACACTTGGTCATCGGCAAATCTGTGAAATACAAGTGTATGATTCAGATGTCACTCAACATACTTATTTAATGGCCAATATTGCATTTTCAGGATATGATTAATTTATATTTGCAGTTTGTGTAGTAAAATAAATTAGACTCATATAAAAACTTCTCTAACATTAAATTTACGACAAGGAACAACAAATATATGAGCTAATATTTTGTTAAATATTTGCCTCAAATCAAACACTCTGAGCTTCAAATAAAAAATTAGTACCAATAAACAGTGGCGTAGCGTCAGGGGGGGGCACGATCATTTTTCTACCAGTATAATTATATACTACATTTAGCCTTATTTAATCTTTGAATGGTATGAATTAAATAAGGCCAAATATAGTACATAAAAATACTGGTAGTAAAGTGATTCGTGCCCCCCTTGACGCTACGCCTCTGCCAATAAAGATGAAAGAATATTCAATGTACCACTATCAGTTAATCCGATCACTATAAGTCAAATATATAATCTAAACCTTAATCATTCATACTTACGTAAGGGTAGTTTGAAGACATTAACACTTTCATTTCAAAATGCTGAAATGATTGAATGACAACAGGATTTACAAACAAATTTATTTGAAAATAATTGAAAGCTTTTCTTTACGTACTTACAAGAGGAGGTTCCGAGGTCGGGCACACAGAAAGCAGTGAACATTTGTGTATCGATAGAATGTAATTAGTATATAAATTCATTAAATCCACAACGCGCAATACCCGGGGAGGGGGGGGGGGGCTTGAGAAAATGAGCTTCAAAGTTTAAGTAACAGTTTATAATTGGATATTTTTCTTTCCTTTGACAGGCGGCTCAGCAGACTGCTTGGCAGCACGCTGGATTCCAGAGTTTTTTCTTTGTAATCGAATCCTCGTAGAATTCTTATTTTTCGCATCGAAAAATTTATCAAGTATTTTCGAACCACAATTGAAAAAATATGTATAATCATTGACATTTACGAAAACTATAAATTAAATGTGTGTTTTGTAACATATGCAGGCTTAGTTCGTTTATACCACAATTGTTTAATATAATTTTTCTATTTAATATTTAAATACCAGAAATTGTAGACGCCTAGTTTAATTGAAGGATTTGTAACACTTTTCTGCATTTAAATAAGGCGAAAAATTCTATTGAAAAATTTTGGTAAAAACGTGCGCTATAAATACAATTTTAACTGTAATTGTTTTGCACGTTTAAATATATAACGAAAAAAATTGCCTCCCGAAGTGTTATTGTAATTAAATATATTCATATTTAATAATATAACTAAATAATTTCAGATTTACGAAACTTTTCCAAAGGATAAAGATAGAAATCTGATACTCAACGTTGTGATTCATTTAGAAAAGTGGTATTCAATTTGTGGACAACAAGCTACCTTTTTTGAGAACAGAAAAAATTGCCTTATTTAGTGACAGAGACTTTTTGAATAAATTATGTGAAGATTATCTTTCAAAATTTGCTGTTTCAAACTACTTTCAGACAAAAAGTTTTAAAAGCCCTAATTTAGATAATGGTAGAATCACAATTTACAAAGGTTTCATGTGACGAATAATAAGAAATGTAAGTGTATCATTGAGCAATTTTTTTATTTCTTATAATGTAACGGTGATTTTATCTCTATACTTATCTAAGACAAAGCTTCATTTTATGGTTTAAGTAACCGTTACATACAAATACGGTTGAACGACTGACGATATTAGAAATAACATGACCGCTTTCTTATGCGAAATTTTTGATATTGCACCTGCAAACACAGTTAATAGTTTCCATTTAAAAATCCAAATATTTCAGTTTTCTTTGTTAATCTGCATGTCTTTTTATTTCACTTTATAAAATGCCACTAGTTAACTGCAAAGTTGTCTCATTAATCTTCCGTAAAATGTGGATTAATTTGACCTAGTTTAACCACGTTTCCAACCAGAAAAATTATTTGATGAATCTTTATTTAGTTGATTTCAGATTTCTACATGGAATATATTTCATTTCATTTCTTTAAAAAAATATTCCGGTGCGAAACGTATTGAACCTGGTTTAAATTAACCCACATAATACAGAAGATTAGTGAGAGCTTGGCACCTTTGTAACTGGAATGATAGTGGCATAGCTACCAACATTTACGCTTTTTCCTACAACTATTTAGTGGCAAAAAAATCGTAAACATTGGTAGCTATGTAGTGCTCGTTAAAGACAGAATAATACTATGCAAATAATAATACATACTATAAAACCGGAAAATGTTCTGAGAGAATGATCGCAAAATTTCCATTTAAAATCTAGTAAAACATAATGTTTTAATGAAAAGCTACTGCATTCTATATGAAGTTTAGAAAACTATTTTACTATTTAAGCTGATATTCTGAAAAGTATAAAATGCTGCATTTTATAACTTTTCAAATGTTTTTTGCATAATCTTTATACTTTGAGAAAATCATTTTTAAAGGAATCACTTTTATTCATTACATAAATAATGTTAAAAAATATTTGATAAACTCTTGAAAACATAACAATGGTGCTTTTTTTACCAACGTAATGTGCTTGTTTCCTAATTTTTAAAAAAAGTAACTTTAAAAATAAAAGAACTATACAAAACAAGTGCTTACAAATGCTCTGACCAATAATTACTTTTAAATCGATAGTAAAGCTTTTATACAGTAGTTAGTTTATACAGTTAATTTGTTCTCTTTTCCAAAAATTTTCCACAATAGCGGATGATTGAAGCTTTCGTTGAACATAAGGATAAAATCTTTTTTTTTTCTATCTCACACAATGCAAATTGGAACGTTAATAAATTACAAGATTAAATGAAACTATTCTCCATAAGAAACTGTTAATTTTGCTGCATTATAAAGTACTGCATAATAATAGTCCATTGAAAGGTGAAAACCAATTTATTCCTATAATTAATCTTTGGAAATTCGTGAAACTCAAAAGGTGCAAAGTAAGTTGCCTTTTCTCATCCTATTTACAGTTTTGCCTTCACTTTTTTTTACTACAATTAATATTTATGACTATATTTGAATACATCAGCAAATAGGATTGAAAAATTGCACTTTAGGAAATGAGTAATTAAACTATTGGAATTTCATTTAAATTAATGATTCGACTTAATTTGAAAAACCCAGTATTTTATTGATAAATTTTAAAACAATTGCTTTATTCTTATACATTTCTATGCACAGAAATGTAGTTCCTCAAGATCAGATTGATTTAAAATTTAGTTGATAATTTAGTTTTAATTTTAATTCTTATGTTTTAGGATTTTATTCATCCATTCTTTTCACTCACCTATACATTCATAATGAACAAGAATCTACTAAGATCAAAGAAAAGACTTCGAAAGACAAAGCAATTATTACCTATTTTTATTTTCTTCATAATTTTTGCAGTAGTAATCAAGCAAAGCCATTTCAAATTGTCAGCAATATATACATTTTTAGAGAAAAAGTGAAAAAGCAAAATAATAACAGAAGTTTATATTATCTACTCAAATAGTCAGGAATATATAAAAAATTTAGAGAACAAGTCAATATGAAAAATGATAACAGACGCTTACATTAAGTTTTAATATAATATACGTTCATAATTCAGTATCATGCAAAAGGAATTCGTAATTTTTAAATTAACATTAAAAAATATATTTCTTGGAATATTTCATTAAACGTTTTCCTTATATAGAGAAATGAAAATATTTGCATGAAATAAGAATAAATATTATCAAATGAATTTTTTAGCATTAAGTTAAAATAAATGTAATATTTAAATGTCTTTCATATACGAAAAATACATCTTTCATATATTTTCATTTAATATTTTACAGGCACTTATCTCGGCTTCGGAATATAAGTCTTTGTGAAAAGATCATTTTGTCTAGTGCACAACGCGCATTGATCATTTTTTGGCTTCCACTTGAAGCATGACAGACGTCTTAAAAATAAGTATTGCATGATTGATAGTCCAGGTTCGGCTTCCACTTGAAGTGATGAAAGCAGGGCCTTAATATCCAAAAGGCACGTGAAGCACGAGCTTCCCCTGTAAAATTTAATAAGGGCCCCAAACTGACTGCAAAATGGGGCCTGTAATTTATATATTTTTTTCATTGCGTTTTTATTTTTTTTCTTTAAGAGGAAAGTTTGCCTAATGCAACAAAAAATCTACACTACTTTAGGAATGTTATCTAGTAATCGGGTAATTTGCATATGATCAATAGGCTGTTAACCAATCATATTGAATCGTAAAGTGCTGGTTAGAAATCACCCGGATAACTCAACATAAGAAAATATACCACAAATATACACTATCTACATTAAATACAGGGAACGCAGAGAAAAAATTATAAAACAGCTGAACTGAGCTACGCCCCTGCCTAGAATATTTGTTGCATTGATGATTTTCAATGGAGGTAGAATTTAGAAAACTTTTCAGAAATGAAGGGGTGGGGCTTCAAAATTATATTGTGTTTCCCCTAGATTCAGAGGCGATATGGCCCTGCATTAAAGTTGTGATTGATTAAGATATAGCTGTTTAAATTTCAATAATACGGTTTTATAGAAAGTTCTGTAATCACATTTATAAATTTTTAAATATACAAAGAGTAAGAGATGGTGCCTGGAAGCATTTTTAAGCAATGTGAGTTTACTTTGCTGATGTCGTGAAGAAAACCAGTGTGAGAGACAAACCATAACGCATGGTGATTTGTAATAACCAAATTGGCATCATAAAATTAAAGAGTATATGAATAAAAGTATATGAATATAAATATAGCATACGAGCGAAAATTATCAGTTACCCTTTGAACAATTAGGAAAATTTGAGTTCTAAGGCAGGGTTGAAAAAATAGCAATCCTAAAAAATAAGCTAACGCCAATTGGAACACAAACTGTTCGTTGAGAGACAGTTTTAAGAAAGAGATCAAAATATTTTTACTTGGACATAAGAGATCTCATTTATTGGAAAAGTATATAATATAACAAGGAAGCAATTCTCAAAAACAAGCAGAAAAATAACTTACTTCTAATGAACTCTAAATGACAGTGGCGTAGCGTCAGGGGGGGTACGATCATTTTACTACCAGTATAATTATATACTACATTTAGCCTTATTTAATCTTTGAACGGTATGAAATAAATAAGGCCAAATATAGAATATAAAAATACTGGTAGTAAAGTCACCCGTGCCCCCCTTGACGCTACGCCTCTGCTAAATGAGAGTAATGGAATGAGAGTAAAATGCAAAGCGAATACTAAGTCAACCTTTATCGTTTTTATTACCGTTTTCTTGTTTTATATACAGTGACGATAATTAATCGTATAAACTGATTCGATCTGTGTGGGAGCCGTTAGTAATACATGCATAGGTTAAATATCATTTTTTAAAATTAAAACGGGGAGTGAAATAAAAGTTAGGAAAAAATAATTAGTTAGTTTTAATTGAAATTTAGGAAATTGTACTAAATAAAGTAAAACAAATATGGGATACCACATTACATATATCTCCCCTTAAACCAACAAAATAAAATAATTAGATGTAGGGAGAGAAAATAATGTTTATATGCTCTTACTACTACATCATTTATAGGACACACATGTAAACGAAAATAAGCATGAGCAAGAAATAAAGCACACAGTAATTGAAGATCTCTTTTAGGCATACATACAAAAATAAAATTATACCATGATACAATTTTATTGGTACCATAAATTCAGTCATACACATATGACATCATATTTTGTTCCTTTTGTAGAAACAGCTGCTTGTAATAAAAGTTGCGATCATTTTATAATTTCGTCTTACTCAGACGTTTACTTATATCAAATTATCCAACTACAAATAAAAAAAATTAGACCTAAGTTTACAGGAGAGTTGCCACTTGCCATTATTGCTGAAAATGTTCATATTGTAAACATTTATTATATGTATTGATCAGTACTGTAATAATAACTAAATACTCTCGAATAATATAATGTTATTACACAAATATGTAATACATAGGTAAATAAAAATATATTGTAAATTGGCAAGGACTATAACAGAGTAGCTAGTGGTCAGGGAAAAATACAGTAAAAAAAAGTAATAATTACCAGTATATTCTTATAGAAAAATTCAAATTGATTATTTCATCGAATAATCAACATAATTTTTTCTATAAGAATATACTGGTGTTCATCACTTTTTTTGACTGTATTTTTCCCTGAACACTAGCCACCCTGTATAAGTAATGTCCATAAATATGAATAAAGGTATAATTTGCAAAGTTATGTCTATGTTTCTATTTTTATAAATTACGATAAATCTTAAAAGATGTCATCTTCAATGATGGCGATTCAAGAAATGTTTGAAATTCAGGATGTGAAAAGTTATGTGAAACGTTGCCATAATGCATCCAAAATGCAACAAATTATTATGTCCATTAAACTAATAAATCTAAGATTCAGAGAAAATTGTCTACTGCATTGTCATGTAAGAACGTATTGTTTTGTAAAATAAGAAATCAAAATTCACATAAAATAATCAATATCATCTATAAAAATTTCTTGACTACAAAAGAATGACTGGTGATTAGAAGTCACAGAGCATTTAAGTAGAAAGTGTAAAGAAAGTCAGAGAAATATGTGAGAAATGTATGAGAAATCAATATGCAAACCCATATATGTAACCTCAATAAAAGATACAAGTGCTTGTAATTAGCACTAAAGAAAAATAACAACTGTTTCATTTATTATAAACGTTGACAAGATACCTTATACCTTTTGAAAAGATGTGTATAAACTTCGACTAGTATGGAGATATTCATAAGACCTTGACTGGTGCGTTAGACAGTGCTACGTGTGTACAACATTGAATGGTGTGTAAGAGTATTTTTTTAACTGTGAACAAAAATGGAAATACTTTGAACAAATGAGATAAAGATGAGCATTGAGTAAAATTGTAGAGATGTAACAAGTGTGTCAACCTCGACAAAAATATGATTATATTTTGTACAATGATAAATTTAAAAATAAAGAAGTAATAAGCGTATGTAAATAGACATTGACTAAAAAGAAACTCTGACCAGTGTATGTAGTATGGAACACCTCTTCAGACAAATGTATAGTCCAATGAAACTGAAGAAAAGTGTATAATAAAATGTTTTACAAAGGGCGTCAGTAACTCATGTATGACATGTATAAACATTTAATGTGTCATTGTGACATGTCAATGACAACACCAGAAAATCAAATATATGTGTCATAAAATAAAGTTAAGAATGAAAAATATAATATGCAAAAGTTTTTTGATAACGCATCTGAAAAATAAAAAGGCTTATAGTATTTTTCAGGGCTCGTACGCAGTGGCTTAGCGTCAGGGGGAAGGGTGGGCACGATCATTTTACTACCAGTATAATTATATACTACATTTGGCCTTATTTAATCTTTGAGCGGTATGAATTAAATAAGGCCAAATATATTATATAAAAATACTGGTGGTAAAGTGATCCTGCCCTCCTTGACGCTACGCCTCTGCTCGTACGCTTCAGGTTAAAAATACTAGAATTTTCGTAAAGTAAAGTTTGCCTTATTTAATGAAAAAATTCTGTATTTAGATATGACGAACAAGATATTATGTAAACTTTGTTCTGCAAATGCCTTAAATCCCCTGAATCCTCTTAGGCGTATGAAAACCTGTTTTTTAACACTTTCCAACCTAGTTGAAAAGTGTTTATGACTTCGGTTTGTCTGGCCGTATGGCCGTCTGCCGTCTGGCCGTCTGCCGTCTGTCCGTGCTCTAACTCCCGTAAATATGCTCGGATTGCTCTGCAATTTTTATATGTTTTAGTCGTTATCTATAGCATGTTCTCTATTTCAACGGAAGTGTGTAGCACTTATAGTTTTTTTACAGGGACACTCAAAAGAATTCTGTTACATTGCGATCTATGGGGAAAAATCATTGACGGTTTATTTAAATAATGTTTCACTATTTTAAACGCATTGAAATTTATATATATCACTAAGGTGCATTAGAAGAAGCTTAATATGGAATAGGGTGTGCATAGCACTTATAGTTACTTTACAGGGACAGTCAAAAGAATTCTGTTACATTACGTCTATGGAGAAAAATCGTCTGCGGTTTATTTAAATAATGTTTCCCTATTTTAAACGCATTGAAATTTATAATATCACTAAGGTGTATTTCAAGAGGCTTACTACTGAATAGTGTGTGTACAGCAGTCATCGTTCATTTACAGGGACACACAAAAGAATTCTCTACTGTAAGTTAACAATAATTCCTGGAAGTGCGTTTTAAGTTACTGATCGCGATTTTAATTTTAACTCGCTTTTTGTCTATTATGTGGTGTGTATAAATTCTGTATATCCTATACAGGGAAGCACAAAAGTTCGCGAACACATTTCCGTATTATTTAACTCCAGACGGAGAATTTTAAACTGTGCTAAGCGTTTCCTAACTGAACTAAAATTTAACATCCTATGTAGTATATATACAAATCTATAGATCCTATACAGGGCTGAATAAAAGTATTCGGATTACTTAGATGTTATCTTTTAGCTTATTAAACGGTATGATTTGTAAAATTATTTTGGAAGCGTTGGAAAGTGTTACATAATCTATGCTTGACGCATGATTTTTCGTTCTTGTTTATTTTAATGTAAAAAAAAAGAAAAATATGATTCATTTTCTGTGTTATAAATTTTAATGACCTCTGAATATAATTTCCAACCAATTGTACATCGGTCATAGGTAAGGATAAATCTCAGGAACATAAAGTTATAAAAAATATATTTATTGATATTTGTTTAATAGTTGTATTTTACATACAAGAAATATAGGAACAATGGGTGAAAATTAAGTAACAGAAAAATCAAAAACCTCGTAAAATATTTAAATAAAGTAAATATCTTATTAATTACACATCGCAATGACGAATATTATTTAAAATAGGAATTATTATCAAGTCAATAAAACAGAAAAGGGCATTAAAAAAATCCCATACATGTAGTAAGAAAAAATGTGCACTACAGAAAATATATGTATGTCAAAGCAGTTATGAAATTAGAATAACATAACTTAAAATGATGGAGTATATGCAAAAAAAACTTTGTGTGCGCTGAGCTTTGTAATACAAAAATAATTGCAAATAATAGCAAAATCCACACCCGAAAAAAAAAAAAAAAAAGCTGTTGCTGTGTTTTTAAATGTTGATTAATTGATTCCCGCAAATTTTTTGAAAAAGCAAATTTCGCTTTTTATGCCCATTATTTAATCTGTCATTAAATAGTTAAAAAAATTGGTGGCAATCAAGTAATCTGAGTCAGTGTTGCAAGTAGGCTATTTTTTAAATTCAAATTGTTTGATTCCCACCACTTTTTGAAATATTCTAATCGGCCTTATACTCGCATAATTTAATCTGTCATCAAATAATGCTATTGTAAAAAGTGGTGGGACTCAATGTATTATATGAGATATGCAACAAAACTTGAAAGAAAACATTTTGTTATATACAAACTTCATCAAACAGTAAAAAACGATGAACATTTATCATTAAAGTAAATTATATATTGGAAACAAAGGTTTAAGAAAAAGGAATGTGATTATAAGTAGTAAAATTATTTATAGATATCACGTTATTAAACGAAATCAAATACATTGCGTTGAGAACTATATGTGTGATGTAACCAATTGTTATAAAGGCGCTGAACGGGGTAGTGAGTATACCATGAAGAATACTCTGCCATGAAAAATCATGAGTATGTGAAAATACGTGAATCACCACTAAACATAAATTCCATTACAAAAAGTACATATCAAAAGAAAATTCTCAAAGGAGTATCAATATGCTGTTTCACTATTATTATCATACATGATAATTTGTTGTTGACACTCAAACTTGTAAAAGGGAGAAAAGAAGAAAATAGAAAAACTAAACAAAATTGAAAAAGTTTGCAAAAAGGATGATAAAATAAATTTATCAATGTAAAGAATATCTCTAATCCTAAATAAAAATAACTATAAACAAGAACGAAAAAGTTGCATTAAGCATAGATTATGTAACACTTTCAACACTAACAAAATAAATTTACAAATCTTCACCGTTTAATAAGGTGAAAGATGATATCTAAGTAAACAATTTGGAAAACGCATAACATATTTTTAAAAAACATTTCAAGAATTACCCAAAATATTTGAAAAAATATCCGAATTCTTTTGCTCAGCCCTGTATAAGATCTATAGATTTGTATATATATTAGACAGAGTGCTAAATTTTATTTTGGTTAGGAAACGCGTAGCACAGTTTAAAATTCTCCTTCTGGAATTTCCGTCAATAAACGGAAATGTACTCGAGAACTTTTGTGCTGCCCTGTATATGATCTACAGAATTTATACTCGCCAAGTAATAGATAAACAAGAACGAAAAAGCATGCGTCAAGCATAGATTATGTAACACTTTCCAACACTTCCAAAATAATTTTACAAATCTTTACCGTTTAATAAAGTGAAATATGATATCCAAGTAAACAAAGTCAAAGTCAAACCGGGCGGAGAGGCCTACCTTTAGGCTTAAGCTCAACTAGCCCGCCCAGTAGGTTTGTTTACTACGCGGCAAAGTCTTACAAGATAATAACAATAAATACAAAACAATGCTAATAGCTCACTTATTTAACGATAAACAATTAATAAATACGATAATGTCAAAGAAAATAATCACAGTTTGAATGGTAGCATCGAGTGTATAAAGAGACTTATTTTGGGGGGAAACCGGAATAATCACATATGGATATTTACAGTAAACAGTTAACACAATTTAAGTACAGCAATGTACTAATACTAGGAATATTAGAGAATAACGTAAGTGATTGTATAGGAATATGTACATGTAGTGAAAACAATAAACACAAATCAAATACAACCATGAGATTTAGAAAAGTAGTACTGAAACACAAATTCTAAAAATTCAAATTTTGATGACATAATAACTGAGAAAACAATTTGTTAATTATACTGAGCAATACTAAATAATACTTTGTGTTATTGAGTAATAATTATACTATGTAATAGTGAAATACGAATTCTCAAATTACAAAATTCCAAAAATACAAATATTGAAAACACAATTTACCAATCATACTGAGCAGTACTAAATAATACTATAATACTATGTGATACAGCACTAATACTACCATGTAATAATACTGTATGATGCTGAAGTAGATAATAATATTAGATAAAAGTAAGTAGTAAATGAACAATAATGAATGAATAATAATACTAGAATAAACAAATATAAAATATAAGCAAATTAAAATGTAAAAGAAATTTCAAACATATTGAAATTGATATATAATATCACTAAGGTGAATTACAAGAGGATTACTACAGAATATTGTGAGTATAGCATTCATTTACTGGGACACACAAAATAATTCGGTATTGCCTGTTAACAATAATTGCTGGAAGTGCGTTTTTAGTTGCTGAACGCGTTTTTAAACTTAACTCATATTTTGTCTATTACTAATTGAAAATTTAGAAAAAAGGGTTAATTGAATCGAAATAAAAACACGTGAACACTACACGTGAAATCACTACAAATATATTTCAGAGCTAAAATATCTTCTTAAAACACCAAAAACTTTAAAATGCGCTAGGCCTTTCGAAAGATCTGAGTATTTCTTCGTCAGGCGCAAAAAGATGTTCTTCTACTATGAAAGCAGCAGCAAGACACTCAGTCTTGCTGCTGCAGACAGTCAGTCTTGCTGCTGCTTTCATAGTAGAACCACGTCTTTTTGCACCTGACGAAGAAAGACTCAGATCTTTCGAAAGGCCTAGCGCATTTTAAAGTTTTTGTTGGTGTTTTAAGAAGATATTTTAGCTCTTATTGTTTCACACCAGTTTCAACTTATTTTATTTTAAAGATATTTCACTCAAACCAGTAAAATTAAACTGATATTCTAGAATGAAAATAAAGGCACCCTCGTCTTTTCTAACAGGTTTGCATTTTTCAGTTACAATAAATTCGGAACACGGACTGTTCGGACTTTTTTATAACTGAAAATGCAAACCTGTCTATCTATCAAAAAGATGAGGGTGAACCCAAAGTACGTGTAAGATAAAGTGGCGACGCTTCTATGGAAGAACACTAGTAAACTAGCTTGACATGAAAAGTTCAGGAATTGTAGTTTCGATCGCAGTAACCATGAGCGATGCAATCGCCTCGACAAGTGAAACTGTGCGCGCATCCCCCCATCACAACACTTTTCAAATAGTTCCAAGAAAAAATGTAAATGCTCGAGTTTTCCTCGCGCTGATCTGTGCTGCACGTGGTGAAATTTCGGTAAGACTGTTTTCAGAGAATACTCATTAATTTTGTTTTGTGAAATCCATTTTAATCTTAATTAAGTTCATTATTTTTGTATATATATTATTTTGTACATGTTTAATCTCTTTATGAAATTTAATTTGCGTAGGTATTTTCGTTGTAGAAAAGACAGTTGGTTAAAATTAGAAATATATGTTTCTGCAGCTTTCACTACTATTTCCAAACAGTATCCTTAGTGCATATTTCTATTGCAAATATTGTAGAAATCTATCACAAAGATTATTTTAGCCGGAAAAAGGATCAGTGGGTACCCTAATAATGATTTTGTGACTTTTGAGGAGAGTGAAGTCTGATTGAATTGCTTGATTTGAACCAAAAAACGATTTGTATCGCCGTAGTTGTCTGAAAGTTACTTTAAAAGAAAATTTTACATTTCAATTGACTTTTATTAATAAATTTTGATTTGTACTTTTATCTTTTTATTTTAAAACCTGTGGTTACATGATGTTGCATCTTATATACATTACTTTTAATAGCATAGATAATAAATTAAGACTAGAGTCAAACTTTTGTAAATGTTTTTAATATGCACTGCAAATATATATATATATAAGAAATTTATATTGTCATGACATTGTAATCTGGTAATTTTCATTATTTAAAATAAACAAATTTTTGGAGAATTACGTTTAATTAAGTATACAGTTCGCTTTTTAAAATGATTACTTAGATTTAAAATACAAAAACACATCAAATATAATTACTAAAAATGAAATAGGTGAAATGTTTACCAGGAAGCTTATGAGTTTAATATACAGTAATTTTAACAATAGTTCACTCTCTTTAAAATTCAGTAATTCATTAACTATAATGAATACAAACGTTAAATAGTAAAATATTTATCAGGTAGCTCATCGGTTTTGTAAAAACTAATTTTAAAAATGTTCAAATTTTTGTCAAAACACTGCGCGGCGATGTCTCAAAGTATAAGAATGCTCAAACTAACATCCAAAACTGCATAAAAGGTATCTCAGTATTTATTTTGT
Organism: Maratus michaelseni; assembly: GCA_963931845.1. Classification (NCBI taxonomy): domain Eukaryota; kingdom Metazoa; phylum Arthropoda; class Arachnida; order Araneae; family Salticidae; genus Maratus; species Maratus michaelseni. Next base: position 229,890,429 of record OZ007586.1, on the reverse strand, counting down.
GTTAGTTTAAACTACTATTGCATACCTGTCAACCTCCCACTAATCTTTCGTGAAATGTGGGTTAATATGGAGCAGGTTACAGAAATTTCGAACCAGAAATATTTTGAAGAAATAGAACTGGTACTTCTCTATTATCGCCAAACTGTAAGATTAACCCTTCTTTGCATTGTGATGGAAATTTCCATCACTGTTTATTTAACTTTTAATAAATAAATCAACTTCTTCGCCACCACTATATTTATATAGAAATATTAATCTAGTAAATTTCCCGTGAACTATGTTGCTGAACAAAGTTAAAAATCTATCTTAAAATTTCTGGTGTCTAATATTTAATATATGTATAAAAAAACAATTGTAAAAGAAAAATTCATTCAAAGAAGGGTTAAACGGAAAAATGCAGTCCTATTTACTTCAGGTCAGAAGCATTATACGTGTTTGTTATGTCATCAAATGGTTTTTAATACGACATTTGCGTGTATTTTGCATTATGTTTTACTTATTTATTACTTATTTCATTAATTAAAATAACAATTGTGTCCTTAAATTCTTATATTTTATTTTCAATGGCAACGTTCTCCCGTTTATTTTGGCGTTACAGTTTGGCGATAGTTTTTTGTTATGAAAAGTGGTCGACGGGATAATAGAGAAGTACCATGGAACTAAATAAGTTCCACCTAGATACCTGACCTGACACCTAAACCTGGAATTAATTAAATAAAGATTCATAAAATATTTTTCTAGTTTAAAACGTAGTTAACCTGGGTAAAATTAATCTACATTTTACGGAAGATTTGGTTGAAGTTGGCAAGTATGCTATTGAAACGTCGAAAAATTGGTAGTATTTTGAAATTCACTTGAGAGTACTGCGTCATCTTCTGACAAATATTAAAACTATTTTTTAAATGACTATTTACAAAATTTATGAGCTCTTGATAAGTATGTTTCTTACTTTATATTTGTATTTATTATAGTAATCAATTATTGAATTTTAATGCTAGGGAGTCTTTTACAAAACACTCTCTCTATATAAAATTTAACAGGTTTAATCCTTTCCGTATTTGCTGAAAATTTACTGAATCAATTATTTAATACTTTTTAATAATTTCATCACAGGAAATTTATTTCAAGAAGCAAATCAGTTCTACTTTTGAAAAAAACAATTACGACTACATTAAAAGGGATTATTTTCTATTAACGTGAAAGAAACATGTAATACGCATCAGTGTAAAAAAAACTGTTTATATTTATAAAATGGAATTAGATGCTGATATTGTGAAATACTAGAAGCTAATTAATATGTTGAAATAGCTTTAATGTTAACAAAAAAATTGAAAAAAAGGAAATTGAATGGGAAAAAATAAAAACACAGCAGAGAAAAATAGAGTATTAAACGAAAAGTGATATTATATGCATATACTAATGTTTCTCTTTTTTTGAAGCTAATTTTTTTAAATAATTGATATGATATATTTCGTTCTTGTGACAAAAATTTAAATTAATTGTTTTAATAAAATTTTAGAGAAATTGTGCAAAATTGATTTTTTATCTAAATAGCCTCGATAATGTAAATGTAAAGAAGAAACAAGTTCAAATTAAGATTTATTACACATTTTATTTCTTCTTAATCTGTAACATTACTGAAAAGTAGAATTTAATTTGAAACGATCCGTATTCTTCCAATTTATTTAAAATAAGATTACGACACAAGAAAATAAAACTGTCTACAAAAACCTTCATTTCAGACTGACTGCTCTGAAGAAGAAATTAAGCTTCTTACGAATTAAATTAGTCTAGTTTTGCTCAAGATGTATGATTTAAGAGAAGGCTGCGTAGGCTTCGATTTTCAAATTAGGTATTGGATCAGCTTCAATTTTATTAAAAGTAATAGGATGCGATATTTTCTTGTTTAAAGACACCATTTCGAAAATGTACAAATCTAATAAACTGATACTACACAGACTAAAAAACAAGATAATTGTTTCTTTAGTCTAATACGACTGAAAATGACAGAATAAATCAATTTTAAGGCGTTTCTTCTACAATCTATATAATTTTTCTGGAGTATATATTGTAGAACTATTCGAAAATGCATTTTTTCGATTTTGACTCCAATAAGTAATTTAATATTTCTTTTTTATCTATAAAATTAATATATTTCAGGAACTTTTTCTAGAATGTCCACCTGTAAATAAATTTTTCAATGTGGAATCATTGTTTTTTAATATCCTGTCAATTACTTCTAATGTGAACACTGTTTTCGCTATTAAAAATACTGAAAAAAGGCTTTACAAGGAAACAGAATAATCATATCTTCTATGATATTATATGTTTATTGTACTATTCAAAGCGGCATTTAAAAAAGTACAGTTAAATATTCATAAGGGTCACAATATTTATAGGTGAATGAGCAACATAATTACAATCAAGACCACCGAAAGAGTCTGGGGGGGGGGGCAAGCAGCGAGTGGAATTTGGCCCTTAAGTATAGTTTTAGAAATTTCTTACTTTGAGTAATTACTTTTTAAACAGTGGTCCATATTTGCTTAAAATTTAATCATCATTATATAAAACAACATATTGGAAAACAATCAACTTATGTGGTAAAAATATTATAACTCAAAATTTCAATATAACTTGAACAAGTTAGCTAAAGGAATATGATTATTCACATTAGAAACAGGACCCACTCGAACCTTTAAGCGAGCTGCCCCTAGAAGTTTGTACCGGCTCTATTGTGCTCTCTAAGGCCATGATTACAATTTACTATTATCAAAATGAAATAGTAATTTTTATCCGTTAATATAGTTAGATTAAATCAACCCTGTTTTACCTTTGTCGCCAAAATCATTAAAATTTGTTGTGCTCTCCTTCTATCTTGTACAATCTGTCAAGGAAAGCGTTACATTTAGTTTTTTATAATTAGAAAAATCTATTATAATAAACCCCGTGCAGTACTTTTCGCCTATTGTAATCGCTGAGAAAATAAGGCGAAGATTTTTCTTCTAAAATAGTGATACCTCAATTCACAGGCTTGTACAAATGCTTAAGAAAATCCGCCTACGACAGCGCTATTTTTGAATCAGCACGTATGCCAAATATTCAGAGGGCTGTTGATAGAGTAAGATAGAGTAAAATTAAATCTATTCCATTCCTCTTGTCAACTATCATGATAGACTGCGGCCCACTTATCAGGATGGCTTTAATGTATTTTTTATAGGGTTATTCGATTCCTTATAAACCGGTCTAACTTACATGCGTAACCAAGTTGAAAGAGTGGTCAACTGACCAGATTTCACACTGCTAAATTCATATTTTAAATATGTGATAACGTTACTGAAACATGTGTATAATTTTAGATCCTGTTTGGTGGTTTTTCGTAAAAAAGCATCAAATAAACTCATGTTCAAAATTAACATAATTTTCAGAATTGGTCGATTATCTCCAGGAATACTGGATTTTAATAGAATTAAATACATACATAAGTTGATATAATGCAAAAAAAATAGCTATTCAACTGTTATAATGCACACGTACGATCGTGCGTAAGACTCCTCATCGTCGGAAGATAAAAAACAGAGAGTACAATATTAAAGAGAAAAATGGGTTAATAGGTGTATGGTCCACTCTTACAATTATACAGCTCTCACAATATGAATTCATAATGGAAATCAGGCAGTTTGAGAGGCTCTGTGGCAGTTGGTCCCACTCCTCCATAAATTCAGTTTTTTCTGGCCCTGTGTGGTTCTGGGAGATGAAATGCGAGTTGCAATTGCCATTCTCAGAGTATCCCAGACATGCTCTGTGGAATTTAGGTCAGAAGTTTTGGCTGGCCAATCGATCCGGCGAATACCATAACTTTCCAGAAATTCGCCAGCCAGATGATCTCTATGTGGGCGCGCGTTTTCGTTCATTAACACTAGAACGAGCATGAGCCGTCATTTTGACGGTTATCAAATGAATATATTCCGATTTGAACCAGACATTTCTTTTCAAAATAAATTAAATAGAAAACTCGTAGGAATATGCTAAATGAATAAGATACATAGTTTTAAATTAAAATTCTGGTGTGAAATAGTTTTATAAAACTTGAGTAAAATTTCCGTTAGTTCTAGTGTTAAAATGAAATCAGGGCCAACTGCATCCCTGAAAAGGTTGACAGGGCTCCAAGATCTTATCTCTATACCTCACATCAGTCACAGAGGCTCTGCCAAACACATGAAGAGATGTGAGTCCATCCAACATGATACCTGTCCAGACCATGAGACATCCGCTGACATAGTGGACCCTTTCTCGGACGTTGGAAGGGAGGCAAATAGAGGGTCTTAGGTTCTCTCCACATGACAGTATGACAAGAATCAGTATTTAGGCTGAACCGAGACTCATCAGTTAATATAACGGTCCTCCATTGAACCCTGGTCCAAAGTCGATAATCTCTGCACCATGCTAAACAGACTCTGCTGTATGCAGAAGTGAGCGGGACGCAAACAGCAGGTCTTCTTGTAAACAGCCCTCTTTCATGTATCCTTCTGGAAGCAGTAACTCTTAAAACTCGGCTTCCTGTGGTCACATAAAAGTCACGAGGGAGCTGAGAAGCTGTTGAACTCCTGTAATGCCTTGCTGTAATGGACAAATAGCGCTCTTCACTGGATGTCATGGCTCTTGGACGGCCATGCCCAGGCTTTCTCTCTATGGATCCAATGCCCTTAAACTGTTTCCATAATCTGGACAGGACGCTTGGCATTATATTGAAGGCTCTAGAAATCTGTAATTGGGACTGCCATGCTTCCAGTATCCCCACCATTCTCCACCTCATTCCATCCTCCAAACGTTGTTTGTTACTCGTTTTTATTGTTTGCTATTGAATGTCACTGATTGTTGAAAAAAAATACCACATTGGGTAAAGTGTGCGAGCGAACGTTACGCTAAAATAGCCACGCGCGCTTATAAAGCCTGTCCCTCTACTATCTCCACCTATACACACGTGTACGCTTACGTATGCGACATTAAAGGTTTCCCTCTTTGTTTTATAGCATTAATTTTACCTTTCATTCAGCACTTTTCCTGAAATTCGAAAAAATATGCAAATTTCTCCTAATTTTGAACATGAGTGTAGTTGTTTAAACCTCCGCCTACCAGATGGATCCAATGGACCGGAGAGGAACATTCAAAATGACTATTCAAACCAGAATTTGTTTCATAAAATAAGTTAAATATAAACCAGAGAAAACTAAAGTAAATAAATAAATTAAATAGTTTTAAATAAAAACTGTGGTATGAAATGGTTGAGTAAATTTTCTGGTAGTTATAGGGTAACAAAAATTGTGCGGGACTCTATCGGGGCGTTGCTGTTGGTTTAATGTGAAACATCTATGGCAGCAGGTTGCTTTTAACATGTGAGAGTGAAATCAAAACAAGATATTGACTGCGTACCAAATTTTATTTTAACATAAAACAGACACTGAAAGGTACATGTTATTTATTACCGAGTAGTATTTGAGGGCAATTTTGATTAGCATTGGCCTGTTATATGAGAATAAAGAAATATAGGGTATAATATCAACATTGACATCGACGTGTCTGGTGAACGTACAATCGATCGTGGTATTACCAAGTGTTGTTCGTTCTGTACAGAGGCGTAGCGTCAGGGGGGGGGGGCAGGATCACTTTACTCACAGTATTTTTATATACTATATTTGGCCTTAATTAATTAATACCGTTCAAAAATTAAATAAGGCCAAATGTAGTATATAATTATACTGGTAGTAAAAGGATTTGGCCCCCTCCCCTGACGCCACGCCTCTGGTTCTGTAGGCATGTAGTTGAGGCCGAACCTTTTTGAAGCTTTAGTCTACTGCACACCAATGGTCCTGCATCATATAAATTTGACTGTTATTGATATCCATCATATCGGAAGCGTCTTTGACAGATGTATAGGTGTCATCTTCACTCGCTATGTCCATCGGTTCAGGTACAAAAGCGGTAGACGTGGTTGTGCCGTTGTTTACAGATCGCGCTCTGTCAAATTTGTGATGCTATCGAAAGTCTCGCATACTCGGCGCCGGACATTGGAATAGCTTTTTTACAACGATATGCTTGATCTATATTTTTGGCTGGCTCTTGCGACAGCTGAAGCCGGTATAGTGAATTTTTCCCTTTTCGCACATCTACTTAAATTTTTTGCATGGGAATATTGTTCAAAATACACTTATTATTATTTAAATCGTTCGAGCTCGACAAACTCTATAAACAAAAAGCCGAATCACTACGCTACCACGCCGGAGTCGTGAGTTATACATAATGGAAAGGAGCGATAGTGCCGGTTTTGGTGCAGCGTGCTCTGCCGCCTCGCTCGTCCGCGATGCAAACTCAAAGTCGTAGTATAAAGCCGATCATATATGTCAAAATACGACACCACACTTGCCTCTCTAGAACTAATAGTTAGGAAGTTATTAAGGCAGGATGCTATAGACGTTTTCGTTACGGTCCAAATTTCTGTCCTGATTCCCATATGTTTCGGTGTGATTTTAAAGACGTGTTACGTCGAAAATAATTGCTTTATAAAATCTCGCGCATTAGCGTTTATTTCAACAAATCTATTTGCATGTTACTTTGTCACCTTCTGGAGTTGAAACTGCCATTAGTGGGATTTGTGACTAATACAATGTTGACATATTTCAGATACAGAAGTTATTGCGAACAAACATGTAATGCAGTTTAGATATTACCCTAGATTATCAGGGTGTGTAAAGTAGTAGCGTACACAAGGGGAGTGAGTCTGGGCTGCCGCTATTTTCAAATGGAAAATTTCTTCTTATTTAACCCTTTCCGGCGCGGAGTAAGTCTGTTTGTAAAATGATGAAATAATGGACTGACACCAGAAATTACAAACGAATTCATTAGAAAATAAAAACTTGTTTATTTTCCGGTACTTAACAAAAGGAAAATTTTAACTAAATGTTCTTGGTGCCGTTTGTCAGGTTTGGAATTAAAATTAGGTGTCCTTTTTTGTGACCACCGCCCGTTAAAGAGTTAAACATAGATTTGTGCGACTAAACAAGGAGAAATAGTGCTAAACTGGACACCTTGGACATTTGTGGTCGCAATTGGCATAGAAGAGATTGCTTTTGAGTACCACTATTATCACATATTAATTTTTGCCTGTTTAATCACAGAATTCTGCGATGATATAAGTGAAAGTTTACTACTCGGAAAGCATGGTACCCAAAAATAAGTACCTCTACGCACATTGCAGATTCAACATACATGCTTTAACTGACAGTTTGGAGATATCTCGTAAAAGAATCGTTTGCTGCTACAATAGACATTCACCTAGCAAATGTTGAACCATCATTGTTTATTAACCCCTTACTCGTCGCGCCCTTTTAGTGTAGGCTACTTTTTAAAAAATGAGATTGCTTGATTACCACCAGTTTTTTAAGTAGAAATGTCCATCTTATTTAATAGGCAGATAAAATAATGCAAGAATAAAGCCAATAATACTATTTAAAAAAACTGGTGGGAATCAAACAATCTCAATAAAATAGGCGTAATCTACGCTGCCCGTGAATGTCTCGGGCACGACGATTAAGGGGTTAAACTAATTTCCCCGCAGTGACGTAGCGTAAGGGGGGGGGGCTCAATCACTTTACTATCTGTACAACTATATAATACATTTGTTCTTAAAGTTATGAATTAAATAAGGCAAATGTAGTATATAAAAATACTGGTAGTAAAGTAATCAAGCCCCCCCTCCCCTTTCGCTACGCCACTGTTTCCCTGCACTACTGATTATTTATTCTGCCGGAACTGGAGCTGTTATGCGTTAGTGTGATCACTGACTAATCAAATGTTGACACACATCCGATCGAATAGAGGAAATCTATAAAAAGCTTTACTGAGCGCAAGAGCAATGTAATGCAATTCATAAATTTCAATATTTTTTCCATGTCAGGAAGTCGATCCTAAGTAAGCCTTAAAAACACAAAAGAAATTTTATTTGAATATTTAAAGGTGCTTAGAAATAATATAATTTTTATGAGCTAAATTACAAAAAAAAATTATTAAATAAATATTTATTTTTCACTGCTGATCAGACTACTCATAAAATGTTGATGATTATTCGAACAAAATTATTTTTGTTCTCAAAGGCTGTACTTCAAGTCCCCTCTTTATACCAGTGTTTCAAGAAAAATTAGCACTATCAATAGTTTTATCTTTAAAATTACTTTACATCTATTATGAAAATATAGGAGACAAGTATTGCAGATATTGAATAGCATTCAGATTAGTAAAATCAGCTTTATTTAATTGCAAAATTTTGCGGTTAAATAACACGAAGATTACTATTCGAAAATAGTATTATTCAAAATTCACAATCCTTAAAAAGTTATTAAAAACTAATACTACTTCATTCGAAAATATGCAAACATATATATTATTCGATTATAAAATATATTGACGTCAAAGATTTTGAACTAAAATTATAATTAATAGTTTTATAATGAAAACTTGAAACGAAAATGAAATTTTGAACTATTTTAAATCTTTTAACTATACATAATTTGAAATTCTAAAAATATATTTTCCAGATAACAAATTTTTTCGTTATTACGTGAGCAATAACCTATTAAACATTTCCTAATCAATACATTAATTAACAAGCAAAATCATTACATTTTCCAACGCTGAAAAGCAAATACCCTTATTAAAATTGCTGCTAAAAGCGTTTTGATTGCCCAGATACATATTTTCATCACATGAAAATCCCTCAAACAACTAAGATTGGACGGATGCCAGCAAAGTACGGCTCACCCATGATATCAATGAAAATTCCTCTTTTGTGTAAAATATTGAAGTTTTCTGCCAGCGCGATAAAATTTTTCTGAGCGTAAATGCTAATTGCAATTTCAATAGAGGAAAAAGCAGATATTTTAAACTATTTGAAAGTTATCCTTTTGAATAATTAACATCGAAGTCAAATGCGTTTCGTTTAGAACTTTGACTTTAAAAATATATTTCATGAACATTCTTAAAACCGTTAGAGTGTTAAAGTTAAATATAATTCATTTTTTCAAAAAATGAAAGTGGGTTATAGTTTGCAAATTTTTGTCTTTTATGGTTTTCTTAGGGTAATAATAAAATATTGTGAAATTTTTCGAAGTAGATTTTTTTTTTTTAAACTAGAAATAAATTGAGTAGAAAGGACAAAGAAATATTCTTTTAGAATGCAAAGAAGAAAATACATTCATTTAAAGCAATTAATATCAAACAAAGCAAGTGATTTGCATTTTTATACAGGTTTAAATTACCGGAATATGTTGAGTTACTTACATAAGTTAAAGATACACTATTTTCACATAGTTTTTAGCTCACAGGCTATCAAAGCCTGAGAGCTAATGTGCCCGCCGGTTCTGTATGTATGTATGTATGCACGTATGTACGTAAGTACGTAACGCGATAACGCTTGATAGAAATATCCGTTTTGCTTCAAAATTTGTTTATAGGTTCATTGTGATAAGGCGCTTCCTTGATTAGGTTTGGGGGTTCATTGGTTAAATATCAAGGGAGGAACGGGGGGATAATCCTCCCTTAATTTAGATAAATGGGTTTTTCCTGCAGAATTATCGGATTGACTTCAAATTTTGTGTATAGGTTCATTGTGATAAGGTGCCTCCCTGATTAGTTTTGGGGGTTCATTGGTTAAGTACAAAGAGGGGTGAAGGGGGCTAATCCCCCTTAATTTATTGTCGATTTCTTTATTTTTCGAGAGACATTATTCTTGGAAATAAGAGTATAATATAAAATTAGTGTGAATAGCCTGTGAGCTCAATGCCATCAGTTTAACTGGGCACTTTTCTTTTTATTAATTGTATATTTGCTTGTATAACATAATACGTTTTAACATTTTATTCGAAAAAAAAGTAAAACCCATTATGCAGAGCTACCAACTCTTTTGTATATCATTATTTTTGAATCGCAATTTTTCTTAACTCAGGTTTTCTGCTTTAAATAAAACAAATACTTCTATTTGAAAATAGTGGTACTCAGAAATCCAGAGTATTGTCAACTATATGCTTCGTACATAAGGGATTTTGAAACACCTCTGCATCCAGTCTTGTATAATTATTTTAATAGTAAATTCACCTTATTTATTTGCAATTTTCTTTGATTAAAATAGGCGAAACTTTCTATTAAAAACTATTAATTATTAAATATTTTATGTAATAAAAAAGTGGTATTATGGCGCAATTTAACATTGTAGTTCATACGGCTAACTAGTTTTTGAGTTAAGCTTAATCCCCACACTCTCTCCAATGCTATCTGTTTTACAAATATTAAAAATGAATTTAAACTTACGAGTTCCAAATTTTAAACCTGTATAATACCTAAGCAACTTGTCCTAATGACTTCCTGTTTGCCAGTTACGCAGCGTCATGGGATACGTCATCACTTAACTACCAGTATTACTATATTCTAAATTTGGCATTATTTAATCATAGACCATTTAAAGATTAAATAATGCCAAATTTAGTATACAGGGTGTCACAAAAGCATTTACCTCAGCTTTTATACCATAAATATTGTTCATTAAAATATATTACAAAGTTATGTAAAAATGGTACATAATTTTATGAAATCGATTAAAATTTTCAGGGGACTAAATTTGAATAAATACAAAATTAATTTTTTATACGGCCCCGGTACAAAAAAATTCCGAATGAGAAAAATTTACTCCGTACGCTAATAAGGTCATGTACAAAATTTCTGCATTTTATCCTAAAAAGTCACATAAATATGTTTAAACAAACTTGATGAAGGGTTAATCATAAATTAATGTAAATGTTTACAGCTAGAATGCAGATGATGCGACGCAGAAATGCGTCATAAGTAAGTATAGCAATTATCTTTAGTTTAATTTACGAATTTACAAAATTATGCTTCCTGAAAAATACCTTAAAATTTGACATGGTGAATTACAATATAAAACTTGGAAATGACACCACAGTCAATGAACATTCAAACAGCTTAGAAATGTTTGATAGAAATGTAAACATTTTGGTAACCTATGTGTAAATTTATTATTTCTACAGAGTTTAAATACCTTTGTACCAATAAATAGTACAACTATTATTTATCTATGAAATCATTGCATAGGTGCCAACCTCTCATTAATATTCCGTAATATGTGGGTTAATTTGACCCAGTTTAACAACGCTTCAAACCAGAAAAATTATTGGATGAATCTTTATTTATTCAATTTCAGGTTTCTACGTGGAATTTATTTTATTTCATTTCTTAAAAATATTTCTGGTTCTAAACGTGCTAAACCTGGGTCAAATTAACCCGCATATTACGGAATATTAATGAGAGGTTGGCACCTATGTGCATTGTTTTCTTTCGTAATTTGTGTACGACCCCTGAAACACGATCATCCGACATGAGTTTTCCCCTTTGCGAACTGATATCCAGACATCGAAAAGTGCTCTAAGTCAGCCTTTATGTATTTTCATATCTTTGGGACATTTTATGATAAAATGTTCAAATTTTGTACATGACATTATTAGTGTATGGATATAGTTTCATTTTACTCATTGGGAAATTTTTTGTACGAGGCCGTATAAAAATTAAAATTTTGTTTATCTTCAAATTTCATCCCCTGAAAATTTTAATCGATTTCATAAAATTCTGTACCTTTGTTTTACGTAAATTTGTAATTTATAGTATATGTCAGTGACCAATATTTAAGGAATAAAATACGAGGTCCAATTTTTGGGACACCCTGTATAATAATACTTGTAGTAAAGAGATGCAGGATCCTCCTGACCCTACACCACTGCCGTTTGTTATCCGAAAGTAAAATATAGCTAAAAATCCAAATTGGTAGCAAACATTAGCTGGCCTCCTTCTCGATCGATACGTTTTTTGAATACCACTTTTTAAAAAAGAAATTCTTCTTTTTAGATTTTCTTACAACTTTTATAGAAACCAACCTGGAAGGTGATTGTTGTTGCAAATGTTGAAAAACCTAGGATGAAAAATTAGTGATATATTGGTATTGAAAAAATGAACCAGTGGGAGCCCTGCATTATGTGTTCGTACTAAAAATAAGATTGTTACAATTTCCTTACAATTTCCAAAATATAAACATAAAATTTATAACTGGATGTTATTACTAGTTGAATTTTACCAGTTAAATTTTAATATAATGATTTGCGGCACACTTAGAAGGGGTGTGTCGTTTTTTTAGACTGACTTTACCTAATATAACAATCCTTTAGACAATCCTTAAAAGAAAAGTTAAATTTCAATTAATTTAAAGTCCAAATCTTTATATGTTTATCACCCCATCAAATTTTGTTCGCATTTTCTCTTACATCACAACTCTAGTTTTAGAAATATGTGTATCATACTTTATAACATGCCATATCTTTACACGCAAAGCGTAGAAATATTTTATTTTTATATATTTAAGTAACTGTACCAGTAGTGGACACCAGAAGTACCTTCTTCATAGTGGCGGAGAAGGCAATTAGGCATAATACCACCACTATTTTTGAAAATTTTTTTGCCTTATTAAATTACAAAATTCTGTGATTAATTAAGGCAAAAATACAATTTTAAAATTAATAGTTGACGTTTCTCTGATTGCTCCGTTCACTCCAGTTTACCCCTTGAAGGGCGGTGGGAAATATATATATCCCACTCAATTTGAAACCCCAAATGCCACAATTACACCGGAATTTTGGTGTCACATTTTGATTTTATTAAGTACTAGAAGAAAAGCTTTTATTTATTTTCAAATAAATTTGCATGTAAATCTTGATGTCATTCAATCACTTAACCCTTCTTTGCATGAGTTTTTCTTTTACAATTGTGTTTTTTTATACGTATATTAAATATTAGACACCAGAAATTTTAAGATAGATTTTTAACTTTCTTCAGCAACATAGTTCGCCGGAAATTTACTGGATTAATATTTCTATATAAATATAGTGGTGGCAAAGAAGTTGATTTATTTATTAAAAGTTAAATAAACAGTGATGGAAATTTACATCACTATGCAATTAAGGGTTAAACATTTTTCGAACAGAAATACTTTGTCCTTGAAAGGGTTCAGTTGGTTCCTACGGCAGACACTTTAAGAACATTTTTTGTCCAATTTCAGTGTACTGGGTAGAAAATGCTACTTTTCCGCTATGTTTTATTCAGATTGCTTGATTGCCACTACACTTTTTAAACAGAAGTATTAGCGCTCATTTAATGATAGATTATATGTCGAAATTAAGGTGAATATTTCAAAAATGTTCTGTTAATCAAGCAATCTGAATAAAAAAGTAGCGTTTTCCTACTATCGAGTTCGTTCTTATATTTAGTGACTACAAACACAGCGAGTTTTCGATATCTCAATTAACTCTTTCTATGAACCACTGTGCTAAAAAAAGTTCTGATTTAAACATTTTCCTCACAAAATTATTTTCCTAGAAGAGCTTAAAATCCGCCTGTAGTGTTCTTTAGTGGACACTTAATTGTCCCTGTAAATACACATTTGAACTCTTTCAGAAAACGTCAAATAAATCCAAAATCGGCAGGAAATATATATTTCATTAACAAATAGGTATTTGTTGTTATGTTAATGAGTTAATACATTGAAAAAATAACAAAATTGTTTACAAAGTTGGAAAAAGAGTCTCTAAAAAGTTTAATAACTTTGTAGCGTAGCACATATGAATAACAGCGTTTAATCGCTGCATTTTATTGCCATCAAGTCATAACGCGGAAACAAAAAAAATTCAAACCATTGTGTTATTACCTTAAAAAGAATATCAAGCTTTAAATAAAAGAAGAATAGTACTCCTGAATACACTAAGCCTACTCTGAGTCAAAAAATGGCGGCTTTCATAGGAGAATTTTTTCCAGCATTTGATCGGTCACTTGAACTTGACTACCATTATATCCAAATATGCTTATTTTTGAGATTGAAAAAGCAAAGATTATAATTCGGAACTAGAAAACGTTTGTCCCCTTAAAACGAGAACTTAAGATTTAGAAAAATGCTGTGTCGTCGGTGTAAGATGCTCTTCTTGAATTTTGAAGTATCGAGTGTTTGGTATTGGATACTGAAAAGAACACAGCAGTGTTTGCACTGCTTGAATCACAAGACTTTTTTCTGTCAGTTAACTGTGAACATACTTGAACCAATTCAACAGCTTTTCTTCATTGATATAGCTCTTGTTTGTGTTAAATTGTAACCTATTCGTGACGAAATTCTATATTTCTTTGGAAAAAATGCATTAAATCAGTTGCGCCCAGTCGGTTATCCGTACACTTGGTTCTCCGAATCCAGATCATTCCTTATCAATCGCACAAATGAAGCAATGAATAAAGCGAAGAAGACAGATATTGTAGTATCTACTGGTTGCAAGTGAAGTAACTGAAGATGTAGTCATAAGATTGTGGCTGTTGTTTCTTTATATCGGATCAGTACTTTATTAACGCCGGGACAAATTTTTACTACAAAGGAATATAAGTTTTTGACTTATTTATGAGTTCTGCATAAATAAGGTGCTTAAATAGGCAAAATTTCGATTCAGATTTACTGATGGACGTTTGCCTCTGCTGTAATCAAATTCACTGACATTGACAGGAGGACTGATTACGTTGTCACAATATGGCAAAACCACAAGGCCGCCAGAATAAACCTCCACCAGCAAAAATGAATAGAGATTTTTGTCTTAATTATGACAGAAATTTTGCATGAATAAGATGTTTATATAAAGAGAAAATTTCTATTCAAATTTATTGGTGGAAATTTTCCCCTTGGCACATAACCTGTGGAACCAGTTACAGTTGAAATGATACCATTTTGATGATATGTAAATTCCTCTTTATTCATAGTTTCATGATCGCATACTGTTTAAAACGTCATCCCTTGTCGCTAGGAATACAGTTGTTAATAGGACTGTCCCCTACTGGTTATGGTGATATGTCCCGATAGCAAATTCACAACCACTCAACATCCTACGCATTTGACGCTAACATCTGTAGCCAACCGCTTTGGCGAGAAAATTAACTTCGCGCATGCGTGCATGGGCATTTGGCCGGCGATGAAAAAAAAATCCTGAAAAAGAGTTTTTTCCGTATTTGAAGTGCCCTGTGCATGAAATATTGTACATAATTAGCCTGATATATATGTGTGGAATAAATTACATCCAGTATTAGCAACTTCAAAAGTTTTTGAAATGCTTGCTAAAATATAAAAATCCGTCCTCCCTTCTTAAAAATCTTGCTTTTCAGGATATTTTTGTTACATTCTCATAGGATTAAACTGTTGCTTTATTTTATATGAGCATATTCAATAAGAGTTTGGGTGTAAAATGTAATTGTCTTAAAATGTTACGCATGCTTTTATACAGTGGCGTAGCGTCAGGGGGGGGGGCACGATCATTTTACTACCAGTATAATTATATACTACATTTAGCCTTATTTAATCTTTGAACGGTATGACATAAATAAGGCCAAATATAGAATATAAAAATACTGGTAGTAAAGTCACCCGTGCCCCCCTTGACGCTACGCCTCTGCTTTTATACACATTTTCAAAATCGTACAAGTACCATTGAATAGATGTTTCACTACAATTCGACATCCTACAACATTCTCCCTACCTTTTTACCGCAAATTTTATCTTTAGCATTAAAATCCTTTAAAAAATAAATGTAAGCTTTCATATTTTAAAGATATTACAAAGATACAGTAGGCTACCAAACTCATTAAAATGAAATCATGTCATGTTTTGTAAGCAGTTATGCTATATAAACAGTGATAGTTTTTATCAAATAAGCTTAGAAAGTAATAATACATTTTATAATACACGATGTATTTACTATTTTTGCCTTTTATACTAGTTTATTTATTCTCGATTCAATACGAATACCTATTTGTTACAATTACCGTAATTTCCGGCGTATAATCCGCGGATCAAACAATTCTGTTTAAAACCATAAATTTTATTCAATAGTTGAAGTCAAATATTTACAGCGATCTAATAAGCTACATTTTATAAAATAAAATTTCTGGGTCGAAACATGATTGCTTGATCCGTGGATTATACGCCGGAAATTACGGTAGTTAAACGCTTTTTTACTTTTAAATTATTTAAAAAAAAAATTATACATATACAGTTTGTTAAGCACTAATATTATGAGATATATTCTAAAGGGATAATACAGCACTGCAATAATACCACAAATTTAATAATAAAATAATTATCATCCTTAGGTATTTACTTTTTCAAATTCATCCTAATGAAACTTAATTTTTTTTTAAGTAAGTTTGATAGTAATTTAGAGAAGAAGCCTAATAAAGGATCCCAGTAATGGATACTAACGTGTTTTAATGGTAAAAATATAAGATCGGGTAGATTTTTATTTATTGAATCGCCTTCGTTTGCGATACCACATTTTAAAACATGCAAGGAAGAGTTGTGAAAAGAATAATAAAAAATGAATTTTTATTGGATTTTTTTTTATAAAGCAAAATATTTTTTTGTGGGGGGGGGGGTGTCTATACTGTCACATTTTCCCTATTATCAATCAGCAACAAAAAAACTTAACTTAGCTTTCCCTCAACAAGTAACTAAGGTCAATAATAAATTTTCATCTATTTATGGTGATCATTTTAGGAAATGCAAAGTTATAAAGAGCATCTAAAACATTAAATAATGCACATGTTCACAATATATATCATTATAATTATTCAGGAATACTTCCTGTATAAACAAGAAATGCGCGGTCGAAATGTCGAAATAGTTCAAACAGTTTGCAAATTTATCCTTTTAAAACACGCGCATGCGCTCTGCAGTTCATTTGCTCGTCAAAGCGCTTGGCTTTGGTCAAGGCAACACTAGATGCCGAGCTTGCTCATTCATTCGCATGGCGTCACAAATAGTAGCTGGCTGCGACCAGCGATTGGTACAAAGCGCGCTTCCATCATTTTGTGCCAATGGCTGTATGTCTTTCGTCGCGGTTAGCCACCATTTGTCACGTCATGATAATGAATGAGCAAGCTCGGTATCTAGTGTAGCCCTACTATGGTACAGCGCCTAGAATACATAATGTGGAAAACGGTTACAAAATAGTACTAAAAAATTGAATCCGATAAATGTAGAACGATGCTGAAAAGATAACGAGTCGATCGCAGCGACATCTTCAGGCAGAGGCGTAAACAGGGTGGGGGGGTCCAGATGGTTTCTATACCATTAATTTTATAAAAATATTTGTGCCTTATCTAATCAGAGAATTTTCTACGATATAGAAGGCGAAGAAAACTTTATAATATTACTGGTTTCCAGAGCATTTGAACCCCCCCTCCTCTCTGGTTACGCCACTGTCTGCTAGCTCTTTTCAACGAAAACATTGTATAAGAATCGAACTGAGAAAACGTTTCAACTGGTGGTAAATATTATAAATAATCAAATTATACCCTATTTCCTTTGACTTCGATAGTGATTTTGATAAGCTTTGAAAATATGAATGATATTGATCATGGCCAAAAACGTGATATGCATTATTTTGTGTCTGGTTGCTGTACTCGGTACAAGACAGCAAACTAGAAACTATCCCTATTTAGCATACCAAAGGATGAATCTCTGCTAGAAGAGTGGAAAATATTAATTCCGTGATATGATTAAAAACTAACTTCAAAATCAGTTACATCTGAAATATACACTTACAAGAAGATTTTATTAACAGAAATTATGTTCATGTTGTCAATAGTGAAACGGTTACGTTTGCTAGAGGTAAATCTATTTCTAAAGCAGATGTCGCTGCGATCGCCCTATTATAGTACCACGTTGTTGCACGTTTATCTTCTACAATTTTTTAGCATTTTTTAAAGCATTGCCAGTTTGGCTATTTTGAAATTCCGAAATTTCGCATTCATACCAGAAATTCCGAATAATATTATTTTGGTTGCTTAATGGCAGATATTTCGTGACTTCTTAAAGTAAAAATTCTTGTTTCCGAATTTCCGATTTGAATTCGAAAATTTTTAATTAAAAAACGCTAAAACCGTTTTCCACACTATGTATTCTATGTGCTGTAGCTATGGCTACAGAGGTTGTCTTCAAGTGCGTAGGATAATGAGTGATTGTGAATTTGCGTCCCGGTAGCAGCAGCGGACACTCGTAAGAAATGCATCAAGGTGATACATATATTTAAAAAAAATTACAATAAATGAATTATTCAGACCCTATTTAGTCATACTAAAGCAAAAGTTACAAAAAAATTATTAACCCCTTGAAGGGCGGTGGGACATTTTTTATGCCACTTAATTTTAATAAAGATTTGTACCAGAATTTTTTAACAAAAGCTCCCTTTAATGAATTTGGTTTGACAAAAAGGCCGTTGTAAAATTGCATTTCTTTATTGTCAAGCAAAATTTTTCAAAATTTCTTGTGTGATTTCAATATTATAGAAACACAAAACCCCTTAAAGGGTAAACGTGTGCACAGAAAAAAAACGAAAATTGATTTACCCTTTTCGAAACTATAGGAAATCACGTTAAAATGAGTATATGATTGCATCAGTGGCGTAGCGTCAGGGGGGGGGGCACGATCATTTTACTACCAGTATAATTATATACTACATTTAGCCTTATTTAATCTTTGGACGGTATGAATTAAATAAGGCCAAATATAGTGTATAAAAATACTGGTAGTAAAGTGGTCCGTGCCCCCCTTGACGCTACGCCTCTGGATTGCATTGTTTGAGTTGAAATTACCTCATTTCGAAATTGATGGTTTTAAATTTCTGTTGTCATTGGTGTTAACAATAGAGGGTTTTATGAGCAAACTCAATAAGTGGTTCAGATCTCTGCCCGACTTTCAAGATCTATTTTTTAGTTTGAATTTAAAGTGTTCAATAGTTTTACAGTGTCGACCACTATTAATGTTACCTTAATGTTAAATGAAAATTTTGTATCAAAATAGTGAACCTTTTACTTTATACTATGTATCTAAAACATAAAATACTGAAAGGGCTTTGGAATATTAAAAATGTGAACAACCTTATCGAATGTCGTTGACATTTAAAGGAGAAATTTGAAATATTCCTAAAAGCTTCCACAAATATTTCGAAAAAAAAAATAAAAAAAATAGTCTAGTAGCGTTTAAAAGAAGATTACACTCACTAAGTTTGAGAAAGTATTGGAAAGAATCTCGACAAGCCCCGCTATCTTATGAAAGTTACCATCAAAAGTTCTTGTATAACTTTAAACCAGGAAGTATTTTAGAGAATACTAGAAAACGGGAAATTATAGTTATCTTTCATAAAGAATTTTCTGTTTCTATATTTTCTTTTTCTTAAATCTGAGCTTATTCTAAAATATGTTTTACGTGATCTAAGGAAAATATCTATTTAAACATGATAAGACGATGTTTGAGTTTCTTCAAAATGCACAATTCTTTGCAGAAAATTTAAATAAAAACGATCCGAGTTGAAGGTTAAGGTTTCTATATTTAAATATTGCAAAATAAAATAGGTACATACAAGAAATTATTTCACTTATCAAGTATTGAAACGTAACAATGTTATTTCTGTGAAACAATATTATATCACAGGTCGCGAATAATATTTACAAATAGAGATTCTTTAATTCCGTTTCGCCTCCAATAATTGGTGAACCAAGTCAGCTTTAGCCATTGACGCTGTGTCTATAGGTATGTTAAAACGGGTATGCACTACACAAAGAGGTACCTGGCAGCGCGCCCAAAGCGGCCATTTGTGAAGTTACTATCTCGAAATGGTACATGATAGGGGGAAAAGGTCAATTAAAAAGTTATCAAGCTTTCTCAGTTTAGTATAAAATTATGTGAAGTACTTTATTAGAATCCCTGAAAAATACTTTTTTCTATCCAAACACCAGCCTAAGGGGCCGCTTCACTGAAATTCTGTGATCACGAAACCCGATGTTAATCAATGGGAAAATATAAAAACTTGATTACTCAATACCTATTACAATTAATAAAATACGGTTTTCGCCATCAGAAAGTAGATGTAAAATTCCGCAGATATGCGTTTTTAAAAATTGTCATCGTAAATTTTAAGTATTTTAAAGATGATAATAAATTTTCATTAAGTAAAAATTTCAAAGCTTATAAGATTTTTTTGAATACTTAAAATTTAAGGTGAGAATTTTTAAAAACGCACAGCGTCGGCATCCGACGTCTACTTTTCCATGGTGAAAACCATATTTTAACAATAATATTAGGGAATGAGTAATCGCTCTTTTAAATTTTCCCATAGGTTAACATGGGATTTCGGGATCGTGGAGTTTCAGTGAAACGGCCGCTTGGCTATGACTAAGGACTAATTTTATATTTAGTCGTGCCCACAATTTACAAAAAGTTTTCTTTCTCATATATTTCCTTTGAAAACATCCTGGTACTACTGTATGACAGAAGTTTTTATCAAAAAGTGGTACATAGGAACGTATTACTGCCAGACCTGTAGTCAAAGGGTTAATAACGACACTAATTGCATGCAGACGTGCAGAGTTCTAAGGCATATGGCACATTTACTAATAACACTAACACAGTAGTAATTACTAAGCGGATAGGAGGCCGCAGACAGAGCCACAGAGGTAGGAAAACTCTATTTTCTGCTAATTTTGTTATTCAGATTGCTTGATTCCCACCACATTTTTTAAATACTAATATTACAATTATTTGATGACAGATTATATCAGTCGAAAATAAAGGAAATATTACTATTTCAAAAATTGGGTGGCAATCAAGCAATCCGACTAAAACAAAGTAGCGTTTTCTCATCCTCACCTTAGAAGGCTGGAGAAAGGTGAAGAAATATTGAGCTTTCTTAACCGCAGAATTTCTGTCATTAAATGAGTTGAATATTACTTTTTGAAAATAGTGGTGGAGACTATTTTTCGAAAAAAATATTAAGTACCACTGCGCTCAAACATTCAAACAAGGTACAATACAGGAAAAAAACACCACCACTCTACATTCTTTCATCATCTCATTGCAACAAAGAGATGCAAAATACCCCATTTGACTGGGATTTAGGTCAACTTCCTGAATAATAATGCAATGTTCAGGTGCGTTCGTAATTATATTAATGCGTAGCACCTATAGTCGTCGTCTGGTCCGTCCGTCTCTCGGTCTGTGAACATATAACAGTACAAAAACTACCCAACCGAATGGTTTGAAATATAATATACATAATCTTTGCAGAATTTTGTCGTTTCATTTCAAATTTTATGACAATCGAACCAAAACTTAAAAATATATTAATAAAAGTTTTCTTCATTCTATTAAATCCTATAATAATTAATTCAGTGATATCCCATGATAGGTAATGATTCCATGTTGCCATGGTGATTACGTCATATTTAAGATGGAGTCATATTATTTCCGTATTACTGAACTTAACAAGTTGGAAATTTTACGTCAAACGTGACAAATGAGGTGCGTTCGTACTACAACTAGTTTCAGTGAAATGAGTTATATCGTCTGTCATTATGATATGATTATTTTCCGTAGAAAAATAAGTGCATTTTAAGTTGGTAACATTTTATCATTTGTTGACATTTACTGAAAATTCCAATGGGAAACTTAAGCCTAGCTTTGAAAGTTTCATTACTTGAAATCCATATTTAGACTCATTTTCATTTAATATCTATTTATATCTATTTATATCTATTTATGTCTATTTATTTATATTTATATTTAGCATCTATCCAAAAAAAACTGTCGGTAGATTATATGATTGCTATAATTAAACAATTTTAGTATACAAATTCATTTTTTAAATTCGGTAATACGGAAATAATATGACTCCATCGTAAATATGATGTCATCACCATGGCAGCCTAGAATCACTGCCTATCATGGAACATCATTGAATTAATTACGTATGACAGGATTTAATAGAATGAAGAATGTGACTATAAATTTGTCAGGTTATAAAACGTCATATACGTGATACTTGACTATAACTTCATACATGCGAGATTACTTGGCGATACATCTTGGTCGTTTGACGATTAATCCTCGGAAACTGCTATAACAAGAAAGTACCGATTTTTTTAAAAATTCAAATTACTTAATAAATATTTTTATAATTATCTTTTAAATTTTGAAAAGGTTCTCATAAAATTTAAAATGGCTTGACAAAATTCTGCAACAATTATATATATTAAATTTCAAACCATACGGTTGGGTAGTTTTTGCGCTGTTATATGCGGACAGACGGACGAACGAGACGAACGACTATAGGTACTACGTATTTATATAATTACGAACGCACGTAAAAACCAAATTTGTATATTAAAATTGTTTAATTATAGCAATACCGCCAGTTTTTTTTGGATAACTGTTTCCGGAGCACTGTTAAAACTACAGGTGACACATGGCACCCCCTACGGGTGAAAGACTTGTCTCACTGGTGACACCTCTAGGGAAGCCAGAATTGCGGTTGGGTAGTTTTTGCGCTGTTATATGCGGACAGACGGAAGAACGAGACGAACGACTATAGATACTACGTATTTATATAATTACGAACGCACGTAAAAACCAAATTTGTATATTAAAATTGTTTAATTATAGCAATACCGCCAGTTTTTTTTGGATAACTGTTTCCGGAGCACTGTTAAAACTACAGGTGACACATGGCACCCCCTACGGGTGAAAGACTTGTCTCACTGGTGACACCTCTAGGGAAGCCAGAATGGCACCCTTAACTAGGGTGAAAGGATGGCACCCCTAATCCAGGGTGCCCCAGGGGGTGAAAGGTTGGCACCAAGGTTAGAATAATGGCACTTCTAATTCAAGGAGCCCAGCGGCACCGCTACAAGGGAATGCATTCCCCCCCCCCCACCTCCTTGTCTAGCAATGGTACTGAAAAGAGTTTGAAAATTCTCATACTTAAAAAAGGAAAAAAAAACTATACATATATAATTATAATGCAATGTTTAACTTTAGCTGCAATAAACTGATCAATACTTCATTACCTCTGTTGACATTTATACAAAGTTAAAAGTTGATCATCTCATTTCAAGGGTCAATCCAGGCAAAATTTGGGGCCTATTCAGGGCTCCTTCACAAAAATCTATTTAATAAAACAGGATCCTTCACAAAAAATCAATTTAATAAAATGGGTCTCTTCACAAAATTCCTTTTAATGAAATAGGCCATTTCACAAAATTCTATTCCATAAAAACTTACTATTTTTATTAATTATTTATTATTTTGTTATGTTTTAAAATGTGTAATTTGTAAAAAATCAAGTTCACCAGAAGGGGAAACATTAGCAAATTGGACTTTAAAAAGTTTTTGTTATGCTAATAAATGTTTGTTTCTAATTTGAATAACTGGATTTCAACTTTTGTTACAAAAGCTTATTTTTCACAAACATATAATAAATTGCACAAAATAACCTTTATTTTTCACAAAATGCCCCCCCTCCCACACTCCCCTAAAGAAAACCTGCATCGACTCATGCTTGTGTAAGGTTAATATATCTGAAAAATGTATTATACATCATTTGTAAATAGCCAATAGACACTATAGATAAATAAATGTCGATTAAGATGTTTGGTTTTGTTTAAGATTTAGAAGTCATTTTACTTACAACTAAATTTGTTAATAAATGTTTTCAACTTGTAACTCTCAGCCTAAATTATGAATAGATATTTTCAGCTTAACAATAAAGATTTTTCTTACCTTCAAACTGGTTAGTATTTAATACCATTTTTACTATTATTGTTATTTTAAGTTAGATGTAGTACAGAGATATTTATTTATCGTTATTATTTTACGAGGAAAAAAAATCTTTTAGCTATACGAGTTAAACATATGTACACAAATCACTCAATCATCTGTCTTACATACAGCCACACTGTGAAATATTCCAGTGATTTATTATTTTTAATATGTTATAGTACAAGAGACTCACAAAACCTTTTTCAATATAAGACACATGTACAAATGTCAATATATCAGTTCAGGAATTACAATTTATTTATTTTGTTAATAATTCATAATATGTAACGAGGTATATTTTTAGTTCTTCATTTCATGATCAAACACAAGCTCTAAAAATTTCGATAATAAAAAGTATTTGATTACTAAAAATATCTGCAAAAATTTATATTTTATCAAGTTTACTATTTCTTATGTATATCAAATCAACTAATTTAAAATTGTCAAATATTCAATTTAATATGTTTCAAGTTAGTAAAAATCAATTCTCGTTAAAACTTGTAAATTCTTCAATTGTTTAGATAAAAAAAAACAAGAACGAAAAATCATGCGTCAAGCATAGATTATGTAGCACTTTCCAACGCTTCTAAAATAATTTTACAAATCATTACCGTTTAATAAGCTGAAAGATGACATCTAAGTAAACAATTTGGAAAACGCATAACATATTTAAAAACGTAATTTCAGGAATTTTCAATATATACAATATTCGGAAAAATATCAGAATACTTTTATGTAGCCCTGTATATGATCTATAGATTTGTATATATACATAGGATGCTAACTTTTAGTTTAGTTAGGAAACGCGTAGCACAGTTTAAATTCTCCTTCTGGAGTTTCTGTCAATAAACGGAAATGTGTTCGCGAACTTTTGTGCTGCCCTGTATAGGATCTACAGAATTTATACACACCACGTAATAGACAAAAAGCTAGTTAAGATTAAAATCGCGTTCAGTAACTTAAAACGCACTTCAGGAATTATTGTTAACAGACAGTAGAGAATTCTTTTGTGTGTCCCTGTAAATGAACGATGACTGCTATACACACACTATTCTGTAGTAAGCCTCTTGTAATGCACCTTAGTAATATATATAAACTTCAATGCGTTTAAAATAGTGGAACATTATTTAAATAAGCCGCAGACGATTTTTCTCCATAGACGTAATGTAACGGAATTATTTTGACTGTCCCTGTAAAGTAACTCTAAGTGCTATACACCTACTATTCCATATTAAGCTTCTTCTAATGCATCTTAGTGATCTATATAAATTTCAATGCGTTTACGATAGTGAAACATTTTTAAAATAAACCGCAAATGATTTTTCCCCATAGACCGCAATGTAACGGAATTCTTTTGAGTGTCCCTGTAAGAAAACTATAAGTGCTACACACTTCAGTTGAAATAGGGAACGTGCCATAGATAACGACAATAACATATAAAAATTGCAGAGCAATCCGAGCATATTTACGGGAGTTAGAGCACGGACAGACGGCCAGACGGCCAGACGGCCATACGGCCATCCGGCCAGACAAACCGAAGTCATAAGCACTTTTCAACTAGGTTGGAAAGTGCTAATAAGGAATTGAACCATTTTTAGCACTTTCCAACCTAGTTGAAAAGTGCTTATGACTTCGGTTTGTCTGGCCGTCTGGCCGTCTGCCGTCTGGCCGTCTGGCCGTCTGGCCGTCTGCCGTCTGCCGTCTGCCGTCTGTCCGTGCTCTAACTCCCGTAAATATGCTCGGATTGCTCTGCAATTTTTATATGTTATTATCGTTATCTATAGCATGTTCCCTATTTCAACGGAAGTGTGTAGCACTTATAGTTTTTTTACAGGGACACTCAAAAGAATTCCGTTACATTGCGGTCTATGGGGAAAAATCATTTGCTGTTTATTTAAATAATGTTTCACTATTTTAAACGCATTGAAATTTATATATATCACTAAGGTGCATTAGAAGAAGCTTAATATGGAACAGGGTGTGCATAGCACTTATAGTTACTTTACAGGGACAGTAAAAATAATTCCGTTACATTACGTCTATGGAGAAAAATCGTCTGCGGTTTATTTAAATAATGTTTCACTATTTTAAACGCATTGAAATTTATATAGATCACTAAGGTGCATTACAAGAGACTTACTACGGAATATTGTGTGTATAGCAGTCATCGTTCATTTACAGGGACACGCAAAAGAATTATCTACTGTCTGTTAACAATAATTCCTGGAAGTGCGTTTTAAGTTACTGAACGCGATTTTAATGTTAACTTGCTTTTTGTCTATTACGTGGTGTGTATAAATTCTGTAGATCCTATACAGGGCAGCACAAAAGTTCGCGAACACATTTCTGTTTATTGACAAACTCCAGACGGAGAATTTTAAAATGTGCTACACGTTTCCTAACTGAACTAAAATTTAGCATCCTATGTAGTATATATACAATTCTATATATCCTATACAGGGCTGAATAAAAGTATTCGGATATTTTTCCGAATATTGTATATGTTGGAAATTCCTGAAATTATGTTTTTAAATATGTTATGCGTTTTCCAAATTGTTTACTTAGAAGTTATCTTTTAGCTTATTAAACGGTATGATTTGTAAAATTATTTTGGAAGCGTTGGAAAGTGCTACATAATCTATGCTTGACGCATGATTTTTCGTTCTTGTTTAAATATAACAACATATCTTTCAACATTTTTTTAATTATAATAATGCATCATTAAATTTATTTCTAGATGGTAATCAACAAAAACTGTGCGAGAAAATTCATTAGATAAAAATATGAATAAAATGAAATTATTATAAGCTCTACATAAATAATAAATTAAAACACAAGCAAATAGATGAGGCGACATCATTTTACTTTCACGAGATAAAAATATCAACTTTCCACATCAAGATTATGACTTAAAATGTATTTGCTTGAAAATAATGTATGGAGCCATTTATAACACAGAATATCTAAAATTGATGTAATAATAAAACATAACATACAAACACACTGAAACATTTCACATACCTGTATTTAACCCTTTCCGGCACAGACAAAGTCTGTTCGTAAAATGAGAAATTACTGACTGACATTGGAATTTGCAAACGACTTTTTTTAGAAAATAAGATCTCCTTATTTTAAGCTTTCGTTTTAGAAACAAAATTTTATTAAATATTCTTGGTGTCGAATTCAAGTTTGGCATTAAAATTAAGTGTGCCCAGAGTGGGACCACTGTGCCGGAAAGGGTTAAAGTAAATGATATTATTGT
Source organism: Maratus michaelseni (assembly GCA_963931845.1). Taxonomy (NCBI): domain Eukaryota; kingdom Metazoa; phylum Arthropoda; class Arachnida; order Araneae; family Salticidae; genus Maratus; species Maratus michaelseni. The sequence goes on along the minus strand of OZ007586.1, from coordinate 229,863,388 downwards.
TTATTAGGCTCGTTTATTTATTCGCCATAAATGGCGTTATTTGGTTATTAATAAAATTGAAATCTTGCACTGCACGTGGCGCGTGGTACACTACAATTCAGTGACAGCCATTATTTTTCTACTTGTTTGTACGGTCTTCCTTACGACGCGAAAATTAGAGGAAACACGTCACAGCGTATGTGCAAGATGCTATTCATCCGGCGGAGTGCCAAAATTCCAGCAATACGTAGCGTATGGCACCCTAATTAGCTTCAATCACCCAATGAGCGGCCAAATGTCACCCCAACCACATTTTCAAGCCTCTGTGGCACGCTAGGGTTCCAAATGGTACCGACTTTTCACCCCGGGTTCCCAAACGGCACCGATTTGTCACCTTCAGTTTTCACAGTGAGAAATAGATATTAAATGGAAAATGAATCTAAATATGGATTTTAAATTCTGAAATTTTCAAAGCTAGGCTTAAATTTCCTATTGGAATGTAAATGTGAACAAAAGATAAAATGTTGTTAACTTAAAATGTACTTATTTTATTACGGAAACTAATAATATCATAATAACAGACGATATAATTCATTTTTTCTGTGAAATAATAACGATGATCTTTTTACATTGCGTCGTATTGGTTTACATTTTGTTGTACAGGTCAAAGTTTAAAGGTACTAATGTTAAATCCACGGGACAAACCACTACCTCCGTAATAACTAAATGCCTCTCGCATTCACGATTTCCCCATACAAAAATTGGAAGTCAATTTTTCCCCAGAGTACAGTGCCACCTATCGGTGACAACTGACATGATCTTTCAATATATACCAGTAAATACCGTAAACAGCTACCGTAAACAAAGACTGTATTGGGAATATTTATATGTAAAGTTTAAAAAGATAGCTTAAGAAATAACTTTGTTTAAAAAATTTGTAAGTAATTTCTAGAATTTCACAAATGTATCTATTGTCTTTTCTTTTATAAATAACAATTTAAACTGCTGTAGTAACTGATTCTTTACATTTCTTGAATATAAAAGTTATTTTTTAATTAATTATACTATATAAATTAAAAACATTTGCCTTTATTTATAAATAGATTTCTTTAAAAAAAATAACACAATGTTTATGGAGCGAAAATATTTATTAACACTATAAAATTTAACTAATAGATCAGAAACTATGAGTAAGTTTTAAAAAGATTAATGCAAAATACTAATTCTTTACTAATTCTTACTATAAATTGCATTGGATTAAATTAAAATTACTTGTAGCAACTGATAATACAAATGTACAAAGAGTGAAACAGTGTCTTGAATGTTTGAAATACTAAATTAAAAGGATTTTAAAATGAAATTGCCGAATGACGTTTGAGGCCCCCCACCTGAAGATTTGCTAATTTCATTATTACAATAAATGAAATCAATATTTATAGTATTCTTTTATATACAGATATGAATAATCAAACATAAAACAAAAAGTAATAGATTTTTAACTGGTGTGACTTAAAAAATGCTATACGTTTGAATAAGGAAGTCGCCCCATGAACCTCTCCTTTCCCTATGCCATTAAAAATTATCTGCTTCCGGATTAAATAGATTTATTGCTACATTATAAAATATGCAAGGCAGAGTTTTAAAAAAAACAGTAATGTGGTTTAACCCTTTAATGCCAATGGTGTCACATATGATTCCACCACTGCTTCAAATTAAGTAGATTTTTCAATTCAGGTATTCCATATTCACTTCAGAAATTTAAAATAGCAATATTTACTTCATTTAATAACGAACATTATGTCATTAAATGAAGCTAAATTTTGTATTGAAAATTTCTGGTATGAATTCCTATTTTCTAAATTACGGAATTTCTAGAACATATTCTACCATGGGAATTAGAGGGTTAAGAGGCTACTTCCATGTATTTGCTCGATGAACAGCAATAAGGCACACAGCAGTACGGCATTTTAGTCAGAATACATTAATTTTCATTTACAAATGAGCTTTCAGTTAAAAAAAATCACAAATCACTGTATAAAATAAGAAAATTTTAGGTTTGAAAAGCACGTCTATGAGTCGATCAATGTAAATACTACGACAACATGCATCAGATGGTAGCATCTAGATGGCGCTATCATCTGGAACATGCTGAGTTCCATTTTTGAGTCAAATGCGATAGGCATTTAGTTATTACGTAGGTAGTGGACAAACTTTAACTTATATTTTACCAAACAATCATCCAATTGAATTTGCTTTGTTTAATGATATACAATGATAGAGATAGACCCAAACATATTGGAGACATTTTTTGAATTCAAAAATGTATTTCTAATTATGAAAATTATTTATAAATTCATATAAAATTATAAATTATTATCAACATAAGTTTCAACATAAAACGAACAACAATCATCAGAAACATGGACGCGAATTGATTGGACGCCTCCGTCAATCATCTTACAGCTCATTCCAATCATTAGTTTATTTTATTACGGAAATTAATCAAATCATAATAACAGACGATATAGTTCATTTTTTCTGTGAAATAATAAAGATGATTTTTTACATTGTGTTGTATTGGTTTTGTATTGTTTTACATTCAGTGGCGTAGCGTCAGGGGGGGGGGCACGACCATTTTACTACCAGTATAATTATATACTACATTTGACCTTATTTAATCTTTGAACGGTATGAATTAAATAAGGTCAAATATAGTATATAATTATACTGGTAGTAAAATGATCGTGCCCCACCCCCTGACGTTACGCATCTGTTTACATTGTGTTGTACAGGTGAAAGTTTAAGGATACTAATGTTAGTTACACGGGACAAACTTTAACTTATATTTTACCAAACAATCCTCCGATTGACATTTGCTTTGTTTAATGATATCCAATAATAGACCCAAACATATTAGGGGCATTTTTTCAATTTGAAAACGTATTTTTAAGTGTGAAAATTATTAATAAATTCATATAAAAATATGAATTATGATCAACATTAGTTTGAACATAAAATGAACAACAATCGTCAGAAACATGGACGCGTATGTTTACAGGTCATTCCAATCATTAGATTTGAAGATAGACAGAAATATAACTTTTCGTTGGTTTAGGTAGTGGTCCTTACTCCATTTTCGACTTTTTCTACAATTTGCAAAATGTGCTATATTCTTTATTTAGTGACGGAATGTCTGAGACAGATTAAGATAAAGATATTTATTATTAAATAGTAGTTACTATGCGACCCGCAAGGCCCCGTAGTGAGTACCAGTGGTCTAATGGTACCGTTTTCTGTTATCAAATTTTTCACAGAAAAAAAATTTCATAGAAATTTTGTGGAATTTTTTTAACAGGATTTACTTTTATGTAAAGTCAACTTTTTTCGTATGTAAAATTTCTGTATAGTTTCATACTCTGAGTATTTGGGTATTTTTGGTACTTCTCCTTGTAAGTTGTTAATTGTACTTTTCAAAATCTATAGATAAACCATAAAACATTTTCTTTTCTAACTCTATTAACATTTAAGAGAAAGTTTATAAACTACAACTTTTTCCAGGCTGCCTTTAACATAGAAACTGAAACATGATGTCAAAAGTGGGTATTACTATTTGAAAATTCAAATTTAGTATAATTTTTAACATGTAGTCACTCTTAATTAAAAAAATTGCATTCTTAGATAATTTTTGGAATTTTTTTAATAGGATTTCCTTTTATGTAAAGTCAGCTTTTTTCATGCGTAAAATTTCTGTATAATTTTATACTCTGAGTATTTGGGTATTTTTGGTACTTTTCCTTGTAAGATGTTAATTGTATTTTTCAAAATCTATAGATAAATCGTAAAACATTTTGTTTTATAACTCTATTAAGATTTAAGAAAAAGGTGTATAAACCACGTCTTTTTCCGGGCTGCCTTTAACATAGAAACTGAAACATGATGTCAAAAGTGGGTGTTAATAATTGAAAATTCAATTTTGAGTACAATTTTTAACATGTTAGTCACTCTTAATTAAAAAAATTGCATTACATTCCGAAAGTTGACACAATTTTCCAGGCGAACGGTACTTCTCAAATCTCTGCAACTACTTGGTGATGAAATAGCAAGGGGTGGTGTTTTTGGATAGTACAATTCCTTTTAATAAGAAAATGAAGTTAAATAAAGTTAATTTATCCACTATCGTCAACAAAGTATCATTCATTCTCCATGTATCCCAATGATACATCATTGAGCATAATTAAATTGTTGTTCTCGTTAAAATAAATCGTACCTTGCTATCATGTGTGTTTTATTAGGAAATGTGCATCTGCCTTACAATGTCACAGTTCTGAATTTATTGGTGTAATTAAACTGGTGACTGAATGTAATAAAATATATTTAAAGGCTTCTAGTACAGTTATTTGTAAGTCATCATACCATACTAAATCAAAGACACTGTTCAATTTTGTAATTGACGTTTTTATCGTATCCTGTAATATTTTCTCAGAGTTATTAGTTTGCTATTTTTTTAATTCAGATTGCTTGATTGCTACCATGTTTTTGAAATATAATTAGTTCCCTTATTTAATGCCTTAAATAATTGGAAACTAAGACAGTTATTATTATTTCAATAATGTGGTAACAATCAAGCAATTTGAATTTAAAAAAATACAGCAGACTGGCACAACTGCATTTTATATATAGGAACGATACTCCCAAGATTACTGTTAGTGGGCGTTACCATGTACCTCATCATGTAGCGCATACCCGTTTTATTATACATTGCTACGCGTGTATAGTTGTAGGTTCAACAGTTATTTCAGGCGAAACAAAATTAAGGAATCTCCCTGTATGCATCCATAAAGTAAAGATATCACATTAAAATTAAATATGAATTTTAGAGCTATAAACAACTTTTGTTACGTTTTATAAACATATATCACAGCTGTAAAACATTCCGATATTCGAATACCATTATTACCGAATAGTTATATACGTCGTCAGAGCTGCCAAGTCTCCGGATTTTTTCGCATCAGTAATTTTTTAGAGAAATTGTTGTTCTTTTAAATCGAAAAATGCTCCGATTAAATAAAACAACATTTTCTGTACTAAATTACTGGTGTCCAAAAAGCCGGAGACTTGGCAAGTCTGCGTCGTATTTAATTCCAAAAAATCTGTCGTTAAATAAAGTGAATATTTCTTGACGGAAATAGGACGGAAGGTTTGCCAGCAATGTAATGTTTGAACAAAAACCAATATTCGTTAATCACGCTTTTTTAATATGTTTTTTTTTTCAAAACAGCTTTTATCTTCAACTAAATTTAATAAATTTCTGTATTTATTTCAACAGCTGCGCTTGCAATGTTAGTCATGATTTTATATTTAAAAAATTGAGGTCACTTGGTGACTATCGTTTAAGGATTGGCAAATGATAAAAAAAATACAATGCAGCAGCGGCTCGTCAGAGAGTTCACAATCAACTTAGTATCCAAATTTGAGTACATAAATTTGACTTTATTTAGTCTTGGGGTGTTCTACGATTAAACAAGGAGAAATTTAGTTTAAGAAATTTCTTATACAAAAGTGATCGTGCATCCCTTGACGAAACGCTAATGATGTAATGGCTAAAATGCATTTACGAAACGGTAAATTCAAAACAAAATACTTTTACTTTCTTCTATCTATGATCGAAGAAATCGAATTTAAAATGCATCCCGAAAAAACACGCTTTTATAAAATGTCTGTCTGTCCATGAGTCCGTGGGTCTGTGTGTTTTCTTTATATCATCGAAAAGTTTGTGAAGTTATGCATAGAACTGAACCAAACATCATATATATGTTTTTTGTTATAGCCAGTGCAGGTCCCAGTTGAAATTGGTGGTATTCCGTCGAAAGAGAGCGCTGTGATAGCAATTTTTGTTCGATTTTACTTTTGTAACATCGGAAAGAGAATTAAGTTATGAAAATAATTGAACCAAACTTTATATATACGTTTTTGATTATGGATGTTATTTCCGACTTGAAAATGGTGGCCTCCAGATGGAAGCGCTTTGATAGCAATTTTCGTGCGATTTTGTCAATTGTATGCAATTTAAATGAAGAATTTATGAAAATTTGTCGACGAAATTTCGTATTCAAATGCAATGTCATAGGCCAAGGTTTGTATAAAATTTGTATGAATGCGGCCTGAAGGCGACTCTGTAATAGCGAATTTAGGTGCGAGTTTTCTTTTGTATTGACGGATAGTATATGATGTTATGGATAGAATTGAACCAAACTTCTTAAATATGTTTTTGACTATGGACGTCAGGTTCCAGTTGAAAATGGAAATATTCCGCCGGAAGAGGGCGCTGTGATAGGGATTTTTGTGCGATTTTCTCAATTATTTCCCGTTTAAGTGAAGAATTTATGAATATTTTTCGATAAAATTCTATATTTAGATGTAATCTAATAGACCGAAGATTGTATAAAATTTTGGAGAAAATCGGTCTGACGTAGCGCTGTGATAGCGACTTCTTTCGATTATCGGAACGGACACGGTAGCTGTTGAAAAAATATCGTACTGAATCCCACAAATGTCCAATCTATCTTTAATTTGCATATTTGTAATACGCAAAATTTTTCTCGTTTTTTTTAATGTATTATTCGTTGATTACATTTCAGTATTTTTTCCCCTCACTCCCCCCCCCCTCCCCGCCCATGCTGGTTTTGAAACATTTGTTGAGAAAATATTTAAAATGTAGTAATAAAATAAATAACAGATCTGTGAACTATTCATTTTTTGTTTCTAAAATGAATAATTTAAAAAAATTACGCTTTTAGAAGTATCAACATGTATGAGATAGAAGAAAGATTTGGGATTGGCACATCCGATTAGTTTTTCTAAGCAATAAATACAAATGAGTTTAAAAGAAATAAAAGAATTTAAGAAATCACCGAAGTTTAGAAATGAAATACATTATTAGAAGAAAATCTACAAGGAATGTGAGAACACTAACAACCGAAATTTCTTTTTTTCAGTAATCTTTGTCCTTGTGATGGGTCCAGATGTTGAATTATGAAGTGGTAGCGTTGGCCTTCAAAATGAACAGCTCTCATATATATATATATATATATATATATATATATATATATATATATATAATGAATTTATTAAATTCAGTACGTCAAATAATAGAAAAACTTATTTCTGGATTAATGAGATTGCACAACAATAAAGTAATATGAGGGTTCATGTATCTTATAATCATGAATAAATTTCAGAATAGTCCTGTAATTCTCAAAGTCCGTTGGTTACAACACAAACCAGATGCAATGTGCACTTTAAAATGGGCACTGGAGAAGTGAATTCTGGCTAACAGGCGCCCTTCTTAAAAATAGTCTAAGATCGATAATCGCTTGGAAAGGGGACGGAAATAAGTATCTTCGCCGCTCTAACTAAGCTGGAAACTGTCAACACTTAGTGCACAAAGTAAACAACATTGTGCACAAAGTGTCTTATAACAACCTCGAAAATATAAGTCATAGAAGTGCCTTCTCTACCCGGGGATTCTAGCAATCTCCAGAAAATATTCCACCCGGAGTTACAACTCCGAGATCCTTAGGTACACCTTGTCTGTCACCTACCTTTATCACTTACTATCTCTCGCCTCTTTCTAATATATATCTTGATTATCGTCTAGAACAATGGAGGTTCTTCTAGCCAATAGAAGCCTTGGAAGGTGAGATCACTAACACGGTCCGCTATTATTTGAGGGGGGAGGTTTCTCATGGGTTCACACTGACATCACTTTCGCTTTGGGCCCGCTCTCTCCTTGTAGGGTCGAAAGGTGAGATGAAACACTTTGCCCTGAGTGCTTTTATTATTCCTGCTGTCTCAAAAACTTCAAGATGGAAGACTGGTGATGCTGAAACGAAAGTTTTGAGATTCGCCGGCCGATTAGTGGAGTTTGTATAAAATCTGAGGAGAATCTATATTACATGGGATTCTCCTATATTGGGATTTAGGCTGAAAAACAGGGGTTTCGAGTGAGATATAGTGAATTGCTCCCAACCTTTTCACAGTAGAACGGCGATGAGCGCTCATTTTGTCCTGTACCAAATGAATATATTTTGAATCGAATTAGAAATTTCTTCATAAAATATGTTAAAGGTAGTCTGCACAAAAATAAGTTAAATAAATAAATTAATTAACTGGTTTTAATTAAATATTCTGGTTTAAAATAATTTTAGAAAATTTAAGTGAAATTTGCAGCCTTTCTAGTATTCATAGAGATTTAAATATTTGCATGAAAAATTACGTTCTTCAACGATCGTGAAATGAACCGAATGAAAAGCTGCACAATCTTAGAAAATATTTCAAAATAATAAGTGGGTTATGCATCGTAGGCATTTACGAGTCCATATATTTCATTCACAAAATTGTCGGGGAGAGTAAAATGAAATAGCCATTCAGTTCTGAATTATATCTGCTTTAAATTATATTTTAAAATGTCCTAACTTTTGTTATAATAAAGCATTTTATCTTCAATCCGTAAGCAAAATTATATTACTAATAAAAAGCGCCACCATTTTCAATAAATTTTCCCCTCCACCAAGAGTCAGCGGTGATTTCTTTTGTAAATGTTTAATTCTACAGTGTCTAAGTCTCGATTTGCAAGCATGATATTTCTACGGCAACTTAATGATAGTCTAATGATATTTGAGTTAGAAAGTGCATTGAAAATGTGTCATTCCGTATACTTTCGACAAACATTTGTTGCAGAACCATTTCCGATTTTTTTTCATCTCTCTATGTGGAAACATATACAGAAAAGAAGCTAAATTCAGTTTGTAGAAAAAATTCTGTTTTAAAAATCTATTTGAGTAGAGGGTGTCAAAGGGTGCGATTTTGCCCGCACATAGAAACGTCAGTGGTTTATAAAATCTTGCATAATTTTTAAACTAATAGAGATAAACAAAATATAGAAAAAGATCTTAAACACACACACGTGTTTCTATCAGATCATAAAAATGTTAGATTTTTATCTTTATTTTTTTAGTTCTTTAAAATCTATTCAAATATCTGTCTCAAAAACTTCAAGATGGAAGACTGGTGATGATGAAACGAAAGTTTTGAGATTCGCCGGCCGATTAGTGGAGTTTGTATAAAATCTGAGGAGAATCTATATTACATGGGATTCTCCTATATTGGGATTTAGGCTGAAAAACAGGGGTTTCGAGTGAGATATAGTGAATTGCTCCCACCCTTTTCACAGTAGAACGGGGATGAGCGCTCATTTTGTCCTGTACCAAATGAATATATTTTGAATCGAATTAGAAATTTCTTCATAAAATATGTTAAAGGTAGTCTGCACAAAAATAAGTTAAATAAATAAATATTGGTCAAAATGCCAGTTTTTGAAAATGTAACTCTCATGAAGGACTAAAGTTAACAGAATAGCGATTTTATACGTTTTATTAATACTTTCAAACATATAAAAAAATAAGCAGGCTATTAACGCTTTACCTCTTGAATTATAACAATTGAAATTTTGAAAAAAAATAAAAATCTTCATTTATGACAACTTGTAACTCAAAAGGGAAAAGTGGCATTCTTATGCGATTTGGAAAAGATAAACCTCTCCATATAATGACTAAAATATGTATGTCTCAATTCACGGCTCTCACTCGCCCGTTTTTTGTATACCAGTACTTTTTACACAATAACTCGCAAAACTTTTCGTACTAGGCTCTTACAAAATTGGCAACAAACATTTTTTCGGGTAGGTTTCTACAATATGTGTAAGAAAAAGATAAGGAAGAGATTTTTCTTTGAAAAAAAAGGTATTCCAAAAACGGACCGAGTGAAAGACCTCTCATTGCTGCCTTCTAACTTATGAAATTTGAAAAATAACAGTCAGGTACGAAAGAAAGATAAAATTTAGAAACAAGATATTTTATTGCATAAATTTTCTGATATTATTTAAACAAATATTCCTAGATGCACAGTGATCCACAACTGTGATACAAAAGTATCCCAATTAAAGTTCAAGAGATAGAAGAATTTCTTAACAACAGATTTTATTCTTGTATTAGAATATACAATACACGAGGTATTGTCACTCAGCTCTATTCCCAAATTCAAACCGTAAGAGTCGTTGAAATCAAATATTTTCTGTGGTAATTTTTGTGTTAATAAAATGGCCTCAAAAGGTGATTTCATGGATAATTATTTAAATAAGTGTCGTTTATGAATGTTCTTTTTCCTTTGCTGTTGGGTGTTATTTTTCCAATTTCAAGGTTCTATATCTCACAAAATAGTCGGAAGACAAGAATGTGACTTGCAGATTATTTACATTATATAGGGAGGATTTCCCTCACCAAATTGGTTATGAAATCTAATTTAAACTTTTCTAAGTTACAGGCTGTTAAAAATATTGATTTTTTCAAATTGTCAAAATTAAATTTGTTTATCAATTTAAATAATTTAGGATGGAAAGTATATAAAAGCCTGATCATTTCTCTGGAGTTTCTTAAAAGTGGTAAAAACACCCATAGAAATATACAAAATTTACATAAACAGATAACAAAACGTGTTTATCTTTATTTGTTCAAAAATTACGCAGAATAGGATAGATAACAATTCAATCACTTATTTGTTCTATAGGGTAAACAATTATCAATATTTATAATTGGCTCTCTTGCCTCACCAAATCGGTTATGAAATCTAATTTAAACTTTTTTTAAGTTACAGGCTGTTAAAAATACTGATTTTTTAAAATTGTCAAAATGAAATTTGTTTATCAATTTAAATAATTTAGGATAGAAAGTATATAACAGCCTGCTCATTTCTCTGGAGTTGCTTAAAAGTGGTAAAAACAGCCATATAAATATACAAAATTTACATAAACAGGTAACAAAACGTGCTTATCTTTATCTTTGTTCAAAAATTACGCAGAATTTCACAAACCTTTGAATTTTGTAAAAATGTACAAATCGTACTCTTGAAACCCCGCTAATCAAAAAGATTTTTAAGATAGAAGTTTTTTCCAATTGGATTATAATTTCTTTTCTATAACAGTTTTTACATGCAAAATTCATTAAAAAAATTTGACTTGTTTCTAGATGTTGTTTTTCCTTCGCGACTGAGCGTTATTTCTATAATTTCTAGGTTTTATATATCACAGACTAATTGGAAGACAAGAATGAGACTTACAGATTATAGACTTATATAGAGTGGTTTTTCCTCAACATATTGCTTATGAATACTGCTTCCAATTTTTGTGAGTTGCAAGCTGATAAATATAGAGGAGCGTAGGGTAGAACTGGGTAGACGGATCAAAACGTGTACCCTGTTTTCTCCCTGATGGGGTCTTCCCTGTGAACAGCACACATCTTAACTACATCCCTTAACGTCCCCTAGCAGTGTGCCACCGTTTTTTGAAGTGAGTTAATCTCTGTGGCAATGTAATGATATTGGAAAGAAATTCACATCAAAAGTTTTAATTTTTCACAGTCTTTTGTACTTTCAGATGCATCCAGGCTGACGGATTGACTTAGGTAAATAAACCACTGTCTTCTATAGCTTTTGCACGATACTTTCATGCCAAGTAGAAGTATGTACATCCATCTATCCAGGAGAATGACCATTTTGATTTTTGGTCATCTGTTAGAGTAAAATCGGGTACCCATGTGTTTACATTGAATTATGCAATGAATTGTTTATTCAGTTAACAGTTGGTAAAACATGTATACAATGTTCAGTCTGCAAAGATTGTGCACATTAGAAGTGCAGCGTATACGTGAAGTCAAAGGTGAGAAAAACATTACATGGCAACTGGCAACCTTAAAATTTGATTGAAAACCTAAAAATATAAGTTACTGACCTTTACAAATGTATAGATGTTATAAACTTTGATCAAAAACTTATTACAATAAAGTTTTTTGTTACTGGAAGTGTAAAAACTTCATTTCTGACTAGTACCCTATTTTTCTCTACAACCAAAATTCGGAGCTATTTCAGATGGTCCTAGTAAACAGTTTTTCCCAAGTAAAGAAGAATTTTCCTGTGGCAACAGGTGTGGTTTTTCAATAGCACAGATGTCCCCAAACAATTCTGTGGAGTGTTTCGATTTTTCCGTCTTTCTAGACTTTTGTCCAGTGTTGTCAGTGGGCTACTTTTTTTTTAAATTCAGTTTTCTTGACTGCCACCAGTTTTTTGAGAAATTAAAATTTGCCTTATTTAATGACGGAATAAATAAGGCTAAAACAACGCGAATTTTACCATTTCAAAAAAGTGCTGCCAATCAAGCAATCTGAATTAAAAATGTAGCTCACTGGCAACACTGCTTTTGTCAACAAAACGAAAACGATAGGTACCTGGTTTTACCTTACTTTCCCCTGCTCTTTTTTAATTATCAAAATTTAGTTGTTTATGAATTTAAATAATTTAGAAGGGAAAGTATGTAACAGCCTGCTTATTTTTCTAGACATGCTTGAAAGTAATTAAAACACATATAAAATGTCAATACTGTTATATATTTCCCTTCATGAGATACATTAGTTTTTCATATTTTGCACTGTGACCAGTATTTTAGTATTTTTTTACTACTCAAAAATAAAAAAAAATAAAAAATACTGATGAAAACTTACATAAACCGATAGAAAAAAATGTTTAGATTTCTGATCTTTTTTAGTTCAAACTTATGTAAGATTTTACAAACATTTGAATTCTGAAAAATTTGCAAAATTGCACTCTGAGATTCCCTCTTATCAAAAAGATTTTTAAGATAGCATTTTTTTCCGACTGGATTTTAACTTATTTCTATGCAGTTTTCTATAAAAAAAAATGTCCGGGAAAAATCATAACTGTAAGAGTAAGGAAATAAAAAAAAAAACAAATAAATATATCATCTTATTTAATCACATGAATCTGTGATTAAATAAGTTAAATACAATGACGAGTTACGTGATTAAAAGCAATTCCTATTTCACCTCTATTTCTAAAGATTAATTTTCGCTTATTTAATCGGAAACTTTTGTAAGGCGAATAATATTTTTGAGATATAGTGATATTAAAAGTATTTACCCTACAGTCACTCAACTTAAAAAAAAAATAATAATAATAATTAAAAAATAATAATGTCTAAATTATGGCCGAAAAAAAAAACGGAAATAGGCATTGGACTATAAATTATTTCTGTTTCTAATTTATGTTAAACAAATATGCTTAGGATTGTCGGTTTCGTACTGAAATTGCAGCAAACTCTAAAATGTTGTATAAGAATACCAAATTTGGACATAATATTTGGCTTTTTTGTTCAAATTTACCTTACGATATCGAAAAAAGAAGTCGTTAGGTAAACTAGTTTAGAAATTATGGCGATTTGTTTTCAACGCTTAAATTTAAATTAATTTTCAATAGTTTCAAAACAAACTGTAATACTGGTAGTATTTTAAGCATAACTCAAAAACTACTTGGCTTACTGAGCACTAAGCTTTAATTCAGTTATTTGAAGCTTCTAGAAATTGTTTTATTCTTAAAAAAATTCATAGGTTACAAGTTTCATTCTTCTTCGAAAATCAGTGTTAAAAATTATATTTTTTCAAAATTTATGTTCGAAAAATTTATGTAATTTTAAGTTATATTTTTAAATCAAAAATCGATTTCCATTTTCTTCAAATGTACGAATCCAAAATTACAGCTGATTCTGCCAAGTAGTTCTTGAGTTATGCTTTAACTACCCGCATTGCAATTGGTTTTACAACGACTACAAATGATTTTAATATTAGGTGTTCTAAATCTTAAACTTTCATAATTCGTAAATTATTTGACCGAGGAACTTCTCTTTTTGTATCCTAAGATAAAATTTACCATTGTCGTCAAAAAGAAAGTCTAAATTAGACGTTCTCATTGAAAAGTTTAGAGTTTGGTTCATTTTTAGTAAGAAAATGACTGCCTAAGCTTATATTTTTAACATATCGGCTTCGAAAAAAGCGATAATTTCCAGTCAAATGGGTAATTCCTTATTTTTCACTCCAGGGATAATTTGGTGATTAAAATGTATGAAATGTTCTCTTTTTTTTATTTGGCCTACTCAAAAACACATACAAATATGAGAGTGGTATATAAATACTTGGAAATAATGGAACTCCCAAAGTAACACCTCCATTCACCATGAGTTGTGTCGCTTAATTAACGGCATCAGAAGTCAGTATGACCAGTTTTTAGTGAGATGTTATTTCCAAACAATAACCTTGGTACTAGTTTTATAAAACATTTACAAGAGATTTTTTTTCAGGAGATTTATCCTGCAAATGTTGTAGAAATCTACGACGAAGTCTAAATAGTGGTCTAAAATTGTGTCTAAATAGTGGTTGCCAAAGTGGTGACTACTCCAATCTCTGTAATATGATCAGGTGATGGGCATTTATTCTTGCAAGACAAATATTTAATTGTAATATTCGCCTTAATTAATCACATAAATTCTGCAATTAAAGAAGGCAAGGGTTACTATTAAAAATATTGGTATCCCACGGGTCAGAGGCGTAGCGTCAAGGGGGGGGCACGGACCACTTTACTACCAGAATTTTTATATACTATATTTGGCCTTATTTAATTCATACCGTCCAAAAATTTAATAAGGCTAAATGTAGTATATAATTATACTGGTATTAAAATGATCGTGCCCCCCCCCCCTGACGCTACGCCACTGCCACGGGTCACAGTTTAACTCCTATGATTTAGAAACATATCATTAGAAGCATAATGAATGTTGATCCATGTAGGTTTTCTTCGGAAGATTTTGAGGTACCAAAGAAACGAACGAAAAACTTGTTCCAGTTTTACTACATATTCGTGATCTGAATTTTTAAGTATTTTTATAAACTCTGGTAAATTTTGATAGAATAATTTTGGCTTCGATCTGCTTTATTTTTTTTATTTCATCATCTTTATCGGTTTTAATCCGTAAACTTTTTAGTTCATTTGAAACAAGGGTTTTCAGCAACTCAGCCATGAGCCGGAAGGCTAACGCTATTTCGCAGTAATATTTGCCTTATTTAAAGACAGAAGACATATGATTAAATGAGGTGAAAATTATTTGTCGTAAATAGTGGTCGTTCAGAGATCTGCTGCTGAGTTGTTGAAAATCCCAGATCTAAAATATTATTAATATAGGTTAAATATATAAGAAACTCACGAGCTTTATATATTTTAAATAAATAACTAATTAATTACAAATGTCTAAAATGCAGCTTTACATAGAACACCCTGTAAATACACATGAACCCGAATAATGCGAGCCTTGTTAAATTGAAGTATCAGATAAATCTAATGTTTTTTAATTTTGTGCAACTCGCACCTTGTTATAAAACAAGAAAGAAAAATCATGCGTCAAGCATAGAGTATGAAACACTTTACAACACATTCAGAATAGCGTAAAAAAAAAACATCACCGTTTATTAAGGTGAACAATGAACTAAGTAAACAATTTGGAAAAAGCATAACACGTTTGAAAACCCAATTTCAGCAATTATCATCTATAGTCGGAAAAATATCCGAATACCTTTGTGCAGCTCTGTATATGGCCTATAGATTTGTACATATGCTACATACTATGCAAAAATTTAGTTCAATTACACAGTTGAAAATTCCCCTTCAGCAATTTCCGTCAATAAACTCAAGATCATTTGTACAGCCCTGTATAAGATCTATAGAGTTTATGCACACCAAGTAACATGCAAAAAATTAGTTAAATTTAAAAACGCGTACATACCACAGCTGAGGTTCTCCGTCAATTCGTCGCGCACAATTCATCGAGGAACAATTCATCGCGCACAATTCATCGCAGCGTCAATTGGTCGCGTCGACAATTCATCGAAACGTCAATTCGTCGCGGCGTCAATTCGTCCTGGTGTCAATTCGTCGCAACGAGTTTGAAGGCTATGATGATAAAAGTATAGATAATTTAGTAAAATTATTTAATGATGAAAATTGTTAGTTCTAATTGTCTATATCTAAAAAACAAATTATCATTAAATAATTTTATTACATTTTCTTTAATTTTATCATCATAGCTTTCAAAAACATTTTCCTTGCAACGAATTGACGTCGCGACGAATTGACGCCGCGACGAGTTGACGCTGCGACGAATTGTCGCTGGGACGAATTGACGCTGCGATGAATTGTGCGCAATGAAATGTTCCGCGATGAATTGTGCGCGACGAATTGACGCGACACCCACAGCAGAAAACGCACTTCCAGCAATTATTGTCGTGTCACTGTAAATGAACGATGAATGTTATGCACACCGTATTCTATAGTAAGCATCTTGTTGTGCATTTCCGGAAAGTGTATCATTTACATGTTTGAAATAGCGTAACATCATTGAAATGCACCACAACCAATTTTTCCCATGGACCGTAATGTAACAGAATTCTTTTGTGTATCCATGTAAACAAATTATAAATGCTGCAATCTTTTAAATAGAGAATATGCCATAGTAATCCTCAATAACATATATCAATTATATGGTGATCCGAGTATGTCCGAAAGTACGAACTGACGGCAGACAAACAAACCGAATTCATAAACACTTTTCAACTATCTTGGAAAATGTTAAAATATCGGTAAATGTGTATAACAAAAAAATTCAGATTCAGCTTTATTATAAGTGGTTTCGAATGAATTATCTAACTAAACTGATCACTGTTACAGGGCTGCCACTGGCGACTATTTTTATATTCTATCCGCACCACAATTTAAGAAAAAAAAATTATTTTGTAGTATATTTCTCTTGCGCATGTTGTCAAAGTGCATGTGAAAAAAAAATTGTTTTGTGAAAGTGGTGCGAGATGGAATTAAAAAATATACGTCAGCGTCAGCCCTGCTATTAAGGATTTCAATCCCGCAAACAGCGCTTTTTAATTAAAAAAAATTTACCATAATTTCCCAATTAATTTTGTCGCTTTATTTAATAACAAGATTCCGGTTATAAAAATAAAAGTAAAGATTATTATTCGAAAATTCTAGTAGGTATTTTACGTATTAAAAAAACTCGCTAATTTAGCAACTCTGCTATTAACAAATCTCGCTACAGAAAATTGAAAATATATACCAGAATTTTTTAACAGTAGTCTTTGCTTTATTTATAATCACGGAGAGTCTGTCATTAAATACAGCGAGAATTTCTCATTGAAAATAATGGTACGGTTTTTTATATTTAAAAAAAAAAAGCTAGCCTCGAGATCCCACAGCTTGCGTTAGTCGCGATAAATGCTAAGGAGAACATTTCCATAGACATATTTTACCTCAATGTTCAATTAAAAAATGTTTATTTTGAAACTATAAAAATAACCAAATTACATTCAAATCATTTTTCCTATAAATGAACAATGTTTACTAAAGAGTCATTCTTTCAGAAGCTATATTGCATTTTAAATATGGTAAAAATTAAAAATTGGTATAGTTTAAAAGTTAAATTATTTTTTTTAAAATAAGAATTAACTTTTGATAGACATTGAAATTTTCAACAGCAAAATCACTCGAAACATTCTGGACAATGTATTATTTATAATTAATGATGCCAATATATATTAATTTCTTATAATGTTTATTGTAATTTTTTTAATACTTTCTCTTAAAAGTGATATTAATTCAAAAAATACTAAAATCCTCTGAAAATATTCCACACTTTAATTATGATCTTATGTTGGTCGAGAGACAAATATAAAAAAAATTACATTTCTTCAATTTTAGCTTAAAACAAACTTGAAGCATTTAGAAGATCATGATGCAATAAGCCTGTTTTTATAATGTAATGTTTGTGGTTGCCGCGTGTTCTTCCAGGATTTAAAAATATTTATTCCAGAAACTATATTTACAATATGTGTTATTTTTAAAATGGTATATTCGAATTTCTATTAAAAATAAAATTATGAAATATTATGAATAAAATTATTACTGAAATTGGCACAAATTATTATTTGTGCCAATTTCAGTTATACATTCTTCAATTTGCTTTCGGATTTTTTTTTTTTTTTTTTTTTTTTTTTTTTTGTGAGAAATTTTGGAAATTTTTTTTCTGGCTGTAAAATGTACTTACATTATTATTATTATTATTATTATTATTATTATTTGCTTTTCAAACTTATTAAATTACGTAATTAAATCTTTTTGTAAAACCCGAAAACAAATTAATTCTCCTCTAAATGTACGATATTTGCAAAGAGAGTCTTTCTTTCAGAAGTTATGTCAAATTTAAAATGGCAAAAATTAAAAATTGGTATTTTTTTAAAGTTAAATTTAAATTTTTTAAAAAGGATTTACTTTTAAGAAAGAATATACGCATAAATATACATTTCATTAAAACAAAGTAAGGGGAAAAAATGGTAGATATAAAGTTCGAGAGGCAAAAAATAAATATAATTTCATTTTTATTCTCGTAGATGGCAGCACTATTTCATTTAAGGAAAATTAAATGTCGTTCTTTAAAAGTATTCATAAGGTAAAATTTTTTAATTGTATCTGTTTTAGTCCGTTTCACTCCGGCATCCCTTCAAAAAATTAATACAAATAAAAGGCATTTATTTTTCATCTGTCATTAAGATGGTTCTCGTTCGAGAAAATTAAAAAAAATAATCTTTGCACATTTCCAAAGCTGCCAACTCTTACGCCTTTTTCCCACTATTATTTTTCAACAGAAAGGATTACCTTGTTTGATATCCAATATTTTAGATTAAATAATAATAATAAAAAATAGTGATATTAAAAAACACAAAGATTAGCAACTGTGCATTTCTTTCCAGAATATTTCATAACTATTTCACAGTTATTTTATTTAGCTTAAATTTATTGATTTTAATTTAAAAGGCAGTGGATGAATTTGAAAAGATAAATAATGAATCTAAAAAATTTTATATATTTATGATAGTTGAATTAAATAAAAAAGGGTTATTTCATAAATCTTATTTCCTAATTATCCGAAATTGACAATTTCAATATAAAAAACATTGCTATGTTTTCATACATGAAGGAATTTTGACTCGAAAAGTATGTATTTAGAAACAGTGCATTTGAGTATGAGTGATAGTGGCGAATACATTTTTTACAATTTCATATTTTTATTATGACTGACATTTTTCGGGATTTTTTTTAATTTTTTTTTTTTTTTTTTTTTTTTTTTTTTTTTAAGTTTTCAACAATTTTTTACCATTTTATACATGGTGTCTGATATGTCAAAATTTATTATTTATTTAGTAGTAACTGTAAGACAGCATTTCCTTAAAAATATTACCGAAGTTGTTTCACAGTGTAAAATTTATATTATAAAATACTTATGGGACAAAATACGTAATATATATGTTTTGATCGTTTATTTATTTGAGGAGTCAGTACGGGACACAATAGACCGAATTTTCTGTAAAACTCAGGCCGAGGGCGCTAGTGTCGAAACAGCCGCCTTTTACTTCCGTTTGTTACTTCCGGTAAGTTAACCCTTACTTTTGGCACCTTGGTTTGGCGACATTTGTTTGTTTACAAATTTGACGCTGTCAAATCTATCAAATACACATACTTAAAATTCAAGGTTGCAATTTTAAATTGGTTTTTTTTTTTACGGTTTTAATTTCTTTTAGTTGATATTTCTGTTATTAAGGCATATTCTGTGTCAAGTTTCATCTGGAGTTGCATTGTGTTTCTGCTGTTTTCTTTCTTTCTTCATTTGGTGTATTGTTTACATAAATTTCTCTGCTAAATCGTTGAGCAAGTATGATATTTTAATATATTTTGCTTGATATTCCTGCAGTTTAAATGTATTTTTCTGTCGTTTTCATGTTATTTGTGTTTTTTTTAAATTATTTTACTTAATTACCGAAAATGTCTATGTTAAATTGTTTACTTTCTTAGTATTTAATAAAATTTTACAAAGATAGTGTCCCTATGATAGTAGCTATGAAGAATCATCAGATAAAATTATCGTTAGTACTCAAGCAATTATTTTCTGTTTCTACACCACTTAACCATTTTTGTCTGTACAGAAAAAAAATAAACAATCATATCTGGTGTTTTCAACCTTTTATAATATGTGAAACCATGCCTAATGGAATAGTAACGTTTCTAAAGTTTCGTTTAGTAGTGTTTTGTTTTAATTAAAGTATCCCCCCCCCCTCTTTTAACAACTTCTGAAATACAAATTGCAGGAATTAGAAGGAATATCATCCTTTTGATTTTTTATAAACTTTTTCATCTATTTATAAGAATGCACATCAAATTGATAGACATCTTCTTGTGAAAGAAACTAGGTTTTTATTTCCAACATTGTGCATATGTGTTTTATTATTTGTGAACAATGTCAAAGCAACTCCATTTAATATAATTTGATTTGTTTACTAACAATTACTAGGGCATTGGAAGTTTCTGGCCTGGTATTCAGATACCCTCCCTTATAATAGTTCTTCCTGTTTTTAATTTTTTTGTTTAAGGCTACTAAGTAAGTTTTGTGCATTTAAAAAGAATAGGAAATTATTAGTAGGAATAAATAAGGTAAAGAAAGATTCTCACATATGTAAAATGCCAGTTCGATGTTTGACCGCAGACACCGTTTGAGCTCTCAAGGGATTTTATTATTTCAAAATTTATCAGAAATCACATGTCACGTATGAAAATAAAAGAATCGATAATTGCACAAATCTGATATAACATGTCAGTTGTGATTTTATCCTTTTATTTTTGGTTTTTATTATATTTCATATTAACAAGTATGTGAAGTTTTCAGAATTTTCTGTTTAATTATGTTTCTTTTTTTTTTTTTTTTTTTCAACAGATTGCTGAATAGATTTTGAACTGTTTTTGGAATAAAGAAGGTGTCATGTAATGGAATTTTGACTGAACAGAACTTTACAGCCTGATGAATGCTTAAATTTGAAACTGGTAGAGAAGGCAGTGAAAAGGAAAAAAAGTCAAGAGAATTTCCTTGCTGCAGAGTGTCTTTTCATAATTCCCTATGCAGTAGGGAAGTTCCCTTAGACAAAGTACTTGTAATTAAGTATCCATGCTTGAATTAGCATCAGAACGTTATCGCTGAAGTCATGACACCATACCATGGCAATTGAGCATAAACATTGTGCACAGAGTTATCCAGGTAAGTTATTTTTGTATCACAATTGATCCTTTTTATTTTGCTTCTGTTTATCATTAGTTTTGATACGTGTAAAACTTTATATCCACCTATTGCAATATGTCAAGTAAAAAAATAAAATAAAGACGTTAAAATTAGGATTAAAATATAAATGAGTGAAAAAAAAGATTAAAAAATGATAAGGGATTGACTGAAAGTATAGCTGTAGTAATTGAAACTACTAAAAAAGTTTCAATAAAGTTGTTTTTAAATGTTTTATTAACAAATTATATAGAACAGAAAAAACGTGTATGCATAAAGACAGCCTCAGTACAATTTTTCTTGATTTGTTATTAATTTCTGTATTTCATTGAATGTTAGAATTTTTTTTTTTTTTTTTCAACAAAAATACTGAAGGGTGTTTTTATAAAGTGTTCAGGGATGTACTCAATTGTGCAGTTATCACAACAAAGATAGAAAGACATGTCTTCATTGCTGGGGGGGGAGGGGGGGGGTTCAGAAAGACAGTTGTGTTTTATGATTATGGATTAATTCGGTTTTATTATTTTTGTTAACACATTGCAAGAATAACTTGTGAATAAATACTTTAATTTTTATTTTTTTAATTGGAAAGGGCTAATTTTGCCGGTGGCTTCATTTTAAATTTCACCAGGCTTGTTCACTACTGGGTTAAAATTAACACACTCAAACTATGTTCCATCACATTCTCATGTTTATGCTGTTCAGTACCGAGGATGCATACATGGTGTCACTCAGAATGTCAAATGAGCAGGCTTGTAATGGGTAGCTGTCCGGGCTTGTAAAGAAAAAAAAGAATGGGTTTTTTACAGCCCGTAGCGTTGTAGTGGGTAGCTGTCCATGCTGTTTTTTTTTTTTTAAATCCTGTGTATTTTACAACCCTGCAAGTGAGTGACAAAGCATGGCCAGATATGCGTCCTCTGTAGATAACGTAATAAAATTTTATGTTTGTTCATTTTGTAACCTGAAATTTTTGTCGATTCGGGGGAGGGGATTTAGATTATTTTAAATTTTAAACTGTGTATGCTGGGGGGGGGGGGGGGGAGAATGGAGGAAGCAAACTTTATGGTATGTTACACACATATTTTAAAATCCTAACAATCATATATCCAAAAAAATTTAATAATTTAATTTTTTTTTTTTTTTTTTTTTTTTTGGTGGTTGTAATGGTCACATTAAACTTTTTTTGAAAAAAATTAGTGCAAGGATGTGAAAAGGTTTGCCAAACCTGGTTGTAAAACTAAAGAATATTTGGCTATTTTTCACCAGCTGCAGGTTATCTGAAAAATAACAAGTAGATAATCGATCATTTTCATAACCTATCCCTTACAATTTCCTCTTTGTATAAGGGGAGAGAGCAAGTTAAAAATCTAAATCTTGACGAATGAGATACCATATGAAAGGATTTTGAACAGGCTTCTGACATAGCACAGTTACATTTTTCTAAAACATGTTTTGTGATTAAAATTTGCTGATAATTAAAAATTAAATCGGCATTGTTTTCATAAATGAAATGAAAGGTTTTCCTCAAATTAATGTTGCCACAAAAATAAAATTCCGGGTTATATCACGCTCAACAGATGATGTCATCCTCTAATGCAGTTAAAATATGATTGTTATTTTTTTTTTATCTCGCATGTGCCTTTTTGTAAGTTTGATGGAATAAATGAGCTGATATTCTGGCTTGTCTAATGTTAAGGGACAGATTTTTAAATATTTTATTTTACAAATTTTATAAGATACATATAAAAAAGTTAATATGAACAGTAATAAACAATGTTTCAAAACACATTTCATAAATATCACGAAAAGATCATTAACGATCATCACAAACTTGAAAAAATGAAAATGCATGAAATTTGTTAATGTTGTGATCACTATATTGCATGTATGAGGGCTTCATGTACATGAGCACAACAACAACAAAAAAATCATAGTTGGATGCAATGACATCAAATAGAGTTCATTATGAACTAAAAGGCACCCACTAAAAAAAAGCCAACTAGCTGTGAAACTGCAACAGCAAAATTTTTAGACACTAGAAAATAAAATAGAAATAAAGAGTATATATATATATGTATGATTAACTATATATATATATATATATATATATAGTTAAATATTGTTATTTACTTTTTACTTTGAGTTGCAACAGCTTGAAGTAAAAGCACAAATGATCTTAGCTGTTTTATAGTCTGTACAAAGTAATATATCATATACAGTAGAGCGCCACGCCACAAATCCGCCGACCTAAAATCCGCCAGAGTCCGAAATCCGCACAAGCTTGCAGATGTAAACATTAAACATCTTCATCTTTCTTCCGTGGCACTAAAAGAACGAAGTTAAAGAAATGATGATGTCATTCCAAAGCGAATGATCGATTCAGAACATTCTCCACGATGACGGAAACCAGACAGATTTTCCAGAGTATAAAAAACATTTCAATATCATGGACTGTGTCAATCTGGTGGCTGAATCATGGAATCTTGTTTCGCAATAAACATTAACTAATGCATGGCATAATATATGGCCAAACTTCCTGTTTATTGATAATGAAATTGATAAGGAATTTGCTGGATTTAATCTCGATCCAATAAAAGAAAAAGCAAAAGAACTGTTGTTGTTTACAAAAGCTGTTACAAAAAATGACAACATATTTGATGAAAATGAGATTATAGACTAGATGTCTAATTCGGATGAACTTAAAGAACAGTATCAAATGACTGATGATGATGATGATGAAGATGAGTTCAATTTGAAGAGGGTTTGAATTTGGGGGAAAAATATCTTAATTTCTTAAAACAACAAAAATGTGTTACTGAATAGGAATTAATGACTATTTATAACTTGCAAAAAAAACTTAAATTAGAATAATCTAAAATGTTGAAACAGACAACTAGTATTGATCAAATGTTTTCAAAGTTCAAAAAATAAGTTGTTTTGTTTATATTGTTTTCATTTTTTTTTTTCATTCATAATAAAATAACTTAATAATCTAATATTTTATTGCTATTAATGTTATTTATTTATTTATTTTTAATCTTTATTATTATTTTTTTTTTCCAATGGCCTAAAATCCGCAAAATGTCCTCTCCCAAACAGTGCGGATTTCTGGCCCTCTACTGTATAACTATTTTTACTGAAAAATATGAAGCAATTAAGACATTTCTTTCGATCTTTATGTGAAAACTTCACATTTGAGTATTAGAGATGAGTTCGGGCTCTCTTTTTGGAGCCCGGGCCTGCCCGAGCCCGATGATTTTAAATCCAAGCCTGTCCGAGCCCAAAACATTTTTTATCATTAGAGCCCGAGCCCGAGCCCGAAAATAATTGCATATTATATAAAATTGTTTTAAAAGTAATATCTCATTTTTAAAAAACTTCGTACGTGAAAATAGCTGTTCATCCGGTACACATAATTAATTTTATAGAAATTTACATTCCATCTTATCAAAACAGAAGTTTGGTATCAAATAAAAATATAGTTCTTTAAAAGGATGTAAATATTTTTCTCTCCCAACAAGCAAATCTGATGGACACATTAACGAAGTGCGTTTTATGAAAAAATGAATGAAATTTGCAGAAATTACTATTTCTATGCAGAAGAATCGAACAACGTTTTATATTTCCTATAAAAGGTGTATATCGTAACTTATAATTGATTCCTTAATTAAAACAGTATTTCATTTCCTTGAAAATCAGCTTAAATTAAAAATTTGACACTGGTATCTGAAAGATCCTGTGCTTTTATACAAAAAGTTGAAACACTCTTCGATTGCTTTCTATCGGAATAACAATATATGACAATTATATCTACTTACGAATGAAAGTGACTTTGTAAATGTGCAGAGCAGAGCCTTAGCATCAGCAGAGTTCACAATTAAATACATAATCACTAACTTTGTCTTCATTTGAAGAGCGAGTATGACTTGCACACAATAGAAGACTATAAATTTGCAAACCTAAACTATTGCTGATTGACTAAGAATGAAAAAAAAAATAGTCATCTAGCATTAGATCTCTAAAAAATAAATAAATAAACGGTCCAATTAAAAAAATGTCCTAATGTCACAAACGAAAATCTAGCAACAAATATTATTGGAGCCTCTTCACATTGGCGCCATATCACCCAATCATCATTTGCATCGCAAATATCGTAAATTTTCTTTTAAAGTGACATTTTAATACTAGAAAAGAAAAACAAGATTCCTGTTTCCCCTTCCATTAATTCTGATCAAAATAACATTAAAAGTGAAATAGAATATGTAATTTTTTAGGGGAAAAAGTTATCTTTATTTTTTTATATGAGAATAAGTAAAATTGCCAGTTTCAGAAAAAATGAGACAGGGCCCGGGCTCGGACTGAGCCAGTCTCATCTCTATTGAGTATATCAATAAATACCTTATAAGTAATCCTATAACATTTTTGTTGAAAGGAAAAAAAAAAAGATTTTCTAACATACTAACTTTCAATGAAATACAGAAATTAATAATAAATCAGGAAAAATTGTACTGAGGCTGTATTTATATATACACAATCAGTTTTTTCTGTTTTATATAATTTGTTAATAAAACATTTAAAAACAACTTTATTAAAAACATTGCTTACAACTATTAGGTACTAATGTTTTTGTAAATTCCACTTTAAAATGACATATTGCACTAGGTGGATATAAAGTTTTACAAGTATCAAAACTAATGATAAACAGAAGCAAAATAAAAGTGATCAATTGTGATACAAGAATAACTTACCTGGATAACTCTGTGCACAATGTTTATGCTCAATTGCCATGGTATGGTGTCATGACTTCAACGATAACGTTCTCATACTAATTCAAGCATGGATACTTAATTACAAGTACTTTGTCTAAGGGAACTTCCCTACTGCATAGGGAATTATGAAAAAACACTCTGCAGCAAGGAAATTCTCTTGACTTTTTTTCCTTTTCACTGCCTTCTCTACCAGTTTCAAATTTAAGCATTCATCAGGCTGTAAAATTCTGTTCAATCAAAATTCCATTACATAACACCTTCTTTATTCCAAAAACAGTTCAAAATCTATTCAGCAATCTGTTAAAAAAAAAAAAGAAACATAATTAAACAGAAAATTCTGAAAACTTCACATACTTTTTAATATGAAATATAATAAAAACCAAAAATAAAAGGGTAAAATCACAACTGACATGTTATATCAGATTTGTGCAATTATCGATTCTTTTATTTTCATATGTGACATGTGATTTCTGATAAATTTTGAAATAATAAAATCCCTTGAGAGCTCAAATGGTGTCTGCGGTCAAACATCGAACTGGCATTTTACATATGTGAGAATCTTTCTTTACCTTATTTATTCCTACTAATAATTTCCTATTCTTTTTAAATGCACAAAACTTACTTAGTAGCCTTAAACAAAAAAATTAAAAACAGAAAGAACCATTATAAGGGAAGGTATCTGAATACCAGGCCAGAAATTTCCAATGCACTAGTAATTGTTAGTAAACAAATCAAATTATATTAAACTGAGTCGCTTTGACATTATTAACAAATAATAAAACAAATGTACAATGTTGGAAATAAAAACCTAGTTTATTTCACAAAAAGATGTCTATCAATTTGATGTGCATTCTTATAAATAGATTAGAAAGTTTATAAAATATCAAAAAGATGATATGCCGTCTAATTCCTGCAATTTGTATTTCAGAAGTTGTTAAAAGGAGGGGGGGGGGATACTTTAATTAAAACAGAACACTATAAACAAAATTTTAGAAACATTACTACTCCATTAGACATGGTTTGACACATTATAAAAGTTTGAAAACACCAGATACGATTATTTTTGCTTCTGTAAAGGCAAAAGCAGTTAAGTGGTGTAGAAACAGAAAATAATTGCTAGAGCACTAATGATAATTTTGTCTAATAATTCTTCATAGCTACTGGATTATATATTTTTTGTGGTTATCACATAATTACATGCAGAGATACCATCTTTGTAAAATTTTAATAAATTACTAGGAAAGTAAATAGCTGAACATAGACAATTTTGGTAATCAAATAAATAATTAAGAAAAAAAAAACACAAATAACATGAAAACGACTGAAGAATACATTTAAACTGCAGGAATATCAAGCAAAATATATTAAAAAATCACCCTTGCACTACGATTTAGCAGAGAATTTATGTAAACAATACACCAAAATGAAGAAAAATTAAAAAACAAGAAAGAAAAATAACAGCGGAAACACAATGCAACTCAGATGTAACTTAACAGAGTACACCTTAATAATAGAATTATCAACTAAAAGAAATTAAAACCTTAAAAACATTTTAAAATTGCATTTGAATATTTAAAACACCCACCATTTATGCTCTCCATGAAGGCTTATCTTTTTTGATGAACTAAAAAAAAAGATCTAAACAAAAGAAATAATACGTTAAAAATAAAAAAAAAATACAATAACTGACATATTAAGTTTACATTTATGAACAGATAACAGTGGTGTAGTCGAGGGGGGACGCAGGGGGACGGCGTCCCCCCACTTTTTTATTTTATTTCAAGCGTCCCCTAACTTTTTTTCGTCAAGGGGGACGCTAAGGACGCGAGCGGACGCAAGCCTTTCTGATTTATCAAATGTTTAAAAGAAGAAACACATTAATAAATTAAGAATTTTAGGAAGTAAGGAATGGATTTTTTAAAGTATTTTAGATTTCTTTAAAAAAATCTTTCTTTTGCATTAAAATACAAATTCAAGGGAATTGGGGAAAAAATGGATGTTTACTTGTTCCGTCAACTTTTTGCACCAGTCGTAAAATACAGTGCTAACATTAGTTTCTGCAGATACAAACATCCGTTTTACTTGGAATTCTTTAATGGAAAACTATTATCCCCCCTCCTGTTCCCAAATGAAAAACCACCCTAGCTCTCTGGTCTGTATACACCGCCAGTCTCAGATTGAAAAATATATCCAGATGTCGCAAGTTTTTCTATTCTGAAAGCCTGGACATGCTTTTCTTTAAACGCAATTAACAAAAGGCCCCTTTTTAAACATATTCAGGGTAATGGTAATTGTCATAGCTGTCACTACCGTTGGTTCGTATGGGTCGTCAGATGGATGGCCATGGACCGTAGGGAGTCTGTAGGTAGTCGAATCTAGAATAAATCAACAACAGGTGACATCAATGCAGGCCGACCACTTCTGATGGTGTACAAGAACCTCATAAACAATTATCTCCCCCTTTTCTACCTAACATCTTCATTTATCATTTACTTTGACAATTATTTCCTGATTAGAGGATTAGGAATAACTATTGCACTATTGGTGATTAGGAAAAAAACTAGAAGTATTGGATTAGTTTGAGTTAAAACAAGTATCTCTGCAGTATCTCTTTTTTTTTTAGTTTGTACTCTTTAGTTGTTACTCTTTTTAACACTTTCCAACCTAGTTGAAAAGTGTTTATGACTTCGGTTTGTCTGGCCGTCTGGCCGTGCTCTAACTCCCGTAAATAGGCTCGGATTGCCTTGCAATTTTTATATGTTATTGTCGTTATCTATAGCATGTTCCCTATTTCAACTGAAGTGTGTAGCACTTATAGTTTTTTTTTACAGGGACACTCAAAAGAATTCCGTTACATGACGGTCTACGGGGAAAAATCATTTGCGGTTTATTATAATGATGTTACACAATTTCAAACACATTGTAATCGATATATATCACGAAGGTGCATTAGAAGAAGCTTAATATGGAATAGGGTGTGCATAGCACTTATAGTTACTTTACAGGGACAGCCAAAAGAATTCCGTTACATTACGTCGATGGAGAAAAATCGTTTGCGGTTTAATTACATAATGTTTCACTATTTTAAACGCATTGAAATGTATATATATCACTAAGGTGCATTACAAGGAATCCGTACCTCCTAACGAGAAAAGTTTACTGAATTATGGATACAAAGACTGAAAAACTTCTAATACAAAATCGCAAGAAAAAGATGATAATTTCCGTTTTAGACAGGTTTTTGTCTTAGCAGGTAAAATTTTAACTTATTGAATATGAAAGTTTCCAGTTATAGACGGGTACCGTTTTTTCATGTATCTTTTAAGACTATTAAAATTTCCAGTCTATAGTGCACCTCTGAATATTAAAGTAAAACTTGTCTGTATACGAAACCTGTCTGTAAAAGAACTCTTTCTCAAACGGGAAAAAAACACCATGAATTATACTTGCTAAGACGGAGACCTGTCTAAAATGGAGCTTTTTTTTCAGTTCCTTTCAACTCTTTCTTTGTAAGTTTTACTGTAGGGGCGCCATTTCAAGAGTTTATTTGCGGGGTGGGGTATTTTCTTTGAGGGACAGATTTTGAAATAGCGTGCAGGATTGCGCAATTCGCGCCCAAAATGGGAATAAGCACCCACAATAAAAAATCCCTGACTGCTCGGCTTACACGCACAGGTAGATTTCGAAGACGTAGACCGTGGGGCACCTGTTTATTGAGAATTGCAGAAGAAATGACTTTTTGCCATGATGCGGCAGTTGGAACCGCCCACTTCGAAATCTACCCGTGTCTGTAGGCGGAGACGGCAGGGAGGTTTTTATTTATTTATTTATTTTTTGCTGTAAGGGTTGGTCCTATCAAAAACTTGTCTTTATAAAAGTTGTAGATAATATTAAGAGGATTTATAATAAATTTAAGCGGATTTGATATCTTGTGAATTGACAATATTACAATTTTTTTTCTTCTTAAACCCTTATTTCCCCCCTCCCCCTTGAGGCCATTTTTAATGATATCAAAAATCTGCCATACATAAATTTTCGGCCCTTTTCCTAGAAGTAATAAAAACTTTAAACGGATTCGATACGTATCATAATTAAGAAGTTATTGTTTTTGTTTGTTTTTTCACAACCCCCTCCATTTCTCTCCCCCCCCCCGTGGTTCGATTTTGCCCATTAACGAACTTGACGGAGATTTGTTATCAGTTTGGAAGAGATTTGTGCAGAATTATTGCAGTTATCGTGTCCATAAAAAAGTGACATAGATAGATAGATATATAAAGTTTTGAACTGGGGGTGGTTTTGGATTCTGGAGTCATGATTGGCGTAGATCCTACAAACATTTTCCAGAAATTCAAACATAGGGAGAATGTAATAGGTAGTTTTTCTTACGAAATCTGCCTAAAAATGCTGTGTGGGATTTTGCCCTCTTAACTTCGCTTAACAGGCATTGATTCTTCAGCGAATATTTTTAACACTTTCCAACATTGTTGAAAAGTGTTTATGAATTCGGTTTGTCTGCCTGTCCTCTAACTCGCTTAAATATGCTCGGATCATCATGCAATTAATATATGTTATTGAGGCATACTATGGTATGTTCGGAATTGAAAATGAAATGTGTAGCGCTTATAGTTTTTTTACAGGGACACTAAAAAGAATTCCGTTATATTGCGGTCTATGGCGAAAAATCATTTGCGGTTTATTTTAATGATGTTACACAATTTCAAACTTATTGAAATGGATATATACCACTGAGGTGCACTACAAGAGACTAATTATAGAATGTGGTGTGTATAGCACTTATAATTCCTTTACAGGGATACTCAAAAGAATTCCGTTACACTCCGTTTCATTACACGAAAAATCATTTGCAGTTTATTTTAATAATGTTTCACTATTTCAAACATATTGAAATTGATATATATCACTAACGTGGGTTACAAGTAGAGATCGACCGAAACAGGTTTTTAAAACCGGATTTCGGTGATCTGTCCACTTTCCACCATCTCATATTCAGTAAATAAAAGAACACAGTAAATAAAGCATACATCTCCCTCCCGCCCCCCCCCCCCTCTGATAATGCATGTTTCGGATCCATACTTTCTAAAACGCATCCATTGTTTTAAGATAATCAATTTTTATGTAAAGATGAAGAATTATTTTTACAATAATAAATCAATCTGCAGATGAGGGAGATTTTTAATGTTTTCAAGTGTAATTCATTTGTATCGTTTCTTCGGTCCCTGTACATAATCAGGATGATTATCCATCACAGTCGGGGATATTTTCCCTCTTACACAGTTAAATACCCAATGGATCGTTAAAAAAAATATAAAAAATACAGTTTCTAGCATATTCTGATGCAACATATACATCAACGAATTCAACATATCAATTTTATGTTAAACATAAACTAAAAATAGTTTTTTTTTCTGATCTTAAGATTTATCAGGGTTTTTTTATTATTTTTTTTATTATTTTTTTTCACTTTTCATGATGGTTAGGGAAATCTATTTTGAATTGTGGCAACTTTCCCAGGGGCTATTTTACATTATTAAAGCAAACTGGTGGTCATTGTTGAAATAGAATTAAAAAATATTTCATGCTTGAAAATTATTTAAAAAGTCGTTAAATTAAGCGGCAGTTTTAAAATAAATTTCAATCGAAAACTAATTTTTTTTTCTAATTGATGATGTAAGAATTGAAATTGTAAAATGTAGTAAAAAAAATAAATTTGTAGTATTTAAAAGCGATATTTAAGTGCGATGAAAGCTAAAGCGATAGCGCCGTTTGTTATCAGAACCGTTATACATTTCTAAAAATTTCCACTGCGTTTTGGCTGGCGTCCGTCCAAAAGTAGACTACCATTTTTTGACATCAAAAGAGAAATTCACTGTGTAAGAAATAGGACTTTACCGCTAATAAGGAACTGTTAAATGTACTTATAACAAACTTACCAAAATAATTCCTATAAAATATTAATTAGCCTTACATTGTTTATTCTAGGTAAAAAAAAATCATTATTTAAAGGTTTTTTTTAAACCATAACACTATTTTTAATAATTTTAATTTTCCTGAAATCCTTTACTTTTGTAAATTTTTTTATTAAAAAATGAAGTCGTCTAACCTATAATTAAAAAAAAAAGTAATTGGTAGCATGTAATCAAGATGAAGCACCCAATAAAAGCTCCAGTTCTAATCTTTAAAATTAAAAAAATTGAAAAATCAGTTAAAATTACGTCATGTTGACACAATCATATAAATTTTTCTTTTTAGTTTTATAAATGTTAAAATGCATTTCAAGCTAAGCATAACGTTATTTTCACCGGCTCAAACTTTTCACACGTACTTTGTATACGTTACTTTTATGCTTAAACACCATGTATACAAATAAAAATATATTTTGTATTTAATTGTAATGAAAAAATGGCATCAACAAAGTTATAATGCATAATGATAAAATAAACCCAATGGACAATATTCCCGTGACGTCACAATAAATATGAATTTTTATTCTCTTATAAAACACGCGGATAAATATTTTTACCTAAATTTAACTTGCAAATTAAAAATACCGCCTAAAAGCCACGTGCTTTTAATATTTATTGTTTCTATTTTATCCTCGCAACCACAGAGTTCAGATAATAAACTATGCGCCTCGCAACAGTGGGCGTATTCCGATTGCCAACTTTATGACGTCCTACGCAGATGTAAAAGTTTAATTTAAAATTGCGGCTAATTAATAAAATTTTCGAACAAACGAATGTACGATAACAAATCTGTGTCCAAATACCTTTCATTTAAAAAAAGAATGATGCAATTTGATGCAGTAGTTTGTTCTCACGGATTGTCGAAAGAAAACGCTTAGCGTTTTAAATATATAGATATGTTTTAACCATTTTATAAATATAAATATTATTAATTTAATAGACGTTTAAATATAGATATATATTTAAATATTGCTGAATATTATTATTAATTATTTAAAATTTTGTACAAACATTTTTATGGTATATATGTTTAAATAACGTGTATACTTAAAAAAAAAGCTTTGCCACTCCCTGCTAGAGTCCTGCATCGGGTCGGTTTACCCGCACCCGACCTTATCCACGATTTGGGTCGGGTCGGTGCTAAATTTTTTCGTTGCGGTTAGGGTTCGTGTCGGGTTGACTTCTTTTTTTGTTGCGGTTCGGGTTCGGATCGGGTTGACTTTCATTGTTTTTTTTTTGTCGGTTTCGGGTTGGGTTTGAGTATTGCGGGTTGGGTTCGGGTTGAATCGCTTTTGTAAAAGAATGTCCACAATATTTTTGTAGGTTAAAAATATGTATAAAATAAGACCTCCATAATGGACATTCCCGAAAAGAGACTTTTTACGCTACTATGAAAGGAGGAAAAAATGCCATTCTTCTAATTACTTGATAATAACTCGCTTTCTTTTTTTTTGTTGTATTAGTGGATAACTAGTGTAATGTTGTTCCCCAACAATTTTCAAAACTAAAAATTTCAGAATAATTAATCAAACTTCTTGTTGAGAGAAAATGTACTAAAGCATTCTAAAACTATTCCACATTCTATTATAGAAAAATAAAACAAATAAACCAGTCATCAAAGTTTTTAATTTTTTAAACATGGTGCCAGCTAAAGGATTTACATGTGCAGAAATTTAAACTAAATTAACTTTCTTTTTTACTCAATCACCTTTTTTAGGTTCATTCAAAATCACGTTTACCCCGGGTATCCTAGACCATTATGTATAGTTTATAAGCGTCCCCCCACTTTTTATTCTAGGACTACACCACTGACAGATAAGTATCGTTTACTCTTCTGTAGTAGCGATTTTTAAACAATTTAGATTAATCAAATATTAACAGAAGCCTTCGTTATTATTATTATTATTTGGAACATACGTCTGACTTGTGTGATTGATACAAATATCCACCCCTTCATTATTAATCGTAATTACAAAATAAACAAAAACATACCGCCAATGTAGCACTTTCACGATCGTCAGAAAAGAACGATAAACCGCCAATTATGGCACCCATGCCTTCCAAAACAGCTAAATTATATATATTTTTAAGCAATATTACGTAAAAATTTATATACCTGCCCTACTTTTTCATAATTTTAAAGTATTTACGAATATACATTTAAAAAAACAATGATGTAAAACTATTCAAATTTGACGAATTATCACGGAAAAATCGGAAGCTTTGCCAATGCTTTGCATTGAACCGGAAGTTCCGATCGCAGTTTCCGGTTGAAGCAGTTTTGTTTATGTTTACAGTGAGAATTCGGTCTATAGCTTTGTGTACTGGTCACCATGCAGCGAAATGTCATCATAACATTCGCGAGAACTTTCCTCTTTTATGGAAATAAATAAACATTTGATGTTTTCTTCTGTTTGTAAAAATTGAGCGATGTTTTCTATTTCGAGTTGAAAAGTATAGATGGCAGCACTACTTTCCTCATCGGAGAAATGAACTTAATTAAAAAAAATATTCTAAAATTACTGATTACTACTAAATTATTAAGTGATAAAAACTAAATTATTTCTAAAATACTATATTGGTATACGCAGTAAATCACGTAAAAACCCTAAAAGTCACATAAAAAATCGCTAAAATTAAAAAAATTGCAAAGAACAAAATTTACCATATTGGGCTAAATGATTGAAACTGGATTTATTTTACGAAAGTCGGAAAATCGCCGCAGAACGCGATAAAACAAACATCGCGTAAAATTCAAAAATTGCTGTACGAATTCAGAAAAAAAAACTTTATTCAAAAGAGGATAAAATTAACAATATTGGACTAAAGGATTAAAACCAGATTCAATTTACAAGTGTGGAAAAATCGCTGCGAAATGCAAAAAAAACCCTCTAAAATTCAAATAAAAATTCACAGAACGGGGAGGATAAAAACTACTACAGTGGGCTAAAACTTAGTAACAGGAATCCTTTCACGAATGTCAAAAATCGCCGCGAAACGCAAAAAACCTCATTAAAAATCGCATTGAAAATTGCTAAAATTTAAAGTTCGCGGACAACAAAATTTACTGTATTAGGCTAATAGTTTGAAGCGGAATTCATATCACGAATGTCGAAAAATCACAGCGGAACGAGAAAAAACGTTACAAATCGCATTAAAAATCTCTAAAAAATCAAACGTCACGGAAAACAAAATGTATTATATTAGGCTAAAAGTTTGAAGCTAATTTCCTTTAACGGATGTCAAAAAATCGCCGCGAAACACGAAAAATAGGCCAAAATCACATTAATAATCACTAAAAATTCAACAATAGTACAGAACAAAATTTACTATAGAAGCCTAAAACATTGAAACCGGAATTCGTTCACGAATGTCAAAAAATTCCCGCGGACCACGAAAAAATGCTGAAAAGTGCATTAAAAATTGCCAAAATTTCAAATATCGCACCGGAAAAAATTTACTGCATTAGGCCTATAAGTTTGAAATCGAATTCCAATTACGAATGTCAAGGAAATTGCCACAAAACACGAAAAATTTGTAAAAGTCGCATTGAAAATCTCTAAAAATCCCTTAAAATCAATAATAGCAGTGGACAAAGTTTATTATAGTCGGCTAAAGCACTGTAACCTGAATTCTTTCGCGAATGTCAAAAAATTGCCGCTCAACATGAAATATCGCCTTAAAATTTGCTAAAAATTCAAATACCGCAGAGATTAAAATTTACTATTTTAGGCTAAAATTTTCGAATGGAATTCCTTCTATCAATGTTAAAAAAATCGCTGCTAAACCAACACCGGCTCTATTACAAAGCCAGGTTTCAGAGGAAATACTGGTTTGCTGACGTCATCAACCTCGGTCATGAAGCAGGTCGCAATATTCTCCCATTCCGTACTTTCTCATAGGAATAGTACCGTGCGTTTCAGAGACAACGTGTTGGGAAATCAATGTGATTTGAATTCTGATATTAATTTAAAGTAGTTCAGTTCAAGATCGGATTGCTTTTAATTAAGGTAAGTACTTATTTACAGTATATATGTGTAATTTTATGAATATTAACAATGTTGATCATTGTGTATTAAAATATGTTTAATTTGTCGTTTCTGCGCGAGTAGGCTTAACTCCACAGCTTTGTCCGAAGCTCATGTTGCGAAAAATATTTTATTACGTTTGCACTATTTATTTATTAGTAAATAATCTTACGCAACAATTTTTATGCATTATTCAATATTCAATATGAATTTGCTTCATTTGTAAATTTAATACTTTTTAGTTAACACCTACCTTTTTTTTCATACATATCAATGGAAAATTGTGCATAAATAATTTCACATACTTCGTATTTGTACGCTTATGATGAAGAAAGACTAAATTTATTTATTATTACTAATTTTATTTACATTAAGTCTAATCTGGATTGGAAGTGTAACTAATATCATAACACCTTTCTTATGCCACTAAAAAGTAACATAAAAAATTAATTATATGTAGTTTTAACTAACTTAAGTAATTTTGTAAATATTTATTCAAGAATTAGTATATAAATTGTGTATTTCAGAATAAATATAATTAGTCACACTTAATAAAAGATGTACAAAGTAACTAAATATCATTTGTCATTACTGACCATGATTTTTAAAGTGTATAGCAAATAATCTATTCTCTATCTTACGAATCTAGCAATTTTTTTAGAGCTATCATTTAAAATTTGTAATAATTTTAATGTTAAAAATAATCAAAAACTAATTAAAAGTTTTTTATGCAAACTTTAGTTATAAGAATACGTTTTGATAAATTCATGATTATTTCATTCTCATGCTTTTCCTTTTCCCTTTTATTTATTTTTTCATATTTAATATCTTCCATTGCTAAAATATTCATTTTTTTTAACATACAGATATTACATTGAAAATTTCTGAACATGAAAATATTAACTTAATTAAATGTTTCTTATGATGTCACTAATTCACATGCAAAATGTTATCAATAATATCAGTTAGTAAAACTGTACTATAATGTACTGTCTATCATACGATAATTACATATTCGATTTATTTTGTACACATTACATAATTTATACATATATATAATCTACAATAAAACTCACCAGAGGTGGTTTAATAATTATTAGAAAATATTGAATATATCAAGGGTAATATACCAAGAAAAATTTGGTGAATATTTAGGGCTACTTCACAACATCGTATTTAATAAAACAGGCTCCTTCACAAAAATCAATTTAATAAAATGGACCCTTCACAAAATTCTTTATAATAAAACAGGATCCTTCACAAAATTCCTTTCTATTCCATAAAAACTTACTATTTATTATTTATTAATTATTTTGTGACATTTTAAAATGTGTAATTTGCAAACAAATAAGTTCACCAGAGGAAAACTTCAGCAAAAGGATTTAAAAAGTATTTTTTAATCTTGGTTCGAATTTGAGTAACTGGATTTTAACTTTAATTACAAAATGTTATTTTTCACAAAAATAACCTTTACTTTTCACAAAATTTTATTTAAATCAAATATCATATTTAAAATGTGTAGTAATAATTAAATGTGTAGTATTTAATTGATAAAAAATATGTTATAATGATAAATGTTATACATTAAAAATGTTTTTAAAAGACCCTTTTTTAAATTTCAGAACAGAGGCCTTCACAAATTTTTTTTATCTCAAAACAGGACAACTATATATTTAATATTTCCTAATAATAGTAAAATATCTCTGTTTATTGGTGATTATAAAAGAAATGCATATATGGAAAAATAAATCAAATATGTAATTATCAAATGACAGACAATGCAGTATATTAAGTTCTTACCTTACACTTTTTACTAACTGATATAATTTTGCATATGAATTAGTGACAGGAGAAGTATTTAAGTAAGTTAACATTTTCACGTTAACACATTTACAATTTAATCTATGTATAAAAAATATATAAATATTTTAGTCTATTTATGTAGCAACGACAAAGTAAACATATTTTAATAGATAATGATTAACATTGCTAATATTCTTAAAAATGCATGTATATACTCTAAATAAGTACTTACTTTAATGGAAAGCAATCTAGTCAATCGAAATATTATTAATTTTCTTGAAAATGTGCTAGAACTCAAATATGAACTTTAATTTGCACATTAACCAAAAGAAGAAAAAAAAGTGTATTTCACGAAGTGAAAATATATTTATAACACATGAAGAATATAAAATATTACTTAATAGAAAATAAAAAATAATGAATTAGATGAATATTCTTCTTAATATTAAATTTAAAAAATAAAATAAGACTCTTATACTTAGAAATTATACATTTTATATATAAAAAAATACACGATAAAAAAAAGTTTTTTTTATGTTTATATATTATATTTTATATAATATGAATATTTTTACTGTATATTTTATGAATTATGAAATATATATTTTATGAATTATATGTATTTTATTTCTATTATAAGACATAAAAAGAAGCGGAGAGTGGGGTGGGGGAAATGAAATATTTTTAAAAAGACAATATAATGAAATCTTTTAAAAGGATTAAAATGAAAGTGTCTTTAATAAAATGAATATAACATATGAAATGGTTACATGAAGCAAATAAAATGTAACTTAAAAAAGAGAAAAAATAGAGAACTACATTTATATTTTACTTATTTAGTTGTTAATAATAATAAAAACTCTGATATTTATGAATTATTCATATTTTATTTTTATTAAAAGATATAAAAAGGAGGAGGGGAGGGGGGGGGTTAAAAAAGATTTTTTATCTTTAAAAAGACACTATAATGAAAACTTTTAAAAGGATTGAAATGAAAGAGTCTTTCCTCAAATGAATATAATATTTATAACATGAAATGGTTACATGAACGTATATACATGGTTATATACCCTGTACACTCTAACTTATGGCTGAGATAAGTTTTGGAACGAACTCGGAAAGTTATGATGACGAACGGAAAATAAACGAGGTTTGTCATCAATGACCGAGGTTAGTGACGTCACTCTGAGTTTCCCGGGCTTTCTTAATAGAGCCGGTGTTGGCTAAACTCGATAAAACTCTAAAGATCGCATGAAAATATGAAAATGCCCTAGGTCGACCACGTTCAACCACCATTTCTCCCACACACCCACAGAATGGTCTCCGAACATTCGAGAACATTCTCTATCCTTCCGGTCCATATGTAAACCTAATAAAAATATGTATAAGCATGTATATACAGAGTGTTTCTAAACTCATGGTACAAATTTTAAGGGTAGGTAGAGCACAGAGTAACAATCATTTATTGCATAGGAATGTATGGGACCAAGTGACTCATTAAGGTAAAAACACCAAGGGGGCAATTAGGCCCCTTTTTTAATTTTCAAAAATTCTCATTCATCCCAGAAAATTTTTATGCTATCGTTTTCGTGACATTTCATAATTACTTAATAATAAAATTCTTCTTTGAAAATTTTTGGTATGATATCGAAATTTTTTTAATTGAAAATAGAAATAGAAATAGAAATTTTTTGAAATAGAAATGGAGTTTTTGGTTGTTTTCACTGGCGGTAGAGGGCAGTACGTGACTGGTCGCCGTTCAATACCATGCATTGAAGTAGAAGAAATGGACATTTTAATTGTGCTATCGTTCGTCATGGAAGACTTTACATATGCCGAAAAAGCCGACATGCATTTCATGTGTGGTCGTGCAAATGGCAACGCCAGGGCTGCCCTACGAATGTATCAGGAGTAGTTTCCTCGCAGAATAATGCCTGATCATAGAATGTATCAGCGCTTACACCGTCAGCTTTCTAAAACAGCTTCTTTCCACGTCACCAGATAGGGAACTGGGCGAGAAAGAGCTGTATGCAGTGCAAGCCTGGAATAAATTATTTTGAATTTTGTGAGTGAAAGGCCCGAATCAAGTACAAGAGCTGTTGCACAGAATTTAGGTGTGAGTCATCCGACCGTTTGGAGAGTGTTAAATGAAAATCGATTTCAACCCTTCCGTTTTCAACGTGTACAAAATTTGAATCCGGAAGACTCTCTTCTGCGGTTGAACTTTTGCCAGTGGGTTTTGCAGCAACATGTATTGCAGCCAGACTTTACTGCTCATATTCTATTTACAGATGAGGCAGTATTTACACGCTTGGGTGTATTTAATGCGCACAATTTCCATCTTTGGGCAGTGGCGTAGCGTCAGGGGGGGCACGATCATTTTACTACCAGTATAATTATATACTACATTTAGCCTTTTTTAATCTTTGAACGGTATGAATTAAATAAGACTAAGTATAGTGTATAAAAATACTGGTAGTAAAGTGATCCGTGCCCCCCTTGACGCTACGCCTCTGTCTTTGGGCAACCAATAATCCACATGCAACGCGACCACATGATTATCAACAACGATTTTCTGTGAATTTGTGGGCGGGTATTGTTAATAATTATTTGATTGGCCCATACCTACTACCAAAGAGGCTGGATGGTCGCTGTTACCTTATTTTTTTGTAACAAGTTTTACCAGAACTGCTGCTAGATGTTCCGATCGCCATTCGTAACCGGATGTGGTTTCAACATGATGGAGCGCCCGCGCACTTCACCACTGATGTGCGCAGTTACCTGAATGCCACATTTGGGACGCGATGGATTGGGCGTGGTGGACCAGTTCCTTGGCCACCGCGATCTCCCGATTTATCGAGCCTTGATTTCTTTTTATGGGGACATCTGAAGAGTCTTGTTTATGAGACACCAGTTGACTTAGACGAAAATCTAGTATCTCGGATATCCGAATCTGCTGCACGTGTGCGGGAAATGCCTGACATCTTTAGAAGTGTACGCCAATCGTTCCACCGACGCTGCGAAGCATGTATCACAGTTGGTGGGCGCAATTTTGAACACTTATTGTAATATTATTGTATGCATTATTATTTACTTGTAAACTACATTGTAAATAAACATTTTATCTTTTTTATTCATGTATTTCGTTTGATAAGATTGCCAGTTTTGCGCTTTTTTTTTAATTCAAAAATTTCGATTTCATACCAAAAATGTTCAAAGAAGAATTTTATTGTTAAGTAATTATGAAATGTCAAGAAAAGGATAGCATAAAAATTTTCTGGTATGAATGAGAAATTTTGAAAACTAAAAATGGGGGCCTAATTGCCCCCTGGTGTTTTTACCTTAATGGGTCACTTGGTCCCATACATTCCTATACAATAAATGATTGTTACTGTGTGCTCTACC
The DNA here is from genome assembly GCA_963931845.1 of Maratus michaelseni. NCBI lineage: Eukaryota > Metazoa > Arthropoda > Arachnida > Araneae > Salticidae > Maratus > Maratus michaelseni. The sequence continues at coordinate 229,822,305 of OZ007586.1, read as the reverse complement.
TACCCTTAAAGTTTGTACCATGAGTTTAGAAACACACTGTATATATGCAAATATATATATATGTATGTATAAAATATAAAGAACATTTTAGTACATTCTAGAAAATTCTAGTACACTCAAGAAAATTCTAGTACATTCTAGAAGATTCCAAACATTTTTAGAACACTTTGGTTGAAATATGAAAATGCCCTAGATCGACCACTTTCAACCACCATATCTCCCACACTCCCACAGAGTGGTCCTCGAGTATTCCAGAACGTTCTCAATCCTTCCTCTCCATATGTAAACCTAATAAAAAATATGTGTATCTATGTGTAGATATATGTATGCATATGTATAACAAAAATATATGAATGTAAAAATATAAAGAACATTTTAGTACATTCTAGAAGACTCCAAACCTTTTTTAAAACATTTTGGTAAAAATATGAAAATGCCCTAGGCCGACCAATTTCAACCACCATATCTCCAACACTACTTCAGCTACCGACATGCAACCACCATAATGCACGATAGGAGACTCGAGGCTACTACCACACACCGACACCAATGTGTTCTGCGCTCGGTAGTTTTGGCTATAAAGTGAAATACACGGACACACACGTCTCTCCTCTCTCTCTCTCTCTCTCTATATATATATATAGAGAGAGAGAGAGGCGTGTGTTTCCGTGTGTATATATATATACAGTGGCGGCTCGTGACTGTCTTTTTTTGGGGCACTAAATACATAGCCGAAAAATTTAATCTCTGTTACCAGTATTTTTTAAAAGAAATCTTTATTTTGCTTAATGACAAAATTTTTTGCCCTTATATACAATAAAATTTTCTTTTAAAAAATAGTGGTATGAAACGAATAAATTTTACAGTCATGCATTTAGCGCCCCAAATAATGTTATTCACGAGCCGTTACTGTATATATATATATATATATATATATATATATATATATAGAGAGAGAGAGAGAGAGGGGGGAGAAAGGGAGAGATTAAAGCCAGAGTAATATATTTTTCCTTCTTCTGATAATAGTTGATATTTGAAAATTATTTTACATATAAGTCACCATATAATCATGATATTTATTTCTCACTTTTAAATTTCACTTGTAACTGATCCAAGAAGAGCCTACAAAACAATTCAAGTACGTTTCCGTCTGTTAGTATAAGTTGCTGATGGTAAGTATTGAATCTATTACACATTTTCTTACTAAACAATACTTTTAGTATACTATGTAGAATATATATAAATGTATAGATCAAGTGCAGGCCTGCACAAAAGAAATGGAGGACTTTTCCAACTAGCGAGGGTAATTGCCAAATCCGGGTTTTCAAATATGTTATGCGTTTTCTAAAATGTTTACTTAGGTATCGTATGTACCTTATCAAACTGCGAAGTTTTGTTAAAGTATTTGGGAAGAGTTGGAAATTGTTTCATAATCTATGCTTGACGCATGATTTTTCTTTCTTACTTAAACTTAAAATTAGTGTTGCCAATCCGCTACATTTTTGTATTCAGATTGCTTGATTGTCATCACATTGTTCTCCTATTTTTACCTTATTTAATTTGTCATTAAATATGGGAAATAATTCTATTTAAAAAACTTGGTAGTAATAAAGCAGTGCAAATTTTTAAAATGTAGCAGACTGGCAACGCAGCTTAAGACTCTTAAAATGTACTTACCCGCTACAATGATTAAAGACAGACTTTTAGCAGGCCGTGCCATTATCAACAGAGTCAGTTATTTTATATCAAATAGGTATACCTATTATTCGAGACATTCTATTAACAAGAACGCGAAATCTCCATTTTTCTAAGTAAAATTGTTTTTTTTTTATTTATTTAACATTTATTTACCTATTTCATTACAAAATAAAATTTATAATAGGTTATTACCTTATATTATTATCTTATAAACTTACAAATTTCAAATTACAAAAATATTTTTCATGCCAAATTATATATAGTTTCACTATTTTTATAAAAATCATTTTACATCGTTGTTTTAGTAAAACTGTTAAATTACGTTCCACGTAAATAAAGGGGAAATTCGTAAATTTTCTTGACAAAACAATTTTTTTTAATTCTTTTAGTTATTTTGGTACTTTTTTTTTTGCTTTATTTCAGAATATTTTTCTATTTTTCTTAATAAATGGATATTTATTATATGTCGCTTTGAATTTATACTCAATCATAAGTCAGTTTAATAAAGAATAGGTTTTGGGGGGGTAGGGGCGGAATATAGGGTTGGATATAGGGCGGAATATAAGTTCTGCACTCAGGCGCTGGGCACGCGCTCCTTTATCTATTCTTTGTCTGATACGATTTCTAGAATAAAGGAAGGATTTACTTGTTCCTAACTTACTTTGAATAATCAAAATGTATGAGTGGAATTAAAATTTTTGTTGTAATTATTATTATTTTTATTATATGACGACATCCTTCCTCGGGGAACCGCTTTCTAAATACTAAGATTAAATGCTCGTGTTGACATACAAATGGTGGCTGTCGTAGGGGGATTTTTTCAGCATTTGTATGGTCCCTTGAATTTAAATACCAGTATATTTTTTAAAGTATGCTTCACTTTCTTTTCTTGAGATTAAATAAATCGAAGAATACTTAAAAAATATACTGGTATTAAAATTCTAGGGACAGTACAAACACTGAAAAATCCACCTACGTCAGCCGCAATTTTTATGTCAGCACGTAAGAGGCGGTGCCCAAGAGGAGATAACGCAGTTTCGACTCGTTTCGGTCTAAAATACGTAATTTGGATAAAAAGATATGTCCGTATTACGGTTAAAATTCGTCTATATTTCGTTCTGATAAAGATATTTCTTGGATGTAATATAGACAAATTTTGGATACGTCTAAATTACTTTCATTTCGTGTTCAATTTACGTCCATCCTGACATATAACAGACGTACCGTAAATTACGTCGTATAAGCCACGGCTAAAAAAATGTCAGTTTCAAACCAGAAATTTTATTTAATAAATAAATTCAAATACATTCCAAGAAGAAAGGAGTTACATTTTATTAAATAAAAATTCCGGTCGGAAACAGCTTTATTTGAGCTGCAAATTATACATCGGAAATTACGGTACTTATTATGTAAAAGGTGTTGACAATTGGATAAAATATCGAAGAAAATATATGAAATATAGACAAATTTCAGTCATAATATGAACACGTCTATTCATCTAAATGTACTTTAGACCAAAACTGGACTAGTCTGCATTACATGGGGAAAATTCTGACATTAAAGAAAACAAATTACTATATTCTAAATTAGTTGTAGCTTTGCCGTCCACGAGCGGCTGATTGGAGACCCCTGGATTAGAGGAAAGTGTTATAAAAAAATTACTTTTGAGAATTGACGTGAAAAATGTTAAATGTAAATGTGTTTTTTGGTAGAATATATATTATATGATAACAGGTAGTTCTAAATTTTTTCAAAAAACACTTATTAACATTTAATTTTCAAATAACTATTAAAATATCAAATATTAATAAATAATGTCACAGATCGTCAAAACGATTTAGAAACTTAGTACTGTAGTTTTACTTAATTATACAATACTTTATAAGATCCTAATCATTAAAAGAAAATATATTTTTGAGAAAATGACACATAACATATTCTTCCACCATGCTCTTTAACTGTTAAAAGAAACATTGTGGCATACCTGTTAACTAATAAATATGTCATAAAAAGTTTTGATTACCTAGCGTATTAATTTATTTTAACTTAGGAAGAAATTTATTATAATTAAAGCAAAACGCCATTATGTTGTAAGAATGAATTATTGAGGTTTAACGCTTTCATTAATTGCAAATATACGTACATTACTGATTTCTCCTTTTTAAAATTATATGTATATTCAGTGTTTGCAATTGACAGATTTTTAATAATTCAAAATGTCTTAGAGATTTTTCAACTAATAATCTTTGATAAAAATAGACATTCCGTGATTAAATAAATGAAAGAATATCGTTCGAAAATTGTAGAAAATATTTTTAAAAAAACGCACTAAAATGGAAACACTGTGTATATTTATATGCAGAAGGATGTATTTTGTCTATTTATGTATATGTCTATTAATCTATCCTTTTATTTTATTTGCATTTCAATACGTCATGAATGTAAACATTTTTAGCTATAGATATACATTTTTAGTCCCACGCACCATAAATCTACCTTTTTTCCCATCAAATTACCAACCGCTGGTAATTTATGAATAACAAATGTTAATTGATGTAATACTTTGATATGAAAGACAACAAAAACTTTTAAATATTTCCTTCCATTTAATTTTTTTAAAGAGCTTTCTAATGCCTTTTCCTATTATACACTGATGTCCAAAAAAAATCACAAACACGTTTTTAACAGTAATTGAAAATAGCTACCACTAAATTTTATACAATTTGTACCATATATATTTTAGGTAACCGGTAACATAATGTTAGCATCAAATTTTGTGTAAATGGTGTTTAGCGCAAGTTTTGTAAAGGAACTTGAAATTTGACCGTATAAGCATCTGAGATTTCTGCATCAGTGTTGTGATTTTTGCATTAAAACACTCAAGATTGACTGACTTCAGTCCAGGTGAGTTCTCATAATTGTTTAGACAATTCATTGAGACGGAGAACCGTCGACAAGCTTGAAGCTGGACAATTTCAAGCAGAGGTGGTTTGATGGTTACAAGTGGCACCAAAAGTGACATCCAGTTTGTGGGATCACTTCGAAACAAGTGTTACTATCATCAAGAGGGCCGGCCAACTCCACCCAAGAGCGATGACACATGCGCAGGATCGTTACTTGATATTAAGTACACAATGGCATAGACAGATGGTGACTGTGAAATTGCTGTTTCCTCTGAAACAAGGTTTACCAGCCAAACTGTATACAAACACCTAGCAGACAGGGTCCTTTATACCCGATGTGCAGTGATGTGTCTCCCGCTGAACACATTGTACAAGAAAGCCCGTTTGTCATGGAGCCGAACAAACGATTCTTGGACACGCCAAGAATGGGGACGTGTTTTTTTATTTCATTGATTAGTCAGATTCTGCACACAAAATTATTTTTTTCGAATCTTCACTTGGAGCTAAACTGGACCCGCTATCATATCCTCAAACGTAAAGGAAATCGACCACCTTAGGAACAGAGGAATCATTGTCTGAGGCGACATCATGTTGGGCAGTCGTGCACCGCTGCAAGTCATTGATGCGTGTAGTGTCAGAGCATGGTGCTACAGGGATGAGGTCCTTGAAACCTATGTGTATTTTTGAAGAATACTGCGTGTCCGCATCTTCTTTTAATGGACGAGGCCATACAGAACTTGCATTGTTCATGATTTTCTCGAAGAATCGGATATTCGGCGTATGGGCCGGACCATGAAGCCTTTGGACCACAATATGATAGGGAATGTTTGGAATAGTTGAGGAAAAGCCATTGCGTGACGTCACCCCTCCCAGGAAACCCCAGACGTTGAAATCCATGATTTTACAAGAATGTAATTTATTGACGTAAAAATATCTCTACACCTTCATTAACAGCATGACGGCTCGTTGTACGGCCTGTATAATAGTGTATGGGGACCAGACCCCATAGTAAAAGGACCATTCCCCAGATATAGTGCAACATGATTTTACCGTTTTTGGTATAACCTGTATCTTTACTAACAATTCACCTCTTTTCAATTTTGTTATGTTGCGATACGCTTTCCCATAGTAATGTCTCTATGTATTAAATTTCGTTGCAATAAACTAATTATGCTTCTCCAGTTATCACAGATTTTGTGTTTGTGACTTTAATTTTGGACACCAGTGTACATTCGAACAAAATACATTCGAAAAAAATGCATGATTACTCATGCATTTTTGACTTGATATCGAATATGTCCCGTGTTTTGTAACATTTCTTTTGTAAAATTGAAGTGAAGTATTAAGTTATTTACTTCAAAGCTATGCACAATTTATTATTATACTAGGTAACGTAGCAACCCAATGGGCTGGATTTGAATGGCATGCGTTCTTTCGATTTCTTTGGGGGAAATATATCTCATTTAATCCTACATTTAAAAAAAGATTTATAATATTAATTTCATTAATTTTTTTATTAGAAGCACGAAATCATGTTTACAATGTAAAAGAACTGAAAATTACGAAAATTATGCTTTTCAAATTACGTGATTTTGATGCTATTATCAGGGCTCCCAAATGGTGCGCTTTTTGAATACCGGTATTTTCTTAGAAAACAAATATTTTTAGATTTTTCTTGCAAATTTTGCAGAAACCACCTTCGAAGGTAAATTTTTACGGGAATGTTGTAGAAACCTACTATGAAATTTTCTGTTAAAAAATATTGGTATAAAGTTGGCGGACCATTTGGGAGCCCTGTATTATAGTAAAATGCCTTTAAAAAAATTAAGTCATGCGGACTATAAAATTCCATTGCTCGAGATTATTTTGAATAAAAGTTTAGAGAGCTTACCACTGTTGGCAAGATAGTGTTATTTTATTTGTCTAACTCGTCTAAATAAATTCGTCCAAGCGAGCACCGTCAAGTTTTGTAGTTTGAGTAGCTATGGTTTGGACAAAAACCTAGAATCTGAGTAGACGCCTTGTACTTATTTCAGACTCTATGCTAACAGTTCATTTATTTACATTTTAAACAAATTCGGAAAATATTAATATCTTTCTGGTTTCTCATAATAACTTCAGTAAATGTGGAAATAATTGGAATATTCTTTACATTACAAATTTTAAAGGGAATGTAAATTAAAAATCCTTAAATGCATTTACTCAAGCAAAATAAAAGTTAAGATATTTGTTCATTGTGTCGGATAGCAGACGATATCCCATTATTTACACTTTTTTCCCCTTCCCCCCGTTTTTTTCCACAGAAATGGAGTAATTTAGTTGCCATCTTTAGAGAAACTTCGTTAAAAGTTACAAAAAATTAATATCTCGGAAACTAATTAGAATTTTAAGTTTCTGCGAGCTTATATGACATTTTCGGGTGCATGAGTATAACTGGTGCATGTTTTGGGTTTAATTAATTAAACTTCTTTTTATCTTTTTCTCATGCTTTTATAATCTTATTTCGTTTTTTTTTTTTTTTTGGATTTTTTAATGCATTATCTGATTGATATAAACACTGAAATACAAGATATATTTAACTGCATAAAAACATTATTTTGTGAACAATTTATTTTCTATTTGGTTTTTGAAATTTTGAAATGAATTGTATTCAATATTTAAATAGATAAATAATCAGGTTCGTACGCTTTTATCAAAAAAATTTAATAGAGTTTTTCTATTTAATATTCAAATAGCCGAAATCGCAGACAGCTCGTTTAATTGCAGGATTTGTAATACTTTTCTGCATTTAAATGAGGCTAAAAATTCTATTAAAAAATTGTGGTAAAAGCGTACAAACCCTAGTAATGCAGCACAACATGCAGATATAATTGAATATGCCAGTTTCAGTTTAAAATAACTTTTAATGTCAATAAAAACTAGTAGATGGCAGCAGCATAAAATAACTTAAAGACGACATTTGTATGAAAAGATTAAACATGTAGGTGGGAAATTCAGTAAATAAGAACTGTTTGATCATTTAAACTAATGTTTTTACTTCTCAGAAGTTTAGGGTTTAAGAAAAAGTATAAACAATCTTTTTTATATAAAATATCTAATAATTATAGAAAGCAAAAATAAAAAAAATGATTTGTTTTTCCAAATATATATTTTAAATTACATTAATAAATATGTACAAATTTCTACTAAAATATTTGTAGGAGAAATCCATTTTTACAATTTTAGATATTTCACACTGATCATTCAATTAATAATCTGTTTTCAATCAAAATGTTTTGTGAGGGATCTGTGTATCTATTATTATCAATAGCCTAGATAGCTAAGAACATATGGTAATAAAGTATAAAAACAGTTAAAATTATTTTTAATTGGCATAGTTTAGCAAAATTATAAAACAAAAAGACGATTAACTGAAAGACTCACAAAACACAAACTTCAGAATTCATTTCACAAAAAATAGGGCAATTTAGTTTGTTTTTGATTCTCATTAAAGCAGCTTTATTTGAATAAAATAGGTTTTTTTAAATAAAATCATACAGGAGATGATTTAAGGAAATGTCTAGTTTCCGTGAATATTTTCTGAGTGAAAATAGTTTATTTATTGCGAAACAACTGGATAACTACTATGGAATATTATATACAGTAGCGCTCAAAAATATTTTGACAACAAGAAATTCTTTATTATTACGCGTTACATAAGTGCTAAATAAAAAACGTTTTAGTTTATCGTTAAGTATGATGTGATTGCAGGTAATAAGTAAATAACAAGTCTAAACTTGTTTGTCACAGTAGGCGCTGAATCACAAACATGTCATATCTTGTGCTCAAAAGTATTTTGACAAGTCATTTTGTTTCGAGTTTTCCAAAGTGTCGGTTGTAGTATTATTTGATTTGTGTTTATATCAGTTTATTGTGATTATCTTAACATGCCGAAAATGAAAGAATATTCCAATGACTTTAAAAAAGCTGTTATAACCGCCCTAAAACAAGGAAAAACACAAGCAGAAGTTGCACGTAATTTTAACGTGTCTCGGCAGCTTGTTAGTATATGGAATAAAGTGTTCAATAAACGAGGGACTATCAAAAACAAGTCCCGAAGTGGTCGTCCGAAAAAAACAACTCCTACTGTTGATCGCATAATAAAAAGACTATCCGCTAGTGATGTTCGTAAGTCGGCAGTAGCAATAAAAAACGAGCTGAAAGAAAATTACGACACGGATATTCATTTTTCAACCGTCAAACGTCGTCTAATATCTTATGGATTACACGGCCGTCGACCCACAAAGAAGCCTCTTGTATCTACAAAAAACAAGAAGGTACGAATTGCGTTTGCAAAACGGCACAAAGTGTGGACGAGTTCTGAATGGTCTCGTATTTTGTGGAGCGACGAAAGCAAATTTAATTTAGTGTCATCTGATGGGATTAAGTACATTCGACGTCCTATTAACAAAAAATATGATATCCGATACCAAGTGCCCACCATCAAACATGGAGGTGGCAGTGTTATGGTTTGGGGCTGTTTTTCACACCATGGAGTAGGACCGCTAGTTCGCATTGAAGGGAATATGGATCGATTTATGTATGAGAACATATTAAAGACGCAAATGCTTCCCTATGGTAAAGAGAACATGCCACCTGGGTGGTACTTTCAACACGATAATGATCCAAAACACAAGTCCAAGCACATAACTGAATTTTTGAAAAGTAAAAAAGTTAAAGTTCTCGAATGGCCAAGTCAAAGTGCTGATCTAAATCCCATAGAGCATCTGTGGGAGGAGTTAGATCGCAGAATAACATGTAAAAATTATTCGAATAAAGAGGCTTTATTTCAAGCTCTTAAGAAGGAGTGGGAAAAAATTCCTTTGGATCGAATACAGAAGGTAGTCGACTCGATGCCGGCTCGTTGTGAAGCTGTTATAAAGGCTAATGGATATGCTACTAAATATTGATTCATTTAAAAATAAAAATGATGTTTAAGTGTTAAAAATTTTCATTTAATTACAGTGTCAAAATACTTTTGATCAATCATGTTCTTTATTTTTAGTTTGATTTTGTAATTTTGCTATCAAACCACAATTTCTTTTACAAAAATATGTAGACAAATCAAGTTTCTTCCAATAAAAAATAGTTGTATATTTGTGTCTTTTATTTGTATTAAATTACCCCAATTATTGTCCTTGTCAAAATACTTTTGAGCGCTACTGTATATATATTGGTTATAACTTTAGAAGTCTGTGATGAAATATTGAAAGGCCTCGTTTAATTTTTTTCCTTTAACTGAAAGTCATGCAGAATCAATATTATTCGATAATATATATTAGCTATGAAAGCATTAATGCTCTTATATAAATTATAAATTATTTGCCTTAAAATCGAAGATTGTTAGGAGAGGAATCTACACTCATCCAAAATTTCCAAGTTTCATTTTATTTGTATTAAATAGTTGACTTGAAATCCACTATATTCGCTCAATTCAAATTTATTTTTCTCGTTGATAAGCAACCTGAAATCCAAAAAGAATGAAAAATTATGCGTCAAGCATAGATTATGTAACACTTTCCAACGCTTCCAAAATAATTTTACAAATCATTACCGTTTAATAAGCTGAAAGATAACATCTAAGTAAACAATTTGGAAAACGCATAACATATTTAAAAACGTAATTTCAGGAATTTCCAACATATATTTCCAACATACACAATATTTGGAAAAATATCCGAATATTTTTATTCAGCCCTGTATAGGATATATAGATTTGTATATATACTACATAGGATGCTAAATTTTAGTTTAGTTAGGAAACGCGTAGCACAGTTTAAAATTCTCCTTCTGGAGTTTCTGTCAATAAACGGAAATGTGTTCGCGAACTTTTGTGCTGCCCTGTATATGAAATACAGAATTTATACACACCAAGTAATAGACAAGAAGTGAGTTAAATTTAAAATGGCGTTCAGCAACTTAAAACGCACTTCCAGGAATTATTGTTAACAGACAGTAGATAATTCTTTTGTGTGTCCCTGTAAATGAACGATGACTGCTATACACACAATATTCTGTAGTAAGCCTCTTGTAATGCACCTTAGTGATATATATAAATTTCAATGCGTTTAAAATAGTGAAACATTATTTAATTAAACCGCAAACGATTTTTCTCCATAGACGTAATGTAACGGATTTCTTTTGACTGTCACTGTAAAGTAACCATAAATGCTATGCACAGCATATTCCATATTAAGCTTCTTGTAATGCACCTTATTGATATATATCAATTACAATGTGTTTGAAATTGTGTAACATAATTAAAATAAACCGCAAATGATTTTTCTTCATAGACAGTAATGTAATGGAATTCTTTTGAGTGTCTCCGTAAAAGAACTATAAGTGCTACACACTTCAGTTGAAATAGGGAACATGCTATAGATAACGATAATAATATATAAAAATTGCAGGATAATCCGAGCATATTTACGGGAGTTAGAGCACGGAGAGACGGCCGACGGCCAGACGGCCATACGGCAGACAAACCGAAGTCATAAACACTTTTCAACTAGGTTGGAAAGTGTTAAAAATGCAAAGTTCTTAAAAATGCATTGACTCTTCGACAGATTATAAGTAAAATTGAATAAAAAGCTTATATTGTAAGGTATTATGACTGATAATACATGTTTTAGATTGTCAATCTGTATGGCACTAACATTTCAAATTAGAAAAATTCTATTTAGTTTTAAACGCATATTTTCAAACCTCTTTGTTTAGTCACAGCATTTGTAATATTTGTTCTGCGATTAAATAAGGCCACAAATTGTATTAAAAAATTGTGTTAGAACCATGCGCACGCTGCATGTGATTTGAAAAGTTTAGTACAAAAATTTGAACATAAAAAAATAACTTCAAACTGAAATTCAGAATTTTAAAAGTAAACTACTCATTGAGTGAGTAGTGACATTATTTATGACAAGATAGATTGAGATATTATAGTACTTATTTTGAATAGCATACTTTTGTAAAACAATTTTTTTATTATATTAAGCAACATTAAAATTAAGCGAAATGATAGTATTCACACTGTTTGTTTTATTTTATCAGCGATACGTTTTTTATAATTTTTACAATGTACAAAATATTGCCAGCACAGAATAAATAAATAAATAAATATCACATTCTGAATTTAGACTTTGTTGTTGTTATATTCTGTTCACCGTAGCATCTCTTTTGATGATCTATAATTGAAGACACGAGTGAAAGTAGGTGCTGTGTAATAAAAATAAAATTTCGAGAAAATAGTAATGCACTTCTAGGTAGTATATGCATAGCCGCCAATGTTTACGCTTTCTTTTTTACCACTAAAAATTAATAGATTTTTTTTAGCTCACAGGCTATCAAAGCCTGAGAGCTAATGTGCCCGCCCGTTCTGTATGTACGCATGTATGTAACGCGATAACTCTTGATAGAAATATCCATTTTGCTTGAAATTTTGTTTATAGGTTCATTGTGATAAGGCGCTTCCCTGATTAGTTTTGGGGGTTTCATTGGTTAAGTATAAAGGGGAGAACGGGGGCTAACCCCTCCTTTAATTTATATAAATGGGTTTTTCATGCAGAATTATCCTATTTACTTCAAATTTTGTATATAAGTTCATTGTGATAAGACGCTTCCCTGATTAGTTTGAGGGTTCATTGGTTAACAATAAAGGGGAGAACGAGGGGCTGATCCCCCCCTTAAGTTAGATAAATTGGTTTTTCATGCAGAATTATCTGATTTGCTTCAAATTTTGTATGCAGGTTCATTGTGATAAGACGCTTCCCTGGTTAGTTTTGGGGTTCACTGGTTAAGTATAAAGGGGGGAACAGGGGGGGTAACCCTCCCCTTAATTTATTATTGATTTCTTTATTTTTAGAGTGCATTATTCTTTGAAATAAGAGTATACTATACAATTAATATAAATAGCCTATGAGCTCAATGCCATCAGTTTAACTGGGAACTTTTCTTTTTATTCTATTAAATTTCAGTTGTAAGAAAAAAGGGTAAAAGTTTGCAGCTAAGCATATGTTTGAAATGTTAACAATTGCCACCAAACTCTCTCAGAAAAGCATTTTAATATTTAACTTTTAAAATTAAAAAAAATATATTATTCCTTTTTAAATACTTAATACTGAAACATTTGATTTTAAAATATAACGTCTCACGTCATCAAAAATAATGACAATCTTAGCATTTTAGCTTTTCTGAATCATAACGCTTGTATCATAACACTTTCATCCATAAAATAAAACAAATTTTTAGAAAAAAATGACCTAACCCCTTCTTCCAATCGCATTTTCATTTACCCTTTTCTGTCTTTTTTTTACGTGTATTTCAAATCGAAACAAGAACACAAAGACGCTCATGTGCACATTTAGTGCATCATCACATATTAACGAGGATTTAAAGACACGCTGCAATAATATTATCCATCCCCTCTTCTTCAGTATAGTTTATAATTTGAACTGAAAACATTGTCAAAAGTGCAGTTTCAAAAGAGAGGCGTAATTTTTATATTATTGGATACTTTACATACAGTATGAAAAACATACCCGTTAAAAAAATGTTTTAAACTGCACTAGGAAAATAAGCCGGTAATTTTATCTTTGATAAAAAAAAATGTCCGGATGATTGATTGTAATTTTTAAAAAATGTGGGAATCGTTATTTCAAATCATTGTAGAAATATTTACATGAAAATGTTCTTACAATGATATATTTATAAAAATAATATAAATGGTTTTAGTTTTATATGTCAGTTAATATAAATAACTAAACTTTTAAATTTTCATAATGAAAAAACAATATTTTATTTTTATTTTTTTAATATTAACATAACTGTTACAAGCCTGACAATTTCGGAAAAAAATGTAAACGAATTCTTTTTTATATTATCCTTAATAATTAAGCTATTACATACTCATAATAAAAAACAATATTGTATTGGATTATTTTAAATTCAACATAACTGTCACTTGTTTAAAATTCCTGAATAAATTTAGAACGAAATTCACCTTTTTTATAGTCCGTAATACATAAATATTTGATAATATTTCAAAGTTAAAACTTTCTGATTTAAACCATATACGCAACACATTTTCTCCATTACCATAAAATATTAATTTTTCAAAAGATTAAATCGGTAATTATATAAATAAAAGAATCCAACATATTATATTGTTTTAAAATATATGCCGCTTCCTCTACTTATTTTATTGGAAAGTAAATGAAAAAAAATATTTGCTTTAGAAATTCGCATTTCGGAAATATTTATAACTATTAATAACCTTTAAATCACATTAAATAGTAATTTGCATATCAAAATATTTAAATGTGAACTCGTCTAATAATTATTTATAATTTTTTATGAAATATTTCAGTTGTTACTAGCAAAACATTTTCAAATATTCAAGTATTAATCCATAGCAGCCAATTTGTAATGTTTATTTGGCACTATTTTAATTAGAAAAAATTGCTTATTTAATCTAGAATTTCTGCGATTAAATAAAGCTGAGTTTGTTTAAAAGTAGTGGTAAAATAATAATAATATTTGGCAACTATATCAATCCTATAATTTTATTTAATGTTATGCAATTTTAAATAACAAAGTGATTCAACTTACAGTTGCA